>CAJNDS010002221.1:57500-147500 GCA_905221605.1 Symbiodinium natans
CGTCAAGGTTCGTGGAAACTGCGGTCGCCTCTGTCTGGCTGGGTGCCACAGTGGCCCTTGTCATCTATGTTCTCGTGATCGCCACCCTAGGCAGCTGCAGGGAATTCCGGTGTTAGGCTTTGCATGTTAAGGTTTGTTGTTTCGGGTTTAGTTTAGGGTTTGGGCCTGGTTTGCGCAGGATTCACAGGCTGCGGAGCTGCTTGGATTGTCTCCATAACATCGTAGTTCCTGTTGGGATGAATTTGTTCGTACTATAGGATCCGGACCACACAGTTGGTTGATGAATGAGGCCTTGGGCAGGGATGTCGTCGCTTGAAGCTCCAACCCAGGTCACGGAAAGTTAGAGTTTTGGGTTTGGGGTTTCAGGTTTTCGGGCTATCAGTCGGGTTTTAGGGTGGGTTTAGCGTTTTGGGTTGTGGGGTTTTAGGATTTAGAGTTTGGGTAGTTTGACATCTAGGTACCTTTTTCGTATCTCAATACCCACTGTTCAGATGACCCAAAAGGCTCTGGCGAGGCAAGATGTAGGAATGCTGGAAACCTCTGAACCCTACCTGTGACCCCAAACCCTACAAAATAATAGGTTATGATCCCTTGATTCGAGGGTAGAACCCTTGAAACGGTAGGTTTTTGGATCCCAAGCTAAACCCTAAAGGGGCAGAGTTTGGGATGTACCGTTAAGGGTTCCGTGTTCTGATTCGGTGAATGTATACCCGAAAGCGAAAGGATTTGTTCCTATGGGTATTGTGGCAAGCATCAGTGTTCAACCTTCAATCTCGGGCTGGTGAAAGTGCTCTTGTCGGGATGTCGGAATTGTGAACCCAACAAAGAAACCTTCTCCCCCAATGGCCCAGAAAGCCAGAAGGCAAAAGCCCTAAACCCACACACCCGAAATGCAACTTAAATCCCAAGCCCATAGACACCATGCCCGAAACCCAAACCCGATTGGGAGGATTGGAGAGTCTCATTACTTTGTTGGTTGCCCTGGTTCCCTTCTTCGTCGTCTTCCACCTGCTCCGGAAGAACTTGTCTCAAAAGCGCCAGGCCTGGCGATCTTTTCTTTCAAACGGCAGGGGTGGGTGGTTAGGGTTGCATCTCAGGTGAAATGTTGCCCCTTGAGTTTGAGGTTGCAAACAAGGGCATGTGGGTGATGTATGTCTGTGTCCGTCTGTATGTCTGTCCGTCTGTCCGCCCGTCCGTCGGTCCGTCCGGCCGTCCGTCTTTTGTCTGTTTGTTGTCTGCCTGTTGTCTGCCTCTCTGCCTCTCTGCCTCTCTGCCTCTCTGCCTCTCTGCCTCTCTGCCTCTCTGCCTCTCTGCCTCTCTGCCTCTCTGCCTCTCTGCCTCTCTGCCTCTCTGCCTCTCTGCCTCTCTGCCTCTCTGCCTCTCTGCCTCTCTGCCTCTCTGCCTCTCTGCCTCTCTGCCTTTCTGCCTCTCTGCCTCTCTGCCTCTCTGCCTCTCTGCCTCTCTGCCTCTCTGCCTCTCTGCCTCTCTGCCTCTCTGCCTCTCTGCCTCTCTGCCTCTCTGGCTGTTTGTCCGTGCGTCCGTGCTTGTCTGTCTGTCGGTCTGTCTGTATGTGTTTTAATGTATGTATGTATGTATGTATGTATGTATGTATGTATGTATGTATGAATGTATGTATGTATGTATGTATGTATGTATGTATGTATGTATGTATGTATGTATGTATATTGTATGTTTAGTGTGTGTATAGGTATGTATGTACGTACGTATGTACATAAGTATGTATGCGTGGGTGCAAATGCAAATTCATACATGTAGAAACAGCGAAGCAGATCAGCTAGTTAGTTCGTCTTTGTTATCTGTCCTTTTTGTACGTGTATGCAATAGTGTAATGTGTTAATTAAGCATGCAAGTGCCTGTACATGTACATGTCAACGTAATCGAACGTATGCGAACGCCACGTCATGACACGGCAGGTCATGTCAATGATGCCATTATTCAGACCAAGGTAATGTAACGCAATCTAAATTAATGTAACGTAAGGCCATGCCATGTGGTGTTTCCCACAATGCAACAGATTTTGATGTACTGCAATTTACTGCAATATACTGCACTGTAATGTTATGTAATGTGGGGTATGGGAAGGTAGGTAGGGCAAGGTAAAGTGGTGTTGCAGTGTAATGTAGCGTCATGCAATGCGATGTTAGGCGCTGTGAATACAAAGCTCCGGACAAATCAATGAAGAAGCAGGTTTCGGGTTTCCCTAAACCCTAAACCCTGAACCCTAAACCCTAAACCCTAAACCCTAAACCCTAAACCCCAAACCCTAAACCCCTAAGCCCCAGGTCTTCTACGACCTTGCCACCTTCGAGCTCTCGGCCGCGGGATGTCGGAAGGCCAGCGACCAGGAGTTCATCTACGCCGCCATCGAGAACTGGTACGGTAGCTCGACAGCTAGGGTTTTAGGGGCTTAGGGGTTTAGGGTTTAGGGTTTGGGTTAGGGGTTTATCATAGTAGCCATGCGGTTTAAGGGTTGTGTAGCTAGCTCGACACAGTCAGGGTTTGGGGGTGTTTAGGCTTTTGGGTTTAATTAAGGGTTGTGTAGCTCGACATTCAGGTCTTGAGGGTTTTGGGCTTTAGGGTTTAGGGGTTGTGCAGCGCCATAGTTGGGGCTTTCGGGTTTAGGGCTTCAGGTCTTTAGGACTTTACCCATAGGCTCCATGGTAATTCCTTTTCGGGATGTCGGATCTTGAAAGCTGGAGGAAGCCTAGACGCCTTCACGGCCCATGTTCGAGGGCCTCTTCGTGACGAGCTGCTGGCGAATCACTTGGGCACTGGCCTTCCGTGGAACTATGCTCTGCTGATCGCGACCCCAATGATGACGCTAGGTAAGCCGCCGCAAAATGAGCATGGTTTGTGCTTTGAGGTGAAGAGCCTTAGGATGCAGACTTGTGCTCCGATGAGGGAATGCTTAGCCATGCTTTGCCACTATCCGTCTCGGCCTACTCAGAAACTAGCTTCAATGTCTAATTGCGCATTTGTGGATACATATATATATATATATGTATATGTGTGTGTGTGCGGCCCCGGAATTTATATTAGGGAGCCAGGCAGCTGTAGGTTTGGTGGGCTACCTGTGACAATGTAAACCTTAAACACCAGGAATGGACGCTTGGGTAACCTTAAACCCTATAGAACCCTCAAAGGAACCCTAGTTATCACCCCCCCCCCCCCCCAACTTATCACTACCCAAAACCGCCTCCAAGTAGACCAAAACTCTCTAACACTCTAAACTCTAAACTCCCCTAAGCTCTAAACCCTCCTACAACCCTAATCCCTAAACTCTCCCAAACCCCAAACTCTCATAAACCCCAAACTCTCCAGGAATGGACGCTCTGGCAGCCCAAGTGCGAGGAGGGGCTCCCATTCACAATTTGGTGTCCTACGGCTGCTGGGTCTCCTACAGTAGTGCCCTTTCCGCCCCCCCCTTTTTTTTTTTAGGATTTAGGGCTTAGGGAGAAGTTGGGTTTAGGGGTTTAGGGGTTTAGTAGGGTTTAGGGTTTAGAGATTTACGGTTTAGGGGTTTAGGGTTTAGGGGTCTCTTTAGGCTGCTAGGCTTCCCAGTCGTACTTTTTGGCTGTATTTTCGAGTCTGACTATCAAAACTGAGCACTAAGTAGTGGGACAAAGGATAACCCTAAACCCTAAACCCTAAACCCTAAACCCTAAACCCTAAACCCTAAACCCTAAACCCTAAACCCTAAACCCTAAACCCTAAACCCTAAACCCTAAACCCTAAGGCTCCGGGGTGAGCCTTGGACTCTTTGGTTTATGGTGGATCATCGGTGCGCAGCTGCTCGGCAGCCTGGGGACTGCTCGGCTTTCCATCTAGGGTTTAGGGTTTAGGGTTTAGGGTTTAGGGTTTAGGGTTTAGGGTATACAATTTTGGGGGGGCTCCTTGTTATACTTCTCGTAGAATGGGCCCCCAAAACCCTATTCTAATCATCAAGGCCCCTACATTACCATGACTGCGAAGGTTTTGGGCTTAGGGACTGGGGGTTTGAGGTTTGGGGGCTTTGGCTTTCTAGAGGCTTGCGCAATAAAAGTCCCAGAATAGACTCTGGCTGGCTCCAATGCAGCTCCAGAAAATTCGGGGCCCTGGACCCTAAACCCTATTCGTAGCGGCCCCCAATACCTTAAAGAATGGTGTCCCGAGCGAGGTCGTTCGAACTCGAAGGTTTGAAAGTTTCAAAGTTTGGAGGTTGAAGTTGGAAAGTTTCAAGCTTTGAAGCTTTAAAGGTCCGAAAAGTACTTGAGAGTTCGAAAGCTTGTGCACCCTGCTATGCACAAGCTAGCCGGTTCTGAAACCTTCGAACTTTTCAAGCTCGAAACCTTCAAACTTTCTCTCTAACTCTCGAACACCCTAAACCCTAAACCCTAAACCCTAAACCCTAAACCCTAAACCCTAAACCCTAAACCCTAAACCCTAAACCCTAAACCCTAAACCCTAAACCCTAATCCCTAAACCCTAAACCCTAAACCCTAAACCCTAAACCCTAAACCCTAAACCCTAAACCCTTTCGAGCTCGGCTGCCTGCTTCTAACTCAAACTTCAAACCTTTTTCCGCAGTCGAGCTCGATAGGCTTTCGAAGTTAGAGAGTTTGAGGCTTTGAAAGCTTGCACTTTCGAAGATTTGACGGTTTCAAACTTCTAAAGTTCGAAAGTTTGAAAGTTCGAAAGCTCGAAAGTTCGCAAGTTTGAAGGTTTGGAGTTTGAAAGGCTGGCTGCAGATTCGATCTGCGGCTTGTGGCTGAGGTCGCGAGTTTGAGAGTTCGAAGGTTACAAGCTTCGAAAGGTCTCAAGTTCCAAGGTTTGAATGTTTCAGAGATCGAAAGATTGAAAGGGATGAAAGTTCAGAAAGCTTGCAAAGTTTGAAGGTTTTGAAACGCGTCCAGATGGAAAGTTCGAACGTCCGCCCCGAGTTTCGAGCTCGAAAGTTTGAGACTTTTTTTTAGGGTTTAGGGTTTAGGTTTCGGGTTTAGGGTTTGGGGTTTAGGGTATAGGGTAGATCGAAAGTTCGAGATTCAAAAAAAGTTTCAGAGTTTGAAGGGCCCGACGTGCAGTCACGTGTATGGATGTTGTTCGCAAGCTGATTTTTGTGTCGTAAACACGCCTTCTCTTGTGGCGATTCCGGATCACCGTATATCTTAAGCATCCACCCTCATGTGAGTCTCACGTGGCGATTCCGGTCATCATAGCGCCTCACCATGTATCTTAATTGCGCCCCCCGTTTGGCAATTCCGGCACATCGTATATGTATATATATATATATATATATATATGGTCAGCCCCCCCCCCATGATCCACACCTATGGTTTTCTTGTCTTCGTCTTTGTCTGATTTTCTGCTTTTTCCTCGGAAAAATGCAGTCAAAACTGCACTGGAATACAAAAAGCTCTAGTATATTATCCTCTATAAAAACACTAGTGTTTTTATGGGCATTTTGCTTCTGAAACTTGTGTCTTGCGGCCCCATGAAATTTTAGAAGGGTAGCAATTAGAAGTTTAAGGCTTTTCAGGGTTTAAGGGGTTTGTAAAATGTAGATGATCTGTGGAAGGCACCGGGGCTTCCCCAGACCATTTGCAATTTTAAAAATCCTTTAAAGGGGCAGCCCTTTTCAAATTTGAAGGGTTTTAAGGTACTTAAAGCCTTTCAAAAATTTCAAGATTTAGAGGATCTTAAAAGGCTTTAAAGCCCTTAAAAACCTCGAAGCGTTTATCCCTTAAAAGTCTAAAATTCCTTAAAAATTAAAAACGGGGAGCCGTTTAAAATTAAGGAAGTTACGGATTTTAGAATCGAACATCCTAAAAACTTTAAACTTCAAAAGGACAGCCATTTACAACTGCAAGAATTTCAGGGTTTTACGGATTTGTAAAAATCTATATGGTCTGGGGAAGGCACCGGGGCTTCTCCAGACCATTGGCAACTTCAAAAATCTCTAAAATCCGCAAAGGGCAGCCACTTAAATACGTAAGCAATTTAAGGTCTTTAATAGGCTTAACAGCCTTAAAACCTTCAAAATCCTGAGAATGTTTAAACAGAAGCTTAAAGATTTTTATAAGATTTTAAGGATTTTCAAAGTTTAGATGGTCTGGGGAAGCCCCAGTGCCTTCCCCAGATCATGTAAACTTGCAAAAACCCTTAAACCCTTAACCCTAAAAACTTAACACTAAGCCCGTAGCACAAACCCCAAACACTTAACATGAAAGCCTAAACACTAACCCTAAACACTTAACACTAAGCCCTTAGCACAAACCCCAAACACTTAACATGAAACCCTAAACATTTAACTAGACCCTAAACACTAAACCCTAAACACGTAAACACTACACCCGACCCTAAAAACTAAACCCTAAACACTAAACCCTAAACATTACACACTAAACCCTACACACTAAACCCTGAACACTAGTAAAAATCCTTAAAACCCTTAATCCAAAAAACCAAACCCGAAACCCTTAACACTAAACCCGAAACACTCAGCACTAGACCCTAAAGAGTAACCCTAAAAAACTTAACACTAGGCCCACGAACCCCAAACACTTGACACGAAACCCTAAACACATAAGCACTACTAAACCCTAAACACTCAGCACCAGACCCTAAACACGAACCCTAAAAACTTAAGACTAAGCCCTTAGCACAAACCCCAAACACTTAACAGGAAACCCTAAACACTTAAGCACTAGACCCTGAACACTAAACCCTAAACCCTTAAACACTACACCCTAAAAACTAAACCCTAAACATTACACACTAAACCCTACACACTAAACCCTGAACACTAGTAAAAACACTTAAAACCCGTAACCCAAAAAAGAAACCGAAACCCTTAGCACTGAACCCTAAACACTCAGAAGTAGACCCTTAACACTAAGCCTAAAAGCTTAACACTAAGCCCTTAGCACGAACCCCAAACACTGAACACGAAACCCTAAACACTTAAGCACGAATCCCTTTCTAAACACTAAACCCAAAACACTTAAACACTACACCCTAAAAACTATGCCCTAAACATTACACACTAAACCCTACACACTAAACCCTGAAAACTGAACCCTAAACCCTAAACAGAAGGATTTTCAAGTTGTCAATGGTCTGGAGAAGCACAGTTGCCTTCCCCAGGTCATTTAAATTTGTAAAAATCCTTAAAACCCTTAACCCTAAAAAACCAAACCCGAAACCCTTAACACTAAACCCTAAACACTAACCCTAAAGCTTAATACTAAGCCCTTAGCACAAACCCCAAACACTTAGCACGAAACCCTAAACACTTTAGCACTTAACCCAAAAACTAAACCTTAAACATTTCAAACTAAACCCTAAACGTTAGACACTAAACCCTGAACACTAAACTCTAAACCCTAAACAGTAAACCCCAAAGCCGGAACCTCGAGCCCTACTAAATCTAAACCTGAAACCAAAAACCCATCGGGGTTTCAGATGCTTACTGTTTGGATATCAGAGTTTAGGGTTTTTTGGGTTTTAGCCGAGCCGCTTGACCCTAAACCCTAAAACCTAAACCCTAAACTTAACACTCAACCCTAAACACAAAACACTAAACCCTGAAACCTACACACTAAACCCTAAACACTAGATTTCCAGAAAAAGTCTGGCGTACCCGGGCCCCCGGACTCCAGACTCCAGATTTCCAGAAAAAATCTGGAGTACCGGGGCCCCGAACTCCAGACTCCAGATTTCCAGAAAAAATCTGGAGTACCGGGGCACCGGACTCCAGACTCCAGATTTCCAGAAAAAATCTGGAGTACCCGGGCCCCGGACTCCAGATTCCAGATTTCCAGAAAAAATCTGGAGTACCCGGGGCCCCGGACTCCAGACTCCAGATTTCCAGAAAAAATCTGGAGTACCAGGGCCCCCAACTCCAGACTCCAGATTTCCAGAAAAAATCTGGAGTACCCGGGGCCCCAGACTCCAGACTCCAGATTTCCAGAAAAAATCTGGAGTACCCGGGGCCCCAGACTCCAGACTCCAGATTTCCAGAAAAAATCTGGAGTACCCGCGGCCCCAGACTCCAGATTACAGACTCCAGAATCTGGAGTCCAGGGTCCCGGTACTCCAGATTTTTTCTGGAAATCTGGAGTCTGGAGTCCGGGCCCCGTACTCCAGATTTTTTCTGGAAATCTGGAGTCTGGAGTCCGGGGCCCGGTACTCCAGATTTTTTCTGGAAATCTGGAGTCTGGAGTCCGGGGGTACTCCAGATTTTTTCTGGAAATCTGGAGTCTGGAGTCCCGCCCCTCCCAAAACCCCCTTCTCGAGGCCAAATGTGTGGATCATGGGGGGGGGGGGGGCGAGCATATATATATATATATATTGTAAACACACCCCTTCAGTTGGCGATCTTAAACACACACACACATACACACCCCTTTGGCGTTTTCAGTTCATTGCATTACGCTTCGTCATTTGGTGCCTTCGGCCAACCATATATCTTAAGCACGCCTTCTCTTGTGGCGATTCCGGTTCACCGTATATCTCAAGCACACCCCCTCATTTTTTGATTTCAGTTCATTACATATATCTTAGACACGCTCCCTCATTTGGCGGTTCCGAACATCATATATACCGGTTCGCCATATATTTTGCGCAAACCGGCTCAGCAGGCAGTAATTGTAGTAGTAGTAGTAGTAGTAGTAGTAGTAGTAGTAGTAGTAGTAGTAGTAGTAGTAGTAGTAGTAGTAGTAGTAGTAGTAGTAGTAGTAGTAATAGTAGTAGTTTGTTTCGGGCATCGGCGTGTGTCTATTGGGAGATCACATGGGACAGGGGGTACGGTTTATTACGGGCATCGTCGTGTGTATGATGTCAGATCCAGGTCACACATCACACGGGGCACGATTTGTTACTGGCATCGGCCTGTGTATGTTGCGAGATCACAAATCACAGCGGGTACGATTTGTTACTGGCATCGGCATGTGTTTGTTGTGAGATCACACATCACGGGGAGTACGATGTGTTACGGGCATCGGCGTGTGTCTGTTGTGTGAGATCACACATCACAGGCGGCACGATTTGTTACGGGCATCGGCGTTTGTGTTGCGAGCATCGACGTGTGCATGTTGGCGTTACCGAGCCCAGGGCCTAGAATGAGGACGTCAACATGGTTTCAAACTCACGTTTTCAATGCATTCAATCTTCAAACTCTTCCAACTTACAAACCTTCACACTCCCAATCTCTCAGACTTTGAAAATGTCAAACAGTCGAACTCCACGTCTCAAACTTTCCAACTTTCGAAGTTTGGCAATTTCAACCGTTCAACCCCCCAAAGTTTGAAACTTTCGAGCTTTCAAACTTTGAACCTTTCGAACTTTCAAACTTTCCAACTCCCGAGGTTTCAAACTTTCAATCTCCAAGCTCCCCTAAACCCTAAACCCTAAACCCTAAACCCTAAACCCTAAACCCTAAACCCTAAACCCTAAACCCTAAGCCCTAAACCCTACTCTCAAACTTTCGAACTCGAGCCCGCGGGCTGCTCCGTGAGCTTCTACGCGTTCTACAGCGGTCCTTCACCTTGCTCCCTCGCGCAACGCTCTGCCGCCGCTTCAAGCTTCCAAGCTGGATTCCCATTCCAACTTTCAAACTCCTAACTTGCGCCCACTTTCAAACTCGAAACTCTCAAACTTTCAAACTCTTCATTCTCCAAGCTTCTCAAATTTCAAACTCTCCAATCTCGTCCAACATATAATACAAACTCTCAAAAATTCGAGTTCGAAAAACCCCACTCGTGACACCTCTCTACCCTAAGCCCTAGAAACATCAAGTATGTGCAGCCTCTAGTGGCAAGTAGAGGCTGGTTCAGGGCTTACGGCTCAGGTTCGAGGGATTTTCAGGTTTTAAGGTTTAGGGTTACAGGGTGTAGGTGTACCTGTTTACATGAAGTGTTCAAGCCGGTATCTTGGGTTTACTTAGTTTTCCAAGCCTTGTGTCCTCATGACCATCGGTGCATGAGTTTGAGTCAGTTGAGGCAGCGCAAGTCGTCGCGAGTGTGTGTGGCCCCGTAGGATAAGCTCCTATACTATCCACACATGTGTATATAGTGTATATATATACACACACCTATAGATGGTCATACATATAATTTCATAAACAGGCTTGAACATATACTGATACACACATATGCATGTGTTGTGTGTATACATATGTCTACACTTATATACCTTATCTATCTATATATATATATATATATATATCATATCATGTCATACATATTGTCACAGCATACCATATCATGCCATACCACAGCTTACCATATCATATCACAACAAACCATGCCATACCAAAGCACATCATACGGAACGGTATCTTATTATTCGATGCCATAGCATTGCAGGTCATACCGTATCATATCATGTTATGCATCATATCATACCGTATACTTCCATACTATGACGTATCATGTCGTATCATGTCATATCATATAGCAGATCGTGTCATATTGTATCATAAAATTGAGTTACACATAAATACACTTAACTAAATGGATATAGATAGTGCTGACCGTCTGCAACCCTTTAAACCGTGGTGGCTTCCGCCTGACTCTTCCAGGGTGTTGGTGTTGGGGGCACCTTCAAGCCTAGGCTTTGCACAACCACACACACCAAGGGACAGAAGCCGTAAAAAAGCAAACACAGAGAGAAAGAGAGAGAGAGAGACACAGACAGAGACACAGAGCTGTGAAGCCAGGTTCGCGATGCTTCTGGCTGGCCGGTTCCCATTGCCAAAAAGCATCATATTCGGACTGGCACAGTCTCTTGGTCACGGGTACAGAGTCCACGGTTTAGGTTTCTGGGTGTGGGGTTGCGGTTTGCACATATGGGGTGCTGGGGTCCTCAAGTCTGGCTTACATGTTTTGTTGTACGTATATATGGACACCCCCCAGAACGCGCGAAAGAGTCTTGCATCACAAAACACCTTGCGAGATTTGCGAGCATAGACGCACGTGGTGAACTCAAGTACCGGACCGCGAAGGTCTCTGGTGCTCTACGCCGTGTACTTGGCGTTCATCTTCTGCGGAGTCTACATCGGGCGTTGGGCGTACAAAGACAGCGTGGCCGCATCACTCGCATGGTGTGCTGCAGCTGGTATGATAGCTTGGCTGGCCAGCGGTGGACTAAAGGTCTGTCAGTCAGCCTTCTGCCGTCGTTCCCCACTATCGGTTTAAACAACGGCGCAAGCATGATAAAAGCGCAGTCCTCGAATCGAGGTGTCGCTCCAGACTAACTTGAATCCGGTGCCTTTTGTTATCTAGGTCTGAAAGCCTCTCTTTTCATACTGTAGGAGCCTAGATACTTTGGGGTTTATCCTTATAGTATGACGGGCCCGAAAACCCTGCTCTAGGAATTGAGGCCCCGATGTTATGCTGTCACGGCTCCTAGAAGGCACCGTTTTGCCTCGACTCTTGTGGGGGCAGGTAGGCGTTAGCTGTTGGGTGCTTGCAGACCTGTACAGCAGTTGCGCGACAAGGAGCCCCCACACAATCGCAATTTTCAACCCTAAACCCTAAACCCTAAACCCTAAACCCTAAACCCTAAACCCTAAACCCTAAACCCTAAACCCTAAACCCTAAACCCTAAACCCTAAACCCTAAACCCTAAACCCTATAAAGCCTAGACCCCCCCTTAAGCCCTCACTCAAAAGGGTGTTGTTCCCGTCGGTCTCGACACGTCGGTGGGCCTCATGTAGGGAGTTTATTGTGCAGCCTTTTTTGGGGTACTCTTTCCCAAACAGACCATCCTTATTAACTATGGTGTTGGGGAGCTAGTTCCATACCAGTAGTATGTATATATATATATATATATATGCATATAGATAGTGTGCATACATACACCTTCTGGGGGTTTATTTGCTGTAATTATGATCTTACTCAGAAAAACCGGCTATCACATGGGATCATAGGGGGTGGCTATGCCAGGCGGAGATTGTGCTGGGGTGTTCGGAGTTGGACGAAGTTCCGAATCGCGTTTCTATGGTTGGCGCACCTCAGCCTGCTTTGCAGTACAGCTGAAGAGATTTGCGAACGTGGTCAGATTTTCCGGGCCCTCGTGATGAAACCATGAAGGTTAGATCCCTGAGGGTCCACAGTACTCAACAACTAGACACATGGGGTGTTGGAGAGTAGCAACTGTCGCTTGGTCTTGTGGAGAGCGTATGATGCGTCATTGCGTACATGGACCCTGAGGGTGGCCGCTGACTGCGCTCGCGTCTCTGTTATAGCTACTTGGCTATGCGGCCACCTGCGGTGCATCCTCCCAAGATCAGAACTCAAATCAAAGACTTCGAGGTCCCCCCCAAGTGCTGACCTCACACCGTAAGGTTTTAGGCTTGATGTTTGGGATTTTGGCTTAGGGTGTTTGGCTGCTGGCAACGAGAAATTCCCGACACTGTAACGAAAAAACAGGCCCTCTCTGAGACTGGGTCACAAGGATCCTGATGCAACATAGGGGCCTTGAAAATTCGAATAGGGTTGTGGGTCCCCTTATTCTACAATTATAGTGAGCAACCCTGAAAGCAGTCTTGGTAAGTATTTAGGCCCCTTTTGTACGGGTTCAGAGTGTGGATGAGTGTGGGGTTTTAAAGCTTTCTGGGGCCCGTGAAGAGTGGGTATGTCTGCTACACGTTCTAGGCCATTCACTGTGCCCATCTATCTGCTTAGTCAACTTTGAGATCCACGGGGATTCGAAAAGAAGGGTGCACGCAGCTGTCACAGAACAGAGTATGGCTAAGGGAGGTGCAGGTCTTCCACATGAGGCATGAAGGTTAATAGAAAAGCCCAAACATCTACTAACTAGTCTTAGGTTTCTTCACTACAGTGCTCCCATTAGATACCCCACAACTCTGTTCTACCGGGTCACTCATACGTACTTTGCCCTTAGCGATTGAAGGTCTGCATCTCTCCGCACAAGCCATTTTTGAAATGGCTGAGATCGGGTCCTCTACCGAAGGTCTGTCAGGAGTCGGAAAAACCCTTAAGCTTCGCCTCGACCCTAAACCCCAAAACGCCAAACCCTCAACCCCAAACCCTAAACCCTAAACCCTAAACCCTAAACCCTAAACCCTAAACCCCAAACCCTAAACCCGAAAGCCCCTATAGTATGTCTGTCAGTGAATGAGTCTTCCAGCTTAGAATATGAGTCCGGCGGCTTATGTTTTGTTCATACTCAGACTTATGCCCCAACCCCGCAGAATTCGCGGTAAACCTTGAATCCAGATGCCCGGGAGCTTGAACCCAAGACTCTAGGGTTTAGGGTTTAGGGTTTAGGGTTTAGTTTAGGGTTTAGGGTTTCTGGGATTAGCCCATTGTCTCCGCTATAGACTCGCCGCCCAGCTTGCAACAACTTGAGCAGAGCTGTACTTGTCACTTGTCCCACAGGTGATCGGCATTCTCGGCTGATAGGAACCAACAACTTCTCAGAAAGTCCGATAGGAACTGTAAAACTCCGAACAGGTTGCAGAACAGAGCAAGTAGGCAAGCGAACAACATATTGGGTCAGGTCTGTTCAGCCTTGAAGCTTTGTTGAACCGAAGTTGAACCCCAAGCCTGGCCTAGGAGTAGACGAAGGACATCTACCTCTGCGTCGCACTTCTGCGGAAGTAGTGGACATTCACAGGGTAAAAAGTGCCCCAGGAGGATCCTACCCAGTGGTACCTGTTGCAAGCAGAAGCAGTTTCTCTTGTTTAGACTGCGAGCAGTGATGCAATATGTAGGGGTTGGGAGTTGTTTCCTCTGGGCGGCCGTGAGTCCTGAATTAAATTAGGCATGGATGTTGGGGCGCGATGTCTTTCTCTGCTTTGTCTTGCTTGCGAGGCATTACTAGGTGTTTTTGGTGGCACGCTTTGCTGCCTCCGGTGCGTTTATGTGGGTGCAAGGAACACGACCATTTGTCCTCTGGTTTGAAGCCGAAACCCTAAACCCTAAACCCTAAAACCTCTAAACCCTAAGTGCACACGAGCACATCCAAGAGCCGCAGTTGCGAACTTCAAGCAGCAGGTGCAGTGGCCAGCCGAAGCCGAGCGTCACGTGAGTAGCTGTACACGGTTGGTTGGAACATGTGTTGTTTTAAAGTGATGATTATCCTGCATTGCTGTACTTACGTCTTTGCGACGATCTCAGTAAGAACATTGGGGTTCTATAGAATTTAGGGGCAGTTGCTCACACCCACATATCACGGAGTAGCAGTCGGGTCATACCGGAACACGGCACCTTGTAGAAGGTTAGGGCCGACATTGAGATGCTGCCTTTATGTTTTCAGGGCCCTGTTGCAAGGAATCGCATAACCTTCGGAGGCTTCCCCCCAAAGAGTATTTTCTAAATCCTCGCCCCCTTCTGAAACTCATCATTACGCACTGCTCTATACGATCGCCTATATTCTACGCTGAGGATAGGAGGGGGTGGGGGTTCACTTCGGGAGACGGGACGGTCTGCGGCCCCGATGGCGGATGATCCGGGGCGGTCGGATGGCCCACAGCCCCTCGGACGTTGTAGGAATGCGCATCATGTGTAGGAGCTTGGGAAGGAAGAAGCTCCAGAGCCAAAGATCTTGAGTTGAGGGTTTCGTTTCCTTCCAGGGTGGAGAGCCCCTGATACATCATGAGGCTTCCTCATGGCAGGAAAGCAAGTTGCCTAGTCCTCCGCACAACCCTGGACATAAGGAACAGAGGGTCAGCTCCCACCCCCTAAACACCCCCTCCCTTAACAGCGCGGCCCCCCAGTATCCTTTGATGTCGGCCATCATCATTTGGGCTACTTCGCAGGCGTGTGTAATGTTGGGAGGCGGGTTAAATTGCGTTTTGTGGTTTGAAGGCACACCTCCGGTTCATCGGATCCGGCGCCTCTGATGGACGCGGTGACCAGGCGCAACTGTCGTCGAATTTGAATGATTTGCGTGCGAAGGGGGTGGAGGGGGGGGCACCTTCATGCAAAAGCCCCTCCCCCTCCCCCCAAGGCCCGGGAAGTTCCTCGTCTGGGGAGACCATGACAAACCCTAAGCCCTAAGCCCTAAACCCATCCTCTAAACCAACACCCCTAAGCTTAAAATAGCTAAACCTTACCCCTCACCCTAACCATGACAAAGGCTGGTTTCAGGAGGGCGTGGGGGTTTGCAGGTTCCAAGTCCCGGCCATGCAAGAAATGGGGCCTCGCGACCAGTTGAGACCCCATTAAGCCCGGTAAACATTAGAAAGCTCTGTATGTTCAACCATTTTTAAAACCCTAACAATCCTATGTAAAAATCCTAGAAGCCCGCTTGAGACCCCGTTTGAACCAGTTTAGGGTCTAAGGGTTCCGGGGTGTTGAAGCCAATTTAGGGTCTCAGGGTTGAAGGGTATCAGGATGTAAGGCAGGCCCCACCTCCTTGAGCCGAAGAAAGCAAGGGCAGCTCGAAAAAGCCCTTTCAAACTCCCGGAAGCGGCCCAAAGCCCGGCCCGAAGCCCGGCCCAAAGCCCTCAAAAGCATTCTAACCTACTCCGTGAAAAAATCTAAACCGTTGCAATGCTTTCGCTTGCTAAAGGTAAATCCATTCTGCCATTCTGTCGCGTATTTGGACAGTTTTACTTTAAGTTGTCCAATGAAGACGGTATGAAACTAAAACTGTCCTTAAACTCTCAATTCTCAACCGTGATTGTTACAAACTTCTCGCTGTTTTGTGCTAGTACACTTGTTTTGTCATTGTTCTTATTTAACTTCTCCACGTGTGATCTTACGGGGTGAAATTCAAAATTTTCAGGGTTATGAAAGGCACTGGGGTTTTCAAGCGTTTGAAACACAAATCTAATTGCACTTGTTGTGCGCGGCAACCCTATATATTGTCCCGTAAAACGACAGTAGTCATAGAAAAGCCATGCTTTTCTTTTTCCCCATCCTCGGTGTGGGGTTGTTAGAATATAAACTCAACTCTTCTCCTCGCCCGGAACTTTTCTCCTGGCCCGGAACTCTTCTCCTCGCTCATCCCTGGAGTGCCCAACCCCGAAGTGTCCCTGGAGTGCCCAACTCAAGACTGTCCCAATATTAGAGAACCCCAGAGGCCCAACCTCAGAGTCTCCCTAACCGGAGTGCCCAGCCCCAGCCCTGGAGTGCCCAGACTCTCCCTGGAGTGCCCAATTCCAGAGGCCCAACCCCAGAGTCTCCCTAGAGTGCCCAACCCCACACCTTGAATGTGTGGTTTTCGAGCATCTTGCTAGCTGCTCCCCCTCTTGACGGCTCCCCCTCTTGAATGCGCGTGTTCTCGAGCATCTTGCTAAGGGCTTCCCCTCTTGAATATGTGGGTTTTCGAGCATCTTGCTAACGGCTCCCCCTTTTGAATGTGCATGTTTTCAAGAGTTTTTCGAGCATCTTGAAAAGCAGCTCCCTCTCTTGAATGTGCGTGTTTTCGATCATCTTGCTAGCGGCTCCCCCTCTTGAATGTGCAGGTTTTCGAGCATCTTGCTAACGGCTCCCCCTCCTGAATGTGCGTGTTTTCGAGAGCATCTTGCGAACGGCTCTTCTCTTGAATGCGCGTGTTTTCGAGCATCTTGCTAACGGCTCCCCCTCTTGAATGTGCATGTTTTCGAGACTTTTTCGAACATCTTGCTAACGGCTCCCCCTCTTGAACGCGCGTGCTTTCGAGCATCTTGCTAGCGGCTCCCCTTGTTGAACGTGCATGTTTTCGAGCATCTTGCCAACAGATCCCCGTCTTGAATGTGCGGGTTTTCGAGCATCTTGCTAACGGCTCCCCCTCTTGAATGTGTGTGTTTTCGAGAGCATCTTGCTAACGGCTCCCCCTCTTGAATGTGCGTGTTTTTCGAGCATCTTGCTAACGGCTCCCCCTCTTGAATGCGCGTGTTCTCGAGCATCTTGCTAACGGCTCCCCCTCTTGAATGTGCGTGTTTTCGAGCATCTTGCTAACGGCTCCCCCTCTTGAATGCGCGCGTTTTCGAGCATCTTGCTAACGGCCCCCCTCTTGAATGTGCGTGTTTTCGAGCATCTTGCTAACGGCTCCCCCTCTTGAATGTGCGTGTTTTCGAGAGATTTTCGAACATCTTGCTAACGGCTTCCCCTCTTGAATGTGCGTGTTTTCGAGCATCTTGCTAACGGCTCCCCCTCCTGAATGCACACGTTTTCGAGCATCTTGCTAACGGCTCCCCCTCTTGAATGCGCGGGTTTTCGAGTATCTTGCTAACGGCTTCCCCTCTTGAATGTGCGTGTTTTCGAGCATCTTGCTAACGGCTCCCCCTCTTGAATGCGCGCGTTTTCGAGCATCTTGCTAACGGCTTCCCCTCTTGAATGCGCGGGTTTTCGAGCATCTTGCGAAGGGCTCCCCCTCTTGAATGTGCGTGTTTTCGAGCATCTTGCTAACGGCTCCCCGTCTTGAATGTGCGTGTTTTTGCCCAGCGCCAGAGTCTCCCTGGAGTGCCCAACCCCAGAGTCTCCCTCGAGTGCCCAACCCCAGACTGTCCCCAGAGTGCCCAGCCCCAGAGTGTTGATCTCTACCAGGAGAGGGTGGGGATGTTCGAAGTAAAATATTTTTATATTGTTCTTGTGGCTTTGTTGTCCATTGTGTCTTTTTCTCCTCCTTCATCTTGCCCATAATCTCTTCTTTGATTAACGATTGAACAAAATCTATCCATGCAGTCCTCGCCTCTGTATACATTATAAAACCGCACGGTTTATGATGTTGATAGGTGCTCATTATTCCTTCCGATGCATCCTTGATGAACATACTTGGGCTGTTGGACGTGTTTTCTTGTGGAATTCTGGGCCTCTGGCTTGCAGGCAAGGCACGGGTTCATCGGATCTGAAACCTTTGATGGATACGACATCCAGGCGCGGCCTTCAGCGTGGAACGCCTCATGGGTCATTCGTCCAGTCAACGAAGACCCTCCCTCCCCTCCCCAGCCCCCAACAACCCCAGTACTCCTAACGACCTAAGCCCTAGACCCACTCCCCCTCCCCCGCCCAAGCCCCGCCCCCCAAGCCCCCGCCCCTCAAGCCCCCGCCCCCCAAGCCCCCCCCCCCCCCCCTCACCCAAGCCCCGTAAGCCTTACACCGCCAAACCCCGAACACCAAGATCCCCCAAAACCCCCCGAATCCCTGAAAAGCCCAGGGCACTGAATTGAGCCTGGGCTGAACAGGAGCCCGGACCCCGCGCCGAAGCAGAAAGCGAAGAAGGCCAAGGTGAAGTCCAGACCGAGCCTCGCCTTTAGGGTAATTTGTGGGCTCTTGAGGGTTTCGCCCTACTTTTGGTTTGAGGCCGTTTTGGGCGTTGCGGTGTTTTCATTCGCGTTTCAGGTGTTTGGGGGGAGATTTTATTTTTGGATGTCTCGGCCTTGCGGGCTGTAGTCTTTCAGCAGCTTCGCAGCATTTCGCCCCTGACTGAGGAAGAGCCGCAAGGACGCGGCTGCCGAAATCTTGAAGATTGTTGAGGCCAACGAGGAGACCCAAGCCAAGCCTAGCAATCGTGGCCTTTGAGTGCCCGTGCACCGCGCACTCCCCCCACAAATGGTATCCCACCACCCCCTCCGTAAGACTTGGACCGTTAACCCTAAACCCACTACGAACCACAGCCAAACCCCGACAGCCTGACCGGTTCATGGTGGGCTTGCGTGGCTTCAGGCTGTGGAATTTGACTTCGGGTTTAGGGTTTGGGGTTTCCCAAGCAGGATACTGGTAGCTGGAAAGGCTTGAGCAGCCGAAGTGCTATTGCTGCATGTATCTGATCTTGCGGGTTTGGAGTTCACAAGCGTGTCCAGGATGGGGGTCTCAGGGTTCGTGTGGTTCGTTTCGCAGCAGCTCTACAGCATTCCTGCCTTGGCTCGGATTGGCTCGGGAGGAGACGTATGAGTCGGTGCAGGAGCAGACGCGGTCCCTTCGGCGGCACAGATAGCAGGTAAGGCGAACTCTAGCAACATCTTCGCAACATCATCCCTCTCTCCACAGCTCGACATCAAGTCCGGGTGATACCTGAACTGAGAACGTCGCATTGCCGTATGCTTTCACTGGAGCAAAGCTTGAGTGTCGTTTACCGTGGACGCCTCGCGAGCATTGCGGGGCCAACACAAGCAACACGATTTTGAACTGTATCCTCGAGGGTTCGAATCAAGAGGCCCTGCCGTTGTTTTTCTGAGTGGGCAAAAGGCCGGTAAGCTCAAGGAGGGTTTGCAGTTCCGGATTGGATCACACATCCTTGTTCTCAGCAGAAATTGCATGGTGACACTGCCTCATGCACGCAAACACATGCGATTCGGATGCGTCTGGCCTACCATGGCCGACCACTTGATAGTTTCTGGGCTTAAGCCTAAAGCAAACGTGATGAACCTTCTTGCCTTGTCAAGCTAGAAGCGAGATCCACATACACACATACACACATACACGCATACACACATACACACATACATACACACATACACACATACATACATACATACATACATACATACATACATACATACATACATACATACATACATACATACATACATACATACATACATACATACATACATACATATACACACGCATGTATGCATGTATGCATGTATGCATGTATGATGCATGTATGTATGCATGTATGCATGTATGCATGTATGCATGCATGCATGCATGCATGCATGCATGCATGTATGTATGTATGTATGTGTATATGTGTATGTATAGGTATGTGTATGTGTATACGTAACATACACATGTCCTTCTCTGTAGTTCCTTTCCCAAGGCCGGAGCTTGTGTCTGCAAAGGTGCGTGCCCCTCCTGGCTACACAAGCTTTCTTGCACAGCTCGATTCGGTCGTAGCAATCCGTTTATGTCCTCATGTTGGAGGGTGCGAGCTCTTCTGAGATCCAGTGAAAACTCCCCAAGTCGTGCTGCCTTGGGAGGCTCCCATGGAGAAGGAGCTTCGTGAGGCGGCGCGAGAAGGGAAGCTGATGGAGGTCAGCAGGCTCCTGGAGAGCAAGGCGTGGGCTGGAATGAAGGAAGGGTTCTCACGAAAGTCATTAGAGTCATCAGCATTTCTGTTCCTTCCTACAAAGCAAACTGCGACTCTGTGCACGTAGATTTTATGCTCCGTGGCTGCAGTCCGCTCCCGGCCTTCGAACTGGTAACATGTGCTTCGCCCGGGGCCAGGTCAATATAAACGCTAGAGATGACGCCGGCCGGGACGCCCTTCAATTGGCCTCGGAGTGTGGCCACGCGAAGGTAGAGCGCATGCTTGTGGAGCACAAGGCAGGGCACTGTTTTTTGGTTTCGGGGCTGGCAAGAGCAGTTTTTTTCTCGAGCGTTTTTACTTTGGAGCGGTTTTCTCTCAAACATGTCAACTTCGCGACAAAACAGAAAAACGCCAAACAAGCAAAACGAGTTCTAAGATTCTCCCTGGGACTTGTTTTTGTTTGCTTTTTGCATTTTGGTTTTGGAGCTGCTGACCCGGAGAGATCGGCACCCCTCCAGGAATCATCGGTTTTGGATGTTCGATAACTCGTGC
Organism: Symbiodinium natans; assembly: GCA_905221605.1. Classification (NCBI taxonomy): domain Eukaryota; class Dinophyceae; order Suessiales; family Symbiodiniaceae; genus Symbiodinium; species Symbiodinium natans. The sequence goes on from CAJNDS010002221.1 coordinate 77,982, forward strand.
TGTAGTCGCTGTTTATAGTATTTGTAGTGGGTGTCTGTCGAGGCGTGGGGTGGGGTCAGCATTTATGTGTATGTACATACAAATCAAGAAACAAAGTAATGTAGATCTATATATATATATGTATATATACATCCTTATCTGTAGTTCGTTTCCCAGGGACAGAGCTTGTGTCTGCAAAGGTGCGTGCCCAGCTCCTTGCGATCCACTGAAAACTCCCCAAGTCGTGCTGCCTTGGGAGGCTCCCATGGAGAAGGAGCTGCGTGAGGCGGCGCGAGAAGGGAAGCTGATGGAGGTCCGGAGGCTCCTGGAGAGCAAGGCGTGGGCTGAGCCTCTCTGCTCGTAGGAGAGGGTAGTAGTCTAATGAATTTTGGGAACTATTCTGCCCTTCCTTAGTAAACTGAGGCTTCGTGTGCACTTGGCGTTTGTGCTCTGTTGCCGCAGTCCGCTTCTGGTTTTGAGCTGGTATCATACTTCCGCCTGAACCAGGTTGATGTGGATGCTAAAGATGGCGATGGCTGGGGCGCCCTTCATTTGGCTTCGGGGTGTGGCCACGCGGAGGTGGTGCAAGTGCTTGTGGAGCACAAGGCATGGCACGGGAAGTTGAGAGGAGTGGCAGGTTTCGATAAGGCCGAAGAGCGCAACTCCAAGAAAATGGGCTTAGGATCGGAGTGCACTCATGCACGCTATGCGGCTGCAAAGGGCGTTGGCGGCTGCTGCTACTACTACTACTACTACTACTACTACTACTACTACTACTACTACTACTACTACTACTACTACTACTACTACTGCTGCTACGACGTCTATTACTACTACTACTACTACGACGACGACGTCTACTACTACTTCTGCTTCTACTTCTAATTACTTCTACTTCTACTTCTACCTCTACTTCTACTTCTACTTCTACTGGTGTTGTTGCTCACCATGCATTTCGTATTTTAAGCACAAGTCATTATTGTTGCTTTCTATTGCCCTTAATCCAAAGCCAATCCTGTTAGTTTCATGAAAGTTTTATGTAGGTCGCTCCTGCGAGCCCAGGCAGTGTGAGCTTGAACTTCGTGTCAAACGACCGAGTATTCAAGGGTCGTTCATACCAGTCCAAGTTCCGTGACAGTTCAATTTTAAGCTCGACCGTCCCATTCCTCCGAGGTCTGTTCATACTAACCCAACCTTTTTGAGACATTGAGCCGAAGCCCAAAGCTTAGTGATAGCTTGAACTTGACTTCAAAACGTCCCAGTATCCATGCGCCCCATGGTCGATCTTAAGAGCCCAAAGTGCGTGAGAGCTGCGGTCTGGGGTTTAGGCTCTAGGGTTTAGGGTCAGTTTAGGGTTCAGGATGTAGGGAAACGTCCCACTAGCCCACGGTCACTCTCAGGCCGAGCTTAAACAGACCCGTCCAAGTCGTGGTCATTCATGTTGGTCCAAGCTTTGGGAGCGCTTGATCTGAAAGTTGAACCGCCGCATGAAGCCGAGGTCGTTGAAATTAGGGTTTAGGGTTTAGGGTTTAGGGTTTAGGGTTTAGGGTTTAGGGTTTAGGGTTTAGGGCAGCTTCCTGAGACTTCCAATAGTATGGGGGACAAACGTGCCGCGGGCTGTGGAGGCGTAGGAAGTGCCGCGCGAGAAAGGGCGACAGAGCTTCGGATTCTGGTGAGTTTGGGATTTAGGACGCATTGTTGCAAGCAAGGCTCAGCGCATTCTTTCAGTGGACATTGGGCATTGGATGATCGTATCCATGAGAAAGTAGTGTCGCGTGATCGCTTCTCACGCCCATAACCAAGCTTTCGGACAGGTGCAAAGCTAGCCACGTGCGCCGGGTGGACGTACGTACCAGCATACAATATACTCAAGACCCCTGGCCGCTTGTGGACTAGCAGCAGTGTGGATGTTTTCATTTTCCCAGCGAATGCTTTCAATCCTTGGCCCATCCATCTCAATCGCCTATTGTCTGAGTTTTTGTGCGCTTAGGATGAAGACACTGTTGGGGCAATCCGCTCCCGGCTTTGAAGTGGCAACAAACCCTAAAACCCTAAACCCTAAACCCTAAACCCTAAACCCTAAACCCTAATTAAGCCCTAAACTGGCTGCGCCCCGAGCCAGGTGAAGATTGAAGCCAAAGATGGAGGAGGTCGGGCTGCCCTTCATTGGGCCGTGCAATTTGGTGGCCACGTGGAGGTGGCGCGAATGCTTGTGGAGCACAAGGCCGGGCGCGCGAATCTGAGATGAGTTGCAACTTAGCTAAGACGGAACAGCATCCTTGCAAGAAACAGGAGGTTTGGGCCCAGCTTTGTTGGCAGTTTTGTCTAGGGTATCTGATGGAGTCTTGGGCCTTGGGGAGTTCAAATATGTTGTGCGTAGCGTTGCAAGCTTGATGCGGCAGATCGTGTCAGAGTGTTCGTGATTAGCGCCTATCATATGAGCTCTGCTACTTGCATCTGCTTGCCATCTAGAGCCCAGGGATTTCCGGGCAGACCACTTGGCCAACAAAAACATCCATTGACCAACCTTGGCTTATCGGAATGTTCTGCGTGCAGTTTCCATAAAGAATTCGTTAGTCCCTTGCGCCACGGCACATGACGTCCGCCTTCATCTCGGTTCTTTGTGTCTGAGGTTTTTTGCGCCCAGGATGAAAGCAGTGTTGCCGCACTCCGCTCCCGGCAACAAACCCTAAACCCTAAACCCTAAACCCTAAACCCTAAACCCTAAACCCTAAACCCTAAACCCTAAACCCTAAACCCTAAACCCTGAACCCTGAACCCTGAACCCTAAACCCTAAACCCTCAACCCTCAACCCTCAACCCTGAACCCTGAACCCTGAACCCTGAACCCTGAACCCTAAACCCTAAACCCTAAACCCTAAACCCTCTTGGAAGCCAGCCGGCTTGATGTCTTCCCGAGCCAGGTGGACATCGAAGCCAGGGATGAGGAAGGGCGGGTTGCCCTTCATTGGGCGGTGCAGTTTGGCCACGCGGAGCTGGCGCGAATGCTTGTGGAGAACAAGGCAGGGACCCTAAACCCTAAACCCTAAAGCCTAACCCCTAAACCCTAGGGGTTTAGGGTTTAGGGTGATGATTGCAGCCACGACTAAAAAGGATGGGGCTACCTTTGAAAAAATGTCGACCACATGAAATTCGGATTCAGTTGGTGTAGGACTCCGTGTCATTCCCTCGATCAAGGCAGACAAGGAAAGAATTGCAAACTGTTGGGACTGACGATCTGTGTATTGTGTCTGATCTTGCACTGCTGGTTGAACTAAAGAAGAGACTATGGCAGTCAGTTGTTTGGACCGAACAAAGGCTTGGTTTAGTTCAACTTGATGTGCGTGGCATTGAAAGAGTTTGCACGAGTTTGTGTAAAACAATGGTCAAAGTGCATCGTTAAGCGGCAACACTCCAAAAGGATCATTAAATTGGGCTGGAAAGAGCAGGACTAAGGCAGCTTTGAGGAATCCAATTTTTTTTTTGTGCTGGGCTTTCTTTTGCAGTGGGGGCCGAGTAAGTGAGAGGCACGTGTCCGCTTGCGCCCCCTGCACCCGCACTAACGCAGCTTTGTCCTTAACATCTGACAGCCCGGAACAAACCCTAAACCCTAAACCCTACACCCTAAACCCTACACCCTAACCCTAAACCCCTTCATGCACCGCAACGAAAGCAAACTTGCCTCCCAAGCTGCAGCAAATTCGCGATAGCGCCCTGTGTTTCTTTTGTTCCATGTACCCTTAGGGCAAGCTAGCTGTGCAACATGCCGAAGTAAGACGTCATCTGCAGCCTGCAGACGATCTTTAGCTGCATGTGCCAAGAGCTGTCTCTCGAGAGGCTGATGTCAACGTCAAGGACAACAATGGAGTGACTCCCCTTGACTGCACTTCACCGGAAAAGGTCAGCTTGAAGTACGTGCAGGAGGTCTTTGGCATCACAGGATCTCAGGGGCATAAGGAGGGATTTCTAGAAGGGACCCTGAATCGTATTCCCCTGTATAGCCCGTATATAGACTTGTATAGGCCCTATACTCCTAAGTAGCCCAAGCATTATCCCTAAAGAACCCCTAGGATCCCTTATAAGGGTCCCTCCTTTCGTCCCTTGAAGGATTCAGTTGGCTGGTTGGGAGGGAAGGACCGGAAGCAGTGCGAATGCTCGGCGAATGGGCCAGCGACGCTGCAGTCTTCGATGGGTACCGCGAGGGCAAGGCCTGGCACGACTCGCAGCAGCAGTGCTAGGGTTTAGGGTTTAGGGTTTAGGGTTTGGGGTTTAGGGTTTAGGGTTTAGGGCTCAGGGTTTAAGGGTTAAGGGTTTAGGGTTTAGGGTTTGGGGTTTCGGGCTTGGGTTTCAGGGATTCAGGGTTTCGGGTTTAGGGCTTAGGGCTTGTGAAGCAACCGTCTTGTTGCCAAGTGTGTTCCCTGGAATCTGTCGCCATGCTTCGTCATGGCAGGATCAGCAGCCCGGCTTTGTGAATAAAGTCCGGGGGCAGAGAAGCAAAGTACACAAGTTCCCGCACCCAAGCCTTGGCTTCACTAAGCATTGCAGCGATCTCGGGGCGTTAGCTGGTACAGAGCAGTTCCAGCTGTGTCTTTGCTTCTTCTCTACCTGCTAGTATCTTTACAGCACCCTACTTCTTGTTACTCTCAGTCTCAGTCTGTCGGTGGCTGCCCACAATGCCTCTTACTGCCGTCTAACGCATACTCCGAAGCATTGGGTGCCATGCGCGCGCGCGCGCGCGCGCGCGCGCTAGCGCGCGCCCGCGCTCGTGTGTGTGTGTGTGTGTGTGTGTGTGTGTGTGTGTGTGTGTGTGTGTGTGTGTGTGTGTGTGTGTGTGTGTGTGTGTGTGTGTGTGTGTGTGTGTGTGGTGTGTGTGTGTGTGTGTGTGTGTGTTGTGTGTGTGTGTGTGTGTGTGTGTGTATATGTATGCGTGGGTGGGTGGGTGGGTGGGTGAGTGGGTGCGTGGCTGCGTGGCTGCATGCGTGTGTGTGCGCGTGCGTGCGTGCGTGCGTGCATGTGTGTGTGTGTGTGTTTTTTTTTTTTGTTGTGTGTGTGTGTGCGTGTCCCAGTAGGTGGACCGAGCCGCATTGAGTGGCGCGCTGCGGGCAGTCTTAGCTGGAGAGCTGACCACGAACCGCGCAGGCTCTGGAGTGACCCGGTCAGCAAGCATGTGGTCTCGAGAAGTGGATGTGACCCTAAACCCTAAACCCAAACCCCAAACCCTACACCCTAAACCCGAAACCCCAAACCCTAAACCCTAAGCCCAAACCCTAAACCCCAAACCCCCGAAACCCCCTGAAGTTCTCGGAGCCTTTGGCGTGCATTCTTGCGGGCCTCCTGCCTGTGATGCAAGGATGGCGTGGTGGACAAAGATGACATCGACCTTTCGAGGCAGAACCTCTTCCACGCCCGGGAAGTGGGGGCCAAGCTGAAGGTCCCGCCTTGGCTTTCAGGGTTTAGGGTTTAGGGTTTAGGGTTTAGGGTGTAGGGTTTAGGTTGTAGGGTTTAGGGTTTAGGGTTTAGGGTTTAGGGTTTAGGGTTTAGGGCACCCTGAAGGTCCTGCCCGGGCTTTTAGGCACAGATGCCTGCAAAGTGTCCTTCCTGGAGAGCGTGGCCAAGACCACGAATGACGAGTCACTGCAGGAGGAGGTGGTCATCGCCGTGGTCTCCGCCGCGTGGAGGCAGTATCGGGTTTGGACAGCCCTCGACATCTTCTTCGGCATGGCGAACGTGGTACTTCTGCTCCGCGCATCTCATGCCCTTCGGCATGGGCAGCAGTCGCGCTGAGCTCAGACATCGTGTGCTCATCGTTACGAGTAAGGCGTCCTGCCCGAGTTCCTGCCCGAGGCCAATCTTAATCACATGTATATTCCCAACTTGTCTGCTGAGGTCTGAGTGGTACCTATATGCTGCACTCACTTTGCATGCCAAGAGAACTTGTGAGGAGCCTGAGTACGCCGCACAATCCTAAGGGCTCTAGTCAGGATCTTCTCTTTTGAGCAGCAATATAGTCACTTCTCTAAATTATGGTCCCTTTTGGAGTGCTTATAAGCCGGCTCCTCTTATTTAGGGTTCTTATTTAGGGTACCCAAAACCGGACCATAATTTTAGGAACCGACCATATGATTGATGCTGTACGAGGAGCTGTGGCAATACTTCAGCGACGTCTGCAAAAGGCAACTTCCAGAGGTGGACTTCGATAACATCTCGGATGTGGGCTACCTCCTCGTGGGTTGGCTGGCAATCGTTCGCCAGCTCTCGCTTGGAACCCGTGAGCTCGAGAAGCCACTGATGTCTGTCTGGTGCGCCATGGTGTGGCTCAAAGCATTGTACGACTTAAGGGGTGAGTCCTTCATGGGCCCCCGGCTGCTTCCAATCTTAGCAGCACTGAAGGACACCTTTGCCTTCTTTTTCCTTACTGGGGTTTGCGTTGCTGCGGCAGCGCATGCCTACTACAACCTGGAGCTGCGAGATGAACCGTCCCCGATGTATGCGGCAATCATACAGGTTGTCAGATTAGGCTTGTTTGGCGACTTCGACCTCTTCGAGTTCGAGGGCCTGGACCCCACCCTGCGTCAAAACAATGTCACCGACGAGCTGGAACCTGTGGACCCAGAGCCCGGGTCGCGCTACACCTCGGCACATACGCTGTTCTACTGCACCGGCCTGGGCATCACCATCCTCCTGATGAATGTCCTGATTGCAGTCCTTAGCCAAAACTTCGAGCTCTATCAGGGACGCAGCGAGATTCTCTTCCAGCGTGCGAGGGCGAAGATGCTTCGGCAGCTGCAAGATCGGCCTTGGGCCTACGTTCTCAGGCTTCTTCCAAGCACTCAAAGCGGCAGCAAGGCCTCGGGGGGCACATTGAGGATTTCAGTCTAGAGTTACCTCATATGAAATTCACAAAGCTGGATGCTCACATCTAAGACTTCAGTTTGCAGCTCACCTGTCAAAGATGTCATGTGGGAGGGTGAAGGGCGTGATGTCGGCAAGGTGCTTAGTTGGAGCATTTCCTGCAAGTGACATGACGCTAGGATAGTTTCCCAGAAAGCAGTCACATTGAATTCGCTTCCGTGGCGGGAGCTTTTGTTTCAGCTTCGAAGGCCATTCACTGGACCATCAAGGTGTTTGGCACAGCGCAGGGGGACGATGACGATCATCCGAAGAAGGCAGTGGTGCTGCGATTTCCTCTGCTGCCGTTGGCTGTCACCCTCGGGCATCGACCTGGAAGTAAAGACATGCAGCATCTGCTGCCGAAGCTGAGCATCTTGATGCTGCCGTTCTGGCCGCTGATCTTCGTGATGTCCCTCTGTCCTTTTCTGATCTTCCTTTGCTTGGGGGTCTTCTTCAGCTTCGACGGCATGTCCTTCACGCTTCGCACGGCTCTTGGCTGGCATGGGCACGATGGAAGGGCATACGCCAAAGACTGCCGCATCTGGATTCTCTGTCGCGATGCTGCTCCCGTGGACGAGGTGCGGAGTTTGCGCGCGGCAATGCAGGACGCGTGTGACCCGGTCCTCAGTCGGGGTGGGAGTTGTTGTTTTCTTTGTTATGATTCTGGGCATGGGCACCTGAACATGTGAGCAATCATGAGATTGGGCTTTTCGCAGCTGTAGGTTAATCACTTGCCGTTTTGAGCTAACTGTCAAGAGCCCTCGTTGGCGTTGCCTTCAGCAGGAGCAAATCAAGCGAGTTGAGGCGAAGCAGGAGGCTCTCTCCGAGAATACGAGGGTTTAGGGTCTAGGCTTCTCAGAGACAGAGCCTATTGTGCGAAGCTCGCTGACACATTGCAGCCTTACAGCAAGTAAAGTAGGTGGCATCTTTTGCACCATGCGCAGGAACAGATGAAGAAGCAGGAGGCGCAGGGCTGAGTGCTCCGCAATAGAAGGGTTTAGGGTTTAGGGTTTAGGGTTTAGGGTTTAGGGTTTAGGGTTTAGGGTTTAGGGTTTAGGGTTTAGGGTTTAGGGTTTAGGGTTTAGGGTTTAGGGTTTAGGGTTTAGGTCGCAACAGTCCTTGTGCCCTGGTGACCACTGCTGCCTCACAGTAACTAAAGGACCAACACCTTATTTCAGTCGCCCGCAGGAGCAGATGAAGCAGCAGGAGGCACAGGGCTGTGTTCTCTGGGGCCGAGCAGCACACTGCCTGTTTGCCTGTCTGCTAGACTCTGTCAGACACTTGTCGTTTTGCTCCGCTCCGCTGGTTTTTGTTGCCCGGCTTACGCCTACAGGCGCAGATCCAAGAAGTTAAGGCGAAGCAAGAGGCTGGACTGGAGAGTTCTGGTTTTTGGGAGGTGTTGGGGTCACCCAGCCCCAATACAACACTCAATTTTCAAGCATCAACCCCTAAACCCTAAGCTAGGGCTAGAGGCCCGGGGAGTCAGAGTTCTTTGGGGCGGCCGTGAAGTCGTCGAGATCAAGGCGCCTGATGTTTCTGAGATCGCCAATTATCATTGTACTTATAACCCAATTGTAGCCCTGTTGGGGTACTTAAGGGCTCATAATGGGTTACGCTCATAAGTGGGTTACGACTACTATACTTTAAACCCTCAACCCTAGACCCTAGACCCTAAACCCCAAACCCAAAAACCAAAACCCTACACTTATAATTGGGTTATGAGGACCCTGGGCCTCCAAGTGCTGGTCTTGCGGAGTGCTTGGGAATCGGGGTTTAGGGTTTAGGGTTAGGGTCGAGGGTTCTTTGAGGGAACTAGGGCATGTGATACAAGGGGATATAAGGTGCCTGAAGCACGAACTCCGTAGTCAAAACTCGCACGTAAGTCCCAACATCCCGACATCCTAAAGGCGAAGCCCGTACACCAGGTATCCTTAAAAGAGTTCTGATGGTCTTTGGGTTGCATGTTCCCTTTTAAGGGCCCATACTAAGGGAGCATGTAACAAAAGTCCTACCCTAAACCCTAAACCCTAAACCCTAAACCCTAAACCCTAAACCCTAAACCCTAAGCCCTAAACCCTAAACCCTAAACCCTAAACCCTAAACCCTAAACCCTAAACCCTAAACCCTAAACCCTAAACCCCCCCCTTTTTTTGTTGGTGCTGCCAGGAGATGGATCGCAAGATCGACCAGCTACTGCACCTCCTCGCATGCCTTGAACCTCAAGTAGCCCCAGGCCCGAAGTTTTTAATCACCCCAACAGATGGGTCCAAACGTTCGAGTTCAGGGTTTAGGGCTAAACGTTCGAGTTCAGGGTTCAGGACTCAGGGGTTTCGGGTTGAGGGCTGCGTTTGTTGTTTGGAGTTCCTTGATGGTCTCCATACCGAAGACGCGAAAGCCGAAGTCTTGAGAGCCCAAGGCCAGAAGGTGGGTTTAGGGTTAGGGTTTAGGGTTTAGGGTTAGGGTTTAGGGTTTAGGGTTTAGGGTTTGGGGTTTGGGGTTTGGGGTTTGGGGTTTGGGGTTTGGGGTTTGGGGTTTGGGGTTTGGGATTTAGCCATAAGCCCAGAACCTTGGATGCCAAACTCTATGTGGAAGGACCGCAGCAAGAACTCAGAGATGCTTCCATGGGTTCTTAGGGTTTAGGGTTTAGGGTTTAGGGTTTAGGGTTTAGGGTTTAGGGTTTAGGGTTTGGGGAGGATTTCTTTTTTCAGAGGGTCTCATGTTCACAAGATTTCATGGGCCAACCCAGAAATACTTTCTGGCCTTGGTTGACTGGGCACGCAGGCACACAGGCACGCACGCACGCCGATTTGCAGGACCTGCAGAAGCTGCTGAGCACACAGCTTTGGCCTGAGGAACGGCAGAAACTGCCTCATAGTCTCCATAGTCAGTCTTGGTTGAGCCTCAGCAACCCTAAACCCTCAGCTTAAACCCTAAACCCTAAACCCTAAACCCTAAACCCTAAACCCTAAACCCTAAACCCTAAACCCTAAACCCTAAACCCTAAACCCTACACCCTAAACCCTACACCCTAACCCCTAACCCCTAAGCCCTAAACCCTAAACCCTAAACCCTAAACCCTAAACCCTAAACCCTAAACCTAAACCCTAAACCCGAAACCCTAAACCCAAACCCTACCCCCCCCCCTCTTGACCCTGAGCAGACTGTAGAAGTTTTGGGTTGAGCTCCCAAAGCATCGTCGCCCTGGTTCTTGGTAGGGAATGAGAGAATTAGGTACGTGCCCTATGCAATCCCTTCAAGTGCAATGCCGGAGGAAGTGACGGGCGCAGGGGCGTGGCATAGCGCAGAAGCTGTGAAGGTTGGGATTCATTTCACACAGAGGAGGTTGTAGGAGGTACCCCACATAACTACTATTTGCTTAAGAACCCCCCCATTTTTTTTTGGGGGGGGGGTTCTTAAGCAACTAGTAAACTCCTTAAAGGGTATATACAGCGGGTACCTTCTTAGGGAACGGTGCAATCTTCGTGTCCCCTAGACCTCTACGGGGCTTCGTCGGGGCCTCCTTATAACAAGGACTCCAAAAGGAATCATATTTAAGAGAAGCGACCATAACCCTGAACCCGAACCCTTCCCATCCGCAACCGTTTAACTTTATTCTGGCCGATCAGAATGTTTTTTTGTGCACCGCCTATCGTCTCGTTCGCGGAACTATCTTCGACAAGCTTACTTGTAGGAGGGCCTTGCGCGGAGTCTCAGTCTCAGAGCTACGCCCTAGACCTCGCCTAAACCCTAAACCCTAACCTTAAACACTAAACCCTAAACCTTAAACCCCAAACCCTAAACCTTAAACCCTAAACCCTAAACCCTAAACCCTAAACCCTAAACCCTAAACCCTAAATTTTAAACCCTAAACCCTAAACCCTAAACCCAAAAACCTCCTATATGCTTCAGGCATGCTCATGGAGCCCATAAGAGCCCTCAGCCCTGAACTTCAGGCATGCGCAGGATCAGAGTCGAGTTGTTCGATGGTTTTCAGGGACGTGATGACCTCTGAATTTCAAAGCCACGGTGGAGGATCTCGAAATATTTTTTAGGGTTCGGGGGTTCAGGGTTTAGGGTTTAGGGCTGAGGGTTTATGAGGGCTTAGGGTTTAGGGTTTAGGGTCTAGGGGAACCTGAAAACCCTTCAATCTTTTTGAGGCTGGTGGGGCTTCATCCGACTGAAAGCCGCCCTTCGTGCCCGTGCCAGGCCTGGGCTGGGCTGTCTTTTCAGGGCGGCCTCCTTTTTGTTGAAGGGGTTTAGGGTTTAGGGTTTGGGGTTTAGGGTTTGGGGTTTAGAGTTTTGGGTTTCAAAGGAGTTGAAACCTTATATCTCCAAGATAGCCCCTTCCCGAAAGTCGACTTTGCAGAAGACCCAAGGAGCCCAATACCCTAAGAAAGTAAGCACAGGACCTTCATATACAGAAGGGATCCTTAATCTGAGATTGAAGGTCTCCTTCCCTAATTGAGGGGTATTGGGCTCTTTGGGATGTGCCTTGGCGTCCCCTTCCCCCCCCCACGAAGCCTTAAATCCCAAAACCGGGTGTAGGATTTAGGGTTTAGGGTTTAGGGTTTAGGGCTCGAAGAATGCCAGACTCCCCCCAACGCCACGAGGTCTCCGACATTGAGCCGTTCCGGGGAGACCTGCGCGCGACACTTGGGCTTCTCTGCAACTTCGGGCGCTAGGCACTACCAGGCTCAGAGCAGCAGCGACGCGCAGTTCGACTTGAGGGGGTTTAGGTGTGTAGCGCGGTAGGGGTTGAGCTTGCAAGGGCCCCTCTGATTGTGCCAGTGTTCTACCTCGAGGTCCCCCCCCACGGTTGCAAGTGGGGGGGGGGATACAACTTGCTATTGTGCGACGCGACTCCGAAAGCCCTAAACCCCAAGCCAGACGCTGAAACCCGAAACCCTAAACCCTAAACCCTAAACCCTAAACCCTAAACCCTAAACCCTAAACCCTAAACCCTGAACCCTAAACCCTAAACCCTTGGGGGGGCTGGGGGCCTCTTCATGCTCTGTTTTCTGAGCCTCACTCCATTGAGGGCGATATGAGCCTGGCCCTTGTCTTAGACTTACGCTAGAGCCGTATAGCACCCTATACTTAAACCCCCAAAACCCCGTAAACCCTAAACCCCAAAACCCCCCCCTAAGCCCTAAGCCCTAAGCCCTAAACCCTAAACCTGAACCCGAAACCCTCAACCCTAAACTCGAACCCGAAACCCTCAACCCACCTGTCAAGTCGGCAGCCGCCACGAGGTGAAAGTGCCATGGCTTGAGCGCGCGGTGCCAAGCGACCATGGCAGACCGCTTCACGTCCCCGAACTCCCGTTTAGGGTTAGGGTTTAGGGTCTAGGGTTTAGGGTTTAGGGTTTAGGGCGTTGCTCGTAGGGAACGGGAATGCGGTACCTTATATCCCCCTATATATACTCTTAAGGGACTGTATTATGTACTTCATTCCCTCATTAAGAACCAGTAGGCAAACTCCCAACACCTAAACCTTCGGTTGCAAAGAGGGTAAAAGGTTGAATTAGGGTTGAGGGTTTTAGAGAGGGACAGGGAGGGAGAGAGAGAGAGAGAGAGGAGACAAAAGAAGGCTAAATGTGGAAAACAACATAACTAGTGAGTGGGTTTAGGGTTTAGGGTTTAGGGTTTAGGGTTTAGGGTTTAGGGTTTAGGGTTTAGGGTTCAGGGTTTAGGGTTTAGGGTTTAGGGTTTAGGGTTCAGGGTCATAACTAGTGGGTGGCAAGCAGATGCCGGTTGGACAATGCACCTCTGTCGCAGCCATCCAGCCTCGTGTTCTTGGCACACACACACACACACACCTTTCACGCAATAACACCAGCCAAACTTGACTCACTACATCATTCCCGTCCACTTCCCAGTTGGGTTTAAGGTTTAGGGTTTAGGGTTTAGGGTTTAAGGTTTAGGGTTTAGGGTTGAAGGTCTGCTGCAGAACATGGCGGCCTTTTCCATGGCGGTTGCACAAGTCGGCGCCGTGCATTCTTCCATCCCCACCAGTCGTATTCCGGGCCCGCGCCAGGGAGCCAGGCACCGCGAGCGTGGAGGGGTTTAGGGTTTAGGGTTTAGGGTTTAGGGTTTAGGGTTTAGGCCCCAAAACTAAGCCCTGGGATCCCCGAACCCAGGATATATGGAGATGCGCTACCTCCTTTGAGTCAAGATAGTGCCACGCCCAAAGAGTAGCTGCTGAACTGATGTTGAGATCTGCCTCACACCTACACCGACCTACGCACTCTGGTCCAGGCGTTCAGTGAATCGGTTGCCATGCGTTCACCAGTTTTTACAAGAGTTGAAGAAGACTTGGACGTCAAAACCCCAAAGTTTCTGGCGTCCCATACCCTAAACCCTAAACCCTAAACCCTAAACCCTAAACCCTAAACCCTAAACCCTAAACCCTAAACCCTAAACCCTAAACCCTAAACCCTAAACCCTAAACCCTAAACCCTAGACCAGTGTCGGCCCCTGAACCTTACACTGCCTTCTGGGGTGACTCTAGGTGCAAAAAAGTCTATCTTGAGGCTTGTCGGGTTTAGGCCTTTGGGCATCCCTAACCCTAAGCCCGAAACCCTAAACCCTAAACCCTAAACCCTAAATCCTAAACCCTAAACCCTAAACCCTCAACCCCAAACCCTACACCCTAAACCCTAAACCCTCACCCTGAAAACTCGGCTGCGATTCAAAGGGGTTCCTCGGCGGCGGGTCTCCGGGACGGCCGCCTCGGTGTCGTCGCTTGCCTCGCCGGGCTCGGCTGTGCAGCGAAAGGTGGGTGCAAGCGGATCCTTGTCGTTACACGGCTGCGGCCGGGCTGGGGCTTCATTTTCCGGTGTTAGGGGCTTAGGGTTTAGGGTGTCGGGTGTAGGGTTTAGGGTTTAGGTTTAGGGCTTTGGGTTTCGGGTTTAGGGTTTAGGGTTTAGGGTTTAGGGTTTAGGGTTTAGGGGGGAAGGGAGGATCGATATAACTTTCGTTGCTCTCGCTTCTCTCATCGTTCGGGGGCTTAAGCAGCTACAACTACCAATATTGTCGCGCTAACAGGAACCCACAGGGGGGCACAATTCAGCCCTAAACCCTAAAAACCGCAACCCCCAAACCCGAACCCCCCTAAATCCTACACCCTAAACACCCTAAACACCCTAAACAACCCAGATCACCCTAAACACCCTAAACACTCCAAACCCGAAACGCGAAACCCGGAACCCTAAACCCTAAACCCTAAACCCTAAACCCTAAACCCTAAACCCTAAACCCTAAACCCTAAACCCTAAACCCTAAACCCTAAACCCTAAACCCTAAACCCTAAACCCTAAACCCTAAACCCTAAACCCTAAACCCTAAACCCTAAACCCTAAACCCTAAACCCTAAACCCTAAACCCTAAACCCTAAACCCTAAACCCTAAACCCTAAACCCTAAACCCTAAACCCTAAACCAGGACCCGGGCCGCCTTTGTGGCCAGGGCCGCGCTCCCCCAGCTTCAGGTGCAGGACTTGGTTTAGAGGGTTTATCGGGTGAGCTGGGGTTTAGGGTTTAGGGATTAGGGTTTAGGGTTTAGGGTTTTGGGTTTTGGGTTTTGGGTTCACTAGTTGGGTTGTACAGTTTTTTTTGTGTATGTGGGGTTCATATAGGGTTGAGATAGGGTTTATGCAGGGTTTTTGTAGGGTTCACAGTGTTCATGGGGTTTTTGGGGGTTTTGGGGCTTATAGGGTTCGGGTGCTTTTTTGAGGGACTTCAGGGTTTTACCTTCACGAATGTGCAGGAGGCTGTCCAGGAGGTTGGGACAGGCCAGGAGGAGGATGTGCGGCAGCAGGCGGGCCTTTGCTGGGTTAAATGGTTTAGGGGGCTTAAAAGGGTTTAGGGTTTAAGGGTTAAGGGAGTTTCTAGGGTTTTCTAGGGTTTTCTAGGATTTATAGGGCTTTATCGGGTTCATAGGTTTTTATTGTTTTTCGGGTTTCGGGTGTTCAAGATTTTCCCGCGTTTGCGCAGGTCGCGCTCGCCCTGACCCGCGACACGCCCGCCAGCATCATCTCCAAGAATGCCATCGCCCAGCTCCAGACCGCCATCGCCGAGGCGAAGGCGTTTTTCGAGACTTGCTGTTGGGTAGTAGGGAATGAGGGAATGAGGTACCCTATATAAGCCTTTAAAGGGGATATACAGGGGGATATAGGGTACCCGAAACCCTAAACCCTAAACCCTAAACCCTAAACCCTAAACCCTAAACCCTAAACCCTAAACCCTAAACCCTAAACCCTAAACCCTAAACCCTAAACCCTAAACCCTAAACCCTAAACCCTAAACCAACAGTAAGGAGAAGGCCGATGATGGGCTTCAGCCACAACTCTGGCATGAGGCCGACGTCGTCCTTGTGGGCCCCTCCCGCACCGGCAAGACGACCCTAGCTACTCTATCCCCTTTGGGAATGATTTTTTTGAAAACATTTTGTTCCTATAAAACAAAAGGGGATGTTATAAGACTGTTGTTTTTTATTGAGGTTCTAAGGGGCCAAATACTTTTGTTCATATAAAACCCAAAAGGGGATATTAAACATACTCTTTTTTATGAAGGTTCTCTAAGGGGGAGTAGAGGCTAGCTACCTGGCCAAGCTCGGCCTCCGGGTCGCCAACTACCCCTTGGTGCCCGGCGAAGAGCCGCCGAGCCAGCTGTTCCAAGTGGACGGCAAGAAGCTTTGTCAGAGTTGGACAGCATGCTGCATTCTTAAGGGTACTTAAACCCAATAAGGAATATCAATTCAAATATTTAAGGGTACTTAAACCCAATAAGGAATATCAATTTAGATATTTAAGGGTACTTAAACCCAATAAGGAGTATCTTTATATATATATATATATACCATCCCAACCATGAATTAGGAAGTTGGCCTTGCTCACCACCGACGCGAAGCAGCTCCAGAGCATCCGCCAGCAGCGGATGCTGCGCCTGGGCCGGTCGAGCTCCCGCTATGCCACCATGGGTGTGATCCGAGAGGAGCTGGAGACTACATCCCCCTTGGGAATTATGTTTTTTTTTTTTTTTTTTTTTTTTTTTTTTTTTTTTTTTTTTTTTTTTTTTTTTTTTTTTTTTTTTTTTTTTTTTTTTTTTTTTTTTTTTAAGTTTTATTTTTGTTCATATAAGACCCAAGAGGATATGAATAATATTGGTTTTTATGAAGGTTCCAAGGGGAGTCTAGGAGAAGGTGAGGATGTTCTACACGAAGAGCTTCCCGGGCTTCCCAGTGGTCAACACTGCTCGCCTAGGCATCGCAGAGGCCGCGGCGCTCATCCTCTCTCACTTGTATCATTTTCAAAGTTGGGGGTACCATTTTACATTTTTTTGAGGGTACTTAAACCCTATAGGGAATAAACATTGAAGTTTTTAAGATTATCCCAACCATGAACTAGGTATGGCAGGCAGGTGGAGTCTGAAACCCTCACACAGCTCGTTGACCTGGTCTCCATGTTCACCCACAACACACAGATCTAGGCCTTCCATCTCAGGCGTTTTAGCAGTTCCAATTTTCGCTGCTGCTTGCTGTGCTGCTACGATGCAACTGCAACCAGCGGCCAATGCTAAAACAAGTGCCATTTTCGCGCTGATCTGTGGACGCCCTTAGCACGGAGAGGCTGCCAACTTGCAGGGGAAGTCAGTGGTAGCTGGCTCCAGGTGCACGCACCGCGTTGCCTTGGAGACTGGGGAGTCTTGTTCCAATTCCAGGCACCTTCAAACTTGGTGGGTGCCCAGTGCATGAATTCATTTTCAACTTTTCCTTGCTTGCCGCTCCATTCCGTGCTACACACGATCGCGACTCCCGCCAAGGGTGCAGTAGTCGTCGTCGTGGTAGTGGAAGTGGTAGTGGTGGTAGTAGTCGTAGTAGCAGGAGCAGTGGCCGTGGTAGTGGTACTCGTGGTGGTAGTAGGAAGATGTGTTGTGGTAGGGTGTGCTAATAGTGGTAGAAGTAGCGGTAGTAATGGTAATGTTGGTGGTGGCGCGAATGGTAGTGGTAGTGGTAGCACTGGTAGCAGTGGCAATACTAGTAGTAGTGGTAGTAGTGGTGGTGGTGGTGGTGGTAGTCGTAGTGTTGGTAGTAGTGGTAGTTGTGGTAGCAGCAGTGGCAGTTGTCGTCGTCGTCGTCGCCGCCGCCGCCGCCGTCGCCGTCGCCGTCGCCGTCGCCGTCGCCGTCGCCGTCGCCGTCGCCGCCGCCGCCGCAGCAGGAGGAGGAGGAGAAGGAGGAGGAGTAGTAGTAGGAGGAGTAGGTACTTGCACGATAGCCCCTCTGTGTTTGTCGACTCGTACGCTACTTGGAGCCATATGGAAAGGAGTGGCAACATGGCTTCCACAATCTTTTTTGATAACGGCATTCCAGTCTGGAGCCTTACTTGTTCCGTTCGCAGGGCGGTCCCAACAAGTCTGCCGGCGATGTTTTTGGGCAGCGCAAAGTGGGGGGGTTTGCAGCCCTGTTACCGCGACTTGCTCAGAGCAGCAATCCTGCTAAGCGCAACAAGTGGGAAGGTCTTAAACATACCATAACACCCAATCAACCCTACCTAATCCCTAAACCCTAAACCCTAAACCCTAAACCCTAAACCCTAAACCCTAAACCCTAAACCCTAAACCCTAAACCCTAAACCCTAAACCCTAAACCCTAAACCCGCTAGTCCCACCTGTTTCAGGAACCTGCTGCGATCTGCCCAGAGCCGGGAGAGTTCCTCAGGCGAGATCAGCTGGGGGGCTCCAAGGGTTTCATCTCGGGGGGGCCGGGAGTGTACAGGATGTTTACGTTTAGGGGCAAGGGTTTAGGGTTTAGGGTTTAGGGTTAGGGTTTAGGGTTTAGGGCGTTTAGGGCTTAGGGAGGTTTGTTGAAAGTCGTTGCTGTAGAGCCAAAGCCTGAGAGTTCGAGCTCCCGGCCGGGTGGGTCGACGCGACTGGATGCCGACCACCAGGGCCACGCGGAAACTGCGGGCAGAAAAAGTCCGGGCTCTACTTGGGGTTTAGGGTTTAGGGTTTAGGGTTTAGGGTTTAGGGTTTAGGGTTTAGGGTTTAGGGTTTAGGGCTTAGGGCTTAGGGCTTAGAGCTTAGGGTTAAGGGTTAAGGGTTAAGGGTTTAGGGTTTAGGGTGCCCTTTTGCACTTTCTGCCTTGGGGGGGGAGCGAGGGGTGAGGGGGTTCATGCAGCACTTTGCCGCGGCCAAGGTGGAGATGCAGAAGATCCGGCGGAGGCAGCGCAGATCCCCGAAGTCGCCAAGCTTGCACAGGAGCCACTTGAGGGTTCAGGGTTTTGGGTTTAGGGTTTAGGGTTTAGGGTTTAGGGTTTAGGGGTTTCTGGGTACCCTAGGCCCTAGACCCAAGCTAGACCACAGCGATGCCAGGGTCATGCCGCATTCTGCCCCAACTTGGACCCTCAACCCTAAACCCTAAACCCTAAACCCTAAACCCTAAACCCTAAACCCTAAACCCTAAACCCTAAACCCTAAACCCTGAACCCTGAACCCTGAACCCTGAACCCTGAGTCCCAAAGCCGAGTCCCAAAAGCCGGAAAAACGAAACCCCAAGCCCAAACCCGAGATCCCAAATTCCCGAGCCTTCGCCGCAAAAAAACTCGAACTCCCTAAGCCCTAAACATCAGAAAACTACCTAGCACTTGTTTTTTCGTGAGAGCAGGCTGCAGGCCGAACTATCATGACGCTTTGAGAGATCCCCCCCAAAATAGTAGGCCCTGACAGCCTTTGTGTTAGGGTTTTAGGTTCCCTTTTTAGCCCCTTTAACCCAAAAGGGTATCCTTTTATTCCTTATTCCTAGGCGACTCTTGGGGCCTTGCCGCAGACACTTTAATCAAAGCTTCCACGGCTGCTAGAGTGGTTCAATTGGGAAGCCGTCGGGACCTCTTTGTAGTTGCAAAAATGGTCTCAAGAAGGCTGCTACAGCATAGGCAGAAGATGGGATCACTCCTGAGAGGACTGCCCACCTGTCGCCTCAGCACTCGTCAAGCGGCCCCAGCCGGGTGAGCTGCGCGCGTGTGCGGTAAAAAGAGGGTTTAGGGTTTAGGGTTTAGGGTTTAGGGTTTAGGGTTACCTAGGCCGAAAGTTGTACCCACCGCAGAGCCGTAGGCACATATCCCGTCTGAAGGTCTCGGTAGTTGATGCACAAAGTGAGCATCAGAGATGTAGCGGTAGAGGGGCGACGAGGGGTTTTTAAGGGGAGGCAAAATCTAATGCCCAAAGAGCATCCACCCTGAACAAGCATAGGAGACCCGAAAGCCTCACGTGCAATGCAGAAAGACTTCAGAAAAGGGGCCGCAGCGAGGGGGCCTCGGCTTGAACTCATGGTTTGCAACGTCGAACTCGGTGATGTTTGGCGAAAAAAGCGGGGTTCGCTAAGCCTTAAACCCCTAAACCCCAAATTCCTGTGGAAGCCTGAACTCTACATCTGCCGCCATGTCCAGAGGAACGGCTCGAGACCCTTCCTTTTCGCGTGCCGCTCGTGGCCTGCGAAATTTCTTGTACATGTCTCGCTGCGGAGCAGTGCGGCTCCGCGTGTCACGCCCGAGCCAGCTATTGGCAGGGCCTTTTGCAGCCTGAGGAGCGTTTTTAGGGGGGTCAGCGGGGTGTAGTTGAGAATTCTCGAACCTTCAGTCATGCTTGGCAAGCCTCGCAGTTGAGTTCATCTTCGTAAGCCCGACCCCCCCCCCCCCCCCCCCCAAAAAAAAAAAAACAAAAACAAAAAACAACAGCAAAAAGCCCTGAAACCCTAAGCTCCAAACCCCTAAACCTGGGTAGCTCCGACTTCCAGGCTTCCAGGCTGCAGAATCCTGTAGCAAGGGATGGCAAGGATGGCATGTCTCCTCCTTGCCTGGGCCTTGCCTGTCGCCCTTGCGGAAAGTCGGGGGCTTAGGGTCTCCTCGGCAGCCCCTCAGGTGTGGTTTGAGGGTTTAGGGATTGAGCCCAAAACCTTGGGATGGGGCTGGCTTCGGGTTTGGGATTGAGGGTTGATAGGGTGGAGGGGTACAGTTTCGGGTTGGTTGAGGGTTTGGGGTTTTAGGGTTCAGGTTGGGATGTTCCCCCTTTTACCGACAGTCCTTCATACGGACTATAATGGGGGGGGGGTACTGCAATCCCTATGAACAAGAACACGCCCAGAACCCAAGGCCTTGACCAAACCTGAACCAAACCTGAAACCCCGAACCCTGAACCCGAAACCCTGAGCTCTAAGCCCTGTACCCCTTTTTCCACATCCCCATCAGGGCGGGAATCCCTCCAAAGACCATCAAGCCTCCTACACCTCCTAAACCACTTCCCAGACCTCAAGCCAAGAAGCCCCTTGCCCGAAGTCATAATTTCAAAGTCAAAACCCAAGCACGAAACTCCAAACCCCAAACTCTAAACCTTACACCCAAAACCCTCAACCCCACACCTCACACCGTAATCCCCATTAACTCCCCCCCCTCCCCCCAGCCCTAAGTTTTGGCGGCGCCCAACCCTCAAGTTCACCTCCCTCCCGCAGCATTACCTCCTAGGTGGGCTTTGGGGTTTAGGGTTGAAGGTTTAGGGTTTAGGGGCTACAGCAGGAGCCGAAGTCACTACACCGAGACTTGCTCCGAATGTAAGAAATCTCTGTTCCCTGAAACCTCAACCCTGAACCCTAAACCTTTAACCCGAAACTCGACACTCTAAACCCCCTAGCCCTAAACCCTAAACCCTAAACCCTAAACCCTAAACCCTAAACCCTAAACCCTAAACCCCAAACCCTAAACCCTAGACCCTAAACCCTAAACCCTAAACCCTAAACCCTGAACCCTGAACCCCAAACCCTAAACCCGCAAACCCTACTAGCGCCTACTGTGCCCAGGGATCTGGGATGAGTTCCGGGAGGACGTCAGCACGGCGCGGCAGAGCTTCCTCCTGCAGCAACGGGGAGGCCTCTTTAGGGTGAGGGTTTAGGGTTTAGGGTTTAGGGTTTAGGGTTTAGGGTTTAGGGTTTAGGGTTTACGGTTTAGGGCTTAGGGCTTAGGATTCAGGGTTGAGGGCTTAGGTTTAGGGTTTAGGGGGCGGACTCTCAACCCGAAAGGGCAAAACCTGAACCCTGAACCCCAAACCCTATAAACCATATACACCCCAAAAACCCTTTAAACACTATAAACCCGATACACCCTATGAACCCTATATAAACGGTATCATAAACCCCCTATAAACCCTACAAACCCTACCCCAAAACCCGAAACCCTAAACCCCAAACCCTGTAATCCTGAAGGGTGTTGGGGGGTTACTATAGTATAACTATAAACGCACCATAAGGGAACACGATTGGCAAACCCTAAACCCTAAACCCTAAACCCTAAACCCTAAACCCTAAACCCTAAACCCTAAACCCTAAACCCTAAACCCTAAACCCTAAACCCTAAACCCTAAACCGACCCCTTCTTCAGGGCTTGCAGCATCGGGGGTGGGGACTTTTTGGCGAAGCCTCGAAGTCCACGCTACACCCGGGACCCTGAACCCTGAACCCCCTGCGCTTTAGGGTTTAGGATTTAGGGTTTAGGGTTTAGGGTTTAGGGTTTAGGGCTTATGGCTTAGGGCTTAGGGTTCAGGGCAGCTAACCCTGAACCCTCAACCACAAACCCATAAGCCCTGACCCCTCGTTTTTTTTTGTTTATGTTTCTTTCTTCATCCACTTGCAAAGGTCAGGCGCGCGACAGCTTTGGCAACCTCCAACGAAGCGGCCTCGCCAAGGATTGCTCTCTTCAAAAGTTTAGGGTTTAGGGTTTAGTTGGGTTTAGGTTTAGCGTCTAGGGCTTTAGGGTTCACCCTCATAGCATCCCGAAGCCCGAAAGCCCTTAAGCCATCGAGCCGGGCTCAGGGTGTAGAGGACCCTAAACCCTAAACCCTAAACCCTAAACCCTGAACCCTAAACCCTAAACCCTAAACCCTAAACCCTAAACCCTAAACCCTAAACCCTAAACCCTAAACCCTAAACCCTGAACCCTAAACCCTAAACCCTAAACCCTAGACCCTAAACCCTAAACCCTAAACCCCAAACCCTAAACCCTAAACCCTAAACCCTAAACCCTAAACCCCAAACCCTAAACCCTAAACCCTAAACCCTAAACCAGGAGAGCAAGGGCTCCGGGCGCCAACTGCCGGCCTGCGTGGGCGGGGTGCTGAACCTCTCCGGCACCTACGAGGCACCGCGAGGGCTTAGCTAGGTTCTGTTTTCTTCAAAGGTTTAGGGTTTAGGGTTTAGGGTTTAGGGTTTAGGGTTTAGGGTTTAGGGTTTAGGGGCAAAGGTTGGGGGTTTGGGGTGGGGGTTTGGGCTTAGGGTCTCTGCTCAAAGAGGTAGTTTAGGGTTTAGGATTTATCTTAGAGAGGTTTCGATGTCTAAGAGTTCGAGTTGCCTAACATGCTGAGAACCCCAAACCTAAACCCTAAACTAAGTGAGGGGTCGCTTCCGTCGAGCGACAGACCCCGAACGCTCGGCCGAGCGCCCAAGCGAAAAGAGAAACGGAAAGGTGAGGGTTAAGCCTCACCGTCTGTCCTGGACAGGCCAACGGACATCGGCCTTTTTTACGACAACGTCAGTACTCGGCTAAGGGATGGCCGGCACCCAGACCACCTTTAGCGTAGCTAAAGTATAACCCCAAATCGTAACCCTTTGTCTCTGGAGGTGGTTCAGGGTTTTGGGTTCAGGGTTTGTCGGGCCCCCCCCCCGGGGGCCCTCTGGTCCCTGGTAGCTGGATTCCTGGACCAGGAGGCTGGCGAGGGGTCCAGGCAGGCTGGTTGCTCAATTTCGTGATTTTGGGGGCTTTTTCACGGATTTCCAGGCCCCGGGCCCGGGCCAAGGGCCCCCCGGGCCAAGGGCCCCCCGAACCAAGGGCCCCCCGCCCCCGGGCCAAGGGCCCCCGGCCAAGGGCCCCCGGGCCAAGGGCCCCCCCGCGCCAAGGGCCCCCCAAGGCCCCCCTGGCCAAGGGGTTCCGGGCCAAGGGCTCCCCTGGCCAAGGGCCTTCCGGGGCAAGGGCCCCGCCGGGCCAAGGGCCCCTCGGGCCAAGGGCCCCCCGCGGGTCTCCCGTTCCAAGGGTCCCCCGAAAAAACCCCCCGCGCAAAGGGCCCCCGGGACAAGGAAGGGCCCCTCGGGCCAAATGCCCCCGAACCAAGGGCCCCCCCACGGGCCAAGGGCCCCCCCGGCCAAGGGCCCCCGGCCAAGGGCCCCCCGACCCAAGGAGGGGCCCCCCGGGCCAAGGGGCCCCCCGCCGGGCCAAGGGCCCCCCGGCCAAGGGTCCTTTGAGCCAAGGGCCCCCCGCCCCCCGGGCCAAGGGCCCCCCGGACCAAGACCCCTGAGTCAAGGACCCCCAACACTACGCCCCCTTGGCCAAACCCCTTGCCGGACCAAGGGCCTAACCCTGCCAAGGGCCCCCCCCAAAAAGGGCAAGCCCCCAAGAGGCGCCAAGAGCCACCAAAAGCTTCAAAAGGCCCACTAAAAGAAGGGGGACCACAAGATTTGTCCGTGCCCACAATGAGAATATTGAAAACATTGTTTTTAGGCACCCCTGCCCGCATTTTAGTATTGAAATCGATGGCTCCCCCTAAATCGGGGACCTCTACGGGCCCACGTGCCGAAGGCCCGAAAAGGACCGAAACTACCCCGAACCCCAGCCTAAACCCTGACACCGCAAAACCCTACGACGGCCTTCAAGCAAATAAGGGCCTCTGCGGGCCCTAACGTGCCGAATGCCCGAAAAGGGCCGAGGCTACCCCGAACCCCAGCTTAAACCCTAACACCGCAAAACCCTACGAAGGCCTGCAAGCAAATAAGGGCCTCTACGGGCCCTAACTTGCCGAAGGCCCGAAAAGGGCCGAGGCTACCCCGAACCCGAGCTTAAACCCTAGCGATTGAAAGACTCATTGGCGAAAAATTCATTAATAGGTTCCCTGACCTTTAAATGAATAAAGCCTCTACGGCCCCTGACACGCCGAAGGTCCGAACAAGGCCCCGAGAGACCCCAAAAGGCTTCAAAAGGCCCCCTAAAAGAAGGGGGACCCCAGGATGCCCGTACCCGCAATGAAAAATGCGATTTTTTGGTAGTGAAATCGATGCTTAATTGAGGCCCTTAAAGAAGGGGAATCCAAAAGCAGACACAAAGGGTTTCCCTGACCTTCAAATAAATAAGGGCCTCTACGGGCCCTGACACGCCGAAGGCCCGAAAAGGGCCGAGGCTACCCCCAACCCCAGCTTAAACCCTAACAGCGCAACTTTAAAAACATCAAAGCAAGCATCAGAGCACAAGAAAGTAAATTCCATAAACCCTAAACCCTAATAGAGTATAGTTTGGGTGGCCGGGGTGGGTTGACGGGCAACGCGAGCGCGCGGCCCGGGGTGTTTCACACCCGAGCGCGCGCCCTCCCCTGACACACCCTAAACCCCTAAAACCCTAACCCTAAACCCTAAACCCTAAACCCTAAACCCTAAACCCTAAACCCTAAACCCTAAACCCTAAACCCTAAACCCTAAACCCTAAACCCTAAACCCTAAACCCTAAACCCTAAACCCTAAACCCCTAAGCCCTAAACCCTAAACCCTAAACCCAGTAGTCCATGCCCAACCCGGAGATCTGGAATGAGACGGTCCTCCCGGGCTGCGACGTCGTCGCACACAGCAGGGGAGCCCAGGACTCTGCAGGGTTTTGTCTACTCTTTGCTTAAGAACCCCCAAAACAGACAAAAAAGCAATCCCATGTAATCCCTATATTGCCCTAATAAGGAAGAATGTGTATATATATATATATATGTATATATATTTTTTCTTTGGGGGGGGGGCAGGGCTCTTAAACAAATAGTAGTTTTTGAGGGCTTCCAGACCTTGAACCCAGACCTGACACTCTAAACCCTGAACCTTGAGCCCCTTGAGCCCAAAGCCCTAAATCCTAAACTCGAAGCCCCAAACCCCAAAACCCCAAAACCCCTAAACCCCTAAACCCCAAAACCCCAAAACCCCAAAACCCCAAAACCCCTAAACCCCTAAACCCCTAAACCCCTAAACCCCTAAACCCCTAAACCCCTAAACCCCTAAACCCTAAACCCCTGAGCCCGAAGCCCTGAACCCCAAACCCGAAACCCCTAAACCCGAAACCCCTAAACCCTAGACCCTGAGCCCGAGGCTATTTTTTGGGGAACTCCAGCCTTGCGGCTTCGGAACCCCCAAACCCCCCCAAAAAACACCCCCTTTTTTGGGGGCATCTGTGAAGTCCAGATGCGAAGTTGCCAGGGTTTAGGGTTTAGGGGTTTAGGGTTTAGGGTTTAGGGTTTAGGGTTTAGGGTTTAGGGTTCCAGGGTGCACGCAGTCCGTTAGGATTGTCAGATGGTTTTCAGGCTTAAGGTTTAGGGCTTAGGGTCATCCTAAGGAACCTAGCTTATGGTTTAAGGGGCCTCCTAAGCTCCCGAAATCCTTACAAACCTTCAACATTCCCAAGCTCCCTAATACCCCAAACCCTGAACAATCAGCCCCAAAGAGCCCTCATGAAACCCAAGAAAACCCTCAAGATTGAGATGCTCCCCCCCCTTAGACTAACAGTCCTTGTTGGGGATTCTGGTACCCCCTACTATAATCCTTATTAAGGACATATAAACCAGGACCCGGAGGAGGCACTTATTCACCGTTTTTCAGGGATTGGGTTCCCTTTTAGCTACTTAGACCAAGAACGGTACCATTTTATTACTAGGTTACTCCTGGGTCTAGTTTGAAGGATTGCATAAGGTACCTACTTCCCTCGTCCCCTTATCAGAACCGGTAAGTTAACTTCCTAAACCCTCAACCCTAAGCCCTACAAACCGCCCCAAATCCCCAACGCCCTACATCCCAAAATCCCTAAACCCGAAACCCTAAATCCCTAAACCTTAAGATTTTTAATCCCTAAATCCTCAAAACCCTAAACCCTCAGACCCCTGAATCCCCAAGCCCTCAACAGCCCAAACCCCTAAATCCCTAAACCCCCTAAAACCCTCAACCCCTAAAACCCCTAGATCCCTCAAAAGCCTCAAGAAATCCCTAAATCCCTGAATCCCTGAACCCCTAAAAACCCTAAGTCCCTCACAACCAGCCCAGGTGCCGTGGTCCACATCCGCAGCCACTTGGTTACCCTAAACCCTAAACCCTAAACCCTAAACCCTAAACCCTAAACCCTAAACCCTAAACCCTAAACCCTAAACCCTACACCCCAGGGTTGCCAAGGTCAGGCCCACCAGCTCTACTTCCTGGGAAGCGTGGCCTTCCGCGGCCAGCTCGAGGTCTTCAGGCTTAATTACTGTTGGTTCGTTGGGAATGGGGGATATATGGTACCTTATTCCCGACTCACCAATAGTAAGCAGGAGAGCAGCTGGAAGCCCTTTGCGTTTTTGTTTTGGGTTTGGGGTTTAGGGTTTGGGGTTTAGGGTTTGGGGTTTGGGGTTGGGGCTTGGGGTTTAGGCTTGGGGCTTGGGTTTGGGGTTTAGGGTTTGGGGTTGTGGGTTTGGGGTTGTGGGTTAGGGGTTTGGGGTGGGGGGGAGGGCATTCGCTGCGGCAATTGTATTCATGTAAAGGAGAAATGCCCGCCCACCCAGAGAATCCCATGCCGTTCCGAAAACACAAGGTTTCCTACATCTCTCAGTACATGCGACAAGGCACACAGCAGCAACAACACATCACCCCAGAACCCGAAGCCCTAGGCCTTGAATTCTATGAACCCTTTAGGACCCTAAACCCTAAGCCTTAGGCCCTGAACCCAAACTGCTTGCCCGAAATCTGAATAGGGCTGGCGCCGGCTTGGGGCAGTTGAGGGGTTGAGGGATTTAAGGGTTTAGGGTTTAGGGTTTAGGGTGTTGAGGAGTTTTGGGTTTGGGCTGAAGGGGTGGGGGGGGGGGGTGTTAGGGTTCGGAGTCTTAGGGTTTGGGGGATTTGAGGGTTTCGGGTATGCTTCGGGGGGGTCTAGGAGTTGAGGGTTCAGAGACTCAGAGTTGAGGGCTTTAGGACGTTAAGGTTGGGGGTTTAGGGTTTAGGGTTTAGGGTTTAGGGTTTAGGGTTTAGGGTTTAGGGTTCTGTAAGCTAGCTGGCCATGCGGCGTTTGTGAGGATGACCCTTGAACTCCCCCATCTTGGGATGTTTGAAGGGGGTACGTTTCATGGAAACTCTTCCTTGAGCGAGACCGTTCCTCATGCTTTCAAAGGGACTTGGGTTCCCTGCAGCCTAAAACTCAAACACCTAGAGCTCTCAACCCTGAGCCCCAAAACCCTAGTCCCCCAAAACCCTAAAGTTTCCAGGAGAACCAGCCAAACTAAACCCAAAGGCTCAAAAGCCCTAAACGCCCTGAAGCCCAAAAACCGTAGAGCAGCTGAGGTGCACTAAACCCTAAGCCCTAAGCCCTAAGCCCTAAACCCTAAACCCTAAACCCTAAACCCTAAACCCAAAACCCTAAACCCTAAACCCTAAACCCTAAACCCTAAACCCTAAACCGTCAAGCAGCTGAGGTGCGCGGGAGGAAGGGGGAACTCAGCACTGCCTGCGTCAGCGTGGGTGGGAACCTCACCGTGCGCGGGGACCTCTCCTTCCACAGCTGCCACAATGGCAAGACCCTGAACCCCTTGGGCGGAGGACTCACGAACCCGGTTTAGGGTTTAGGGTTTAGGGTTTAGGGTTTAGGGTTTAGGGTTTAGGGCTTAGGGGACCCTGAACCCTTTGGGCGGAGGACTCACGAACCCGATGAAAGCCCTAGTCGCTCTAGACCCTAAGCCCTAAACCCTGGGACCTCCAATCCCTAATCCCATGCACATCTGTACTTACAAGCACCGTATAAGACCCCTAAGTAGGTTGCAAGCAGACTTAGCCCTGGCGTTACAAGTACCCGTGAAACCCTACAGCCTCTCAACTCTAACCTTAAGGCTCCAGGGACTCTTATTTTAGGGTTTTTGTGCCCAAAGGCCTTATTTTGCAAGGTTTTAAGCCATTTTTGAGCCTAAGGGTAAAGCATCTATGAACCCCCTGGGTGGAGGACTCACCGTCGATGGCGACTTGGACCGCAGGGTTCAGATACCCCCCCACCCCCCCCCGCGTTTTGGGGTGTACGGGAGATTTCACCTCCTCAAACCCATCCAACACGCCGCCAGGGTCGGCGGACCCTAAACCCTGAACCCTGAACCCTAAACCCTGAACCCTAAACCCCAGTATCTAACCCAACACCCCGAGTATGCTCTGCATCTGGCGGCTGCGCCTACGCGCCAGCCTAATATTTTCAAACGCCACGCAAAGCATGGCAGCCGCCTAAACCCTAAACCCTAAACCCTAAACCCTAAACCCTAAACCCTAAACCCTAAACCCTAAACCCTAAACCCTAAACCCTAAACCCTAAACCCTAAACCCTAAACCCTAAACCCTAAACCCTAAACCCTAAACCCTAAACCCTAAACCCTAAACCCTAAACCCTAAACCCTAAACCCTAAACCCTAAACCCTAAACCCTAAACCCTAAACCCTAAACCCTAAACCCTAAACCCTAAACCCTAAACCCTAAACCCTAAACCCTAAACCCTAAACCCTAAACCCTAAACGCCAAGGCGACCTTCACTTGGAGGAAGGAGCTCTGCGGTTCGAGAACTGCAGCGGCGCCAACCGCGCCTCTAGGTAGGCCCTTGGGATCCTTTTTGTGTGAGTGTGTATAGAAGGTGTATAGGGTTTAGGGTTCAGGGTTCAGGGTTTAGGGTCTAGGGTTTCGGGTTTAGGGTTTAGGGTTGTTATTTGGTTTTTTTGGAGTACTTTGATTCTGTTTTTTCATATTTACCTGTTTATTTTTCATATTACCCCTGGTTCTTCTTGGCTTTAGGGTTGAGGGGCTTCGGCTCATATTAGGAACCGTAGGGTGTCCGTCTCATAAATATGCCGAACCCGAACCCTAAATCCTAAACATTAAACCCTAAACCCTAAATCCAAAACCCTAAGCCTTAAACATTAAACCCTAAACCCTAAGCCCTAAGCCCTAAAGCCTAAGCCCTAAACCGCAGAGGCTTTTAGTGTAAAGGGCGGCCCGCTCCGAGGCGTGGAAATACCCAGGGGGCGAGGGAGGCGCCTTCTACGTGCAAGGTGCGGGGCGCAGGGGAGGAGGTACAGTTTAGGTTTTAGTTCGGGTTTAGGGTTTAGGGTTTATAGGTTTTAGGATTAGGGTTTAGGGTTTGGGGTTTGGGGTTTAGGTTTTAAGACGTAGGGTGTAGAGTTCAGGGTTCAGGCGTTTAGGGTTTCGGGTTGTGGGTGGAGTTTGCGTTTTGTTGTGGAGAGGGAGGGGGTGGGGTTGAAGTTCATGTCTAGGGTCTGGGGTTTAGGCTTCGTTTGAGGGTTCGAGGGTTTTGGGTGTTCGCATTTCGGGGGTGTCCGTCGGTCCTACTTTTGTTTGTTTTTGGGGGTTGTAAGCCCTAGATCCCAAACTACCCTAAACTCTATCCCCTAAAGCCTTACGCCCTAGGCCCTAGACCCTAAACTCTAGACCCTAAACCCTTAGGGGTGCTGCTTGCCGCAGTGTCGCCGTGCAGGTGCATACCGCCAAAGGGCTGGAACATTGGAGGCCGAAAGAGCACCCAAAGCCCTGAACCCTAAAGGGCTGAACCCTAAACCCTAAACCCTAGGCCCTAAACCCTAAACCCTAAACCCTAAACCCTAAACCCTAAACCCCGAACCCCTAAACACCTAAACCCCTAAAACCCAAAAGCCCTAAACCCCTAAAACCCCTAAACCCCTAAGCCCCTAAACCCCTAAACCCCCTAAACCCCTAAAACCCCTAAACCCCTAAACCCCTAAACCCAAAAGCCCTAAAACCCAAAAGCCCTAAAGCCCTAAAGCCTGGCGCCAAAGCGCGCGACGACGCGCGCAAGGCCTCCCTAAAAAAAAACCCTAAAGCCCTAAACCCCTAAGCCCCTAAACCCCAACCCTAAAGGGCTGAACCCCTAAACCCTGAACTCTGAAGCCCTAAAGCCCTAAATCCCTAAACCCTAAAACCCAAAAGCCCTAAAGCCCCTAAACCCCCAAGCCCCTAAATCCCTAAACAGCACCCAAAGCCCTGAACCCTAAAGGGCTGAACCCCTAAACCCTAGGCCCTAAACCCTAAACCTTAAACCCCTAAACCCCCAAACCCCAACCCCTGAACCACGTGTCGTAAGCCCCAAAGCAAGGCCTCCGAGGTCCAAGCCCGAACCCAGAACCTTCTTGTAGGATTGTTACGGGAGGGGGGGGGGGGTTTCAAGGGAGGTTTAGGGTTTAGGGTTTAGGGTTTAGGGTTTAGGCTTCCCTAAGGTCACTTACCGCGCATGAACCCCCCCTTCCCTTAAGAACCCTATAACTTCTGGTTGTTGGTAGGGGCTGGGGGAGTTATTGTAGCAGCATGATTCCTGGAAAGGGTTCACTACTATTTGCTTCTCTACTAGTTGCTGCTTAAGAACCCCGCCCCCCTCCCGCTCCCCCAAATCCAAAAAGCTCTTCCTTGTAGGGGCAATATTCAGGATTATTTAGTTGTCATGTTTTTTTTTTTTGTTGGGGGGGGGGGGGGTCCCTTAAGCACATCGTTTTTTTTGCATAGGGAGAGATAGATGTCCGCTAAGTCAGAGGTAGCAAAAGTAAAGCTTCAATCCCCGCCGGGTGTTGGTTTAGGGTTTTAGGGTTTTAAGGTTTAGGGTTTAGGGTTTTAGGGTTGAAACCCTCATAAAGCAAGCCTCAACATTTCTTCTCAAACCCGCAAAAACCCTCAAACCCCCCCGAACCCCCAATCAAACCCCCCAAACCCCCGAACCCCCAAGCCTTCAAAACCCCCCTAAACCCCTCAACCCCCAAACCCCAACCGAACCCTAAACCCTAAACCCAAAACCCTAAACCCTAAACCCTAACCCCTAAACCTAAACCCTAAACCCTAAACCCTAAACCCTAAACCCTAAACCCTAAACCCTAAACCCTAAACCCTAAACCCTAAACCCTAAACCCTAAACCCGAGCCTGTGACAGGCAGTGGGCTGCTACACACAAGGAAGAGGAGGCCACTTTGTCGGGTTCAAGGATGGAGTAGCGGGTTTGTGGGTTTGGGTTTTAGGGTTTAGGGTTTAGGGTTTAGGGTTTAGGGTTTAGGGTTTAGGGTTTAGGG
The DNA here is from genome assembly GCA_905221605.1 of Symbiodinium natans. Taxonomy (NCBI): domain Eukaryota; class Dinophyceae; order Suessiales; family Symbiodiniaceae; genus Symbiodinium; species Symbiodinium natans. Next base: position 108,979 of record CAJNDS010002221.1, read on the forward strand.
TTTAGGGTTTAGGGTTTAGGGTTTAGGGTTTCGGGTTTCGGGTTTCGGGTTTAGGGTTTAGGGTTGGGATGTTCCTCCCCCTGAAACTAACAGTGCTCAGGAGGGATTGTCGTACCCTAGGGGGGGACATCCCAAGTTTAGTTTTTTGTTTTTTTTTGGGGGGGGGGGGGGGGGTAGAGTCTAGGGTGTCTAGGGTTTGAGGGTTTGGGGTTTAGGGTTTAGGGTTTAGGGCTTGCTGGGGCTCCGGGCTCAGGGGTTTCGGGGTGCCCGACACCCGGTTGTGGCTCTCAGCGTGCAGGCAACATCGTCGCATTAAAGGAAGTTCTCGAGCCTGGTTTAGGGTGCAGACTTCAGGGATCAACGTTAGTAGGTTTAGGGTTTAGGGATGTTTAGGGTTTAGGGTTTAGGGTTTAGGGTTGAGGGTTTAGGGTTTAGGGTTGAGGGTTTAGGGTTTAGGTTTAGGGTTTAGGGTTTGTAGCACATTTGGAACACTCCTCCCCCTAAAGAACTTCAGCGCTGCGGTTGCGTGCGCTTCGGGACTTCAGCACATGACGACGGGGCTTGCCCACATGGTTTCTGTTGTCTGAAGGTCCATTGATTCTAGGGAGGCTTCCACAAGAACCTCCAAAAACCCTCGAGCCCTAAGCCCGACATCCTAGCCCTCAACCCGAGACCCTAAATGCGAAACCCGTACTGTTTATACGATCCTGAAAGCACAGCCTGCCAGGCACGTTCAAAGTCCAGCCCTAAACCCTAAACCCTAAACCCTAAACCCTAAACCCTAGACCCTAGACCCTAGACCCTAAACCCTAAACCCTAAACCCTAAACCCTAAACCCTAAACCCTAAACCCTAAACCCTAAACCCCTAAACCCCTAAACCTCTAAACCCCTAAACCCTAAACCCTAAACCCTAAACCCTAAACCCTAAACCCGCTACCCTGCTGTCGAGCCTGCCAGGCACGTTCAAAGTCAAAGAGAACTTTGAGGTCTATGGCGGCAACGTCTCTATTCGCAACAGTTCGGCCCTTCAAGGTGCGGACTCTGGACCCCAAACCGTAAACCCTAAACCCTAAACCCTAAACCCTAAACCCTAAACTTCCCCAAACCCCAAACCCCAGACCCTGGCCTCAACCGCGCGAAAAGGCGGCAGCATCGTCGCCCACCACTTCAAGGTGGGACGGGCCTCAAAATTTGACCCTCTCGGCCCACCGGCCTTGGGTTGAGGGTTTAGGGCTTGGGGATTGGAAACCCTGAGCCCCAACCCTGAGCCCTAAACCCTAAATCCTAAACCCTAAACCCCAAACCTCACAACCCCAAAGCCTAAAGCTTTCAAGTTCAACTACAGGAGGCCTTTTGAAGATTTACCCAAGGTCTTCGGCGGCGATGTCTCCATCCGCGACTCCTGGGCAGATGAAGACGGAGGACTCATCTGGTTGAAAGCTTCGGCGGCGTCATATGGGTAGTTCTCTAAATACAGAGGCCCACTTTGGGTACCCGAAAATTACGGCACCCTTAAAATGAGGACTTCCCGAAATGGCCCTAATGTAGAGAACTACCCATATACTAATTGATTTACCACTGCACCTGAACTTTAGTGCTTCTATCCATCCATCCACCCACCCATCCATCCATCCACCCATTTGTCTATCTATCTGTATATACCTGGCAGGGTTTAGGGTTTAGGGTTTAGGGTTTAGGGTTTAGGGTTTAGGCTTTAAGCTTTAGGGTTTAGGGTTTAGGGTTTAGGGACACACACACACAACTCGAGCATGCATGGCCTTGTTTAGCTCTGGCTTTGCGATTCTGAGTCCTGTCGACCGGTATTTGTACACCAGGGCAAGGCTTATATAGGAGCCCAAAGCCCTAATACATCCCAAGGAGCCCGAAGCCCAAATTCTATAACCCTGTTTAACCCCAACCAGCCCTCTTGAACCTTAAATAAACCCTAAACCCTAAACCCTAAACCCTAAACCCTAAACCCTAAACCCTAAACCCTAAACCCTAAACCCTAAACCCTAAACCCTAAACCCTAAACCCTAAACCTCTGAAAACTCATAGTCATGGACTAGCGGCCTTGAGCCAAGTTGCGGGAGGTGCCATCAAAGCCGCCGTTCTCGTCGCCGGCGGCGGCGTCTCCATCCGAAATGCCCGTGCGAAGAACGGAGGTGACCGTGCGTCTTAACTCTCAGCCCTAAACCCTAAACCCTAAACCCTAAACCCTAAACCCTAAACCCTAAATCCTAAACCCTAAACCCTAAACCCTAAACCCGAAACCCGAAACCCGAAACCCGAAGCCCCAGCTGCTCACTCCTGAAGGTGCCATTCACAGCTGGAAGCCTAGCGAGGCCGAGTCAAACCTTCAATTTGTTGGGAAGATTTTTGGGCAGGTTGTTTTTGAGTTTAGGGTTTCGGGTTTAGGGTTAAGGGTTTAGGGTTTAGGGTTTAAGGGTTCCTTTTGTTCGTTGAATCTTGGTGCTTTCATTTTTCATTGGGTTGTTAAGGGTTAGGGTTTTTTTGGTGGACAATGGGCTTTCAGGGTGCAGGGTTTGACATTCCCGTGTGCTGTTTTTTGCTTAGTTGGGCTTGGGAGGTTTGCTGAGCGCACTCCCTGAACGCCCTAAACCCTAAGCCCTTATATAGGGTTTAGGGTATAGGGTTGAGCCCTAAACCCTAACCCCTAAACCCTAAATCCTAAACCCTAAATGATCTTAAGGCATTATTCCTTAACTGAAGGGGGCTCTTTTGGGAAGGTCTCGGGTGGTAACGCCAAACCCTAGTCCCCAAACCCCAAACCCCAAACCCTAAACCGTAAACCCTAAACCCTGAACCCCAAACCCCACACCCTAAACCCTAAACCCTAATCTTTGGAAAGGTGTCGGGTGGTGTCCTCCGCATCTTCAACGCTTCGGCCCGAGAGGATGGAGGCGCTGGGGTTTAGGGTTTAGGGTTTGGGGCTTAGGGTTTAGGGTTTAGGGTTTGGGGTTTAGGGTTAGGGTTTAGGGTTTGGGGATTAGGGTTTGGGGTTTAGGGTGAAGGGTTTAGGGTTTGGGGACTATAGATGCAGCACCCCAAGCCCCATACGCTGCACCTCCAAAGGACGAAGCGCACCCAAGCCTCAGCAACTCCGTCACTCGAAGCGTCTTGAAGTCCGTGCTTAGGGTTTGGGGTTTAGGGTTTAGGGTTTAGGGTTTAGGGTTGAGGGTTGAGGGTTTGGGGTTTCGGGACCGCGCGCCCCATACCCTAAGCTCTGAACCCGAAGTACAGTGTTTTGCCCAACGCGTGCCGAGATCCAACCCTAAGAAACTCCTTCCGGAAGACCGTGACTGCGGGTTTAATTTGGGGCTTTGGATCCTTAAAATTAGGATAGAATATGCGATTAGGATAAGCAACCCTCAACCCTCAACCCTAAGCCCTAAGCCCTAAGCCCAAAACCCTAGACCCCAAACCCTAAACTCTACACCCTAAACCCTAAACCCTAAACCTCCCCAGACCCCCTCGCGGCAGCAACCAGCACGCCGACAGCAACTCCCCAAAGCAGTCCACCCGTGAGGAAGATACGCTTCTAAACAGTCTGCCGCCGGAACAGAAGCTGAGAGCTTTCTTCCTTGCTGCAACCCTGCTCGACACTCTCTTCGAACACAACCAACAGCAAGCGCCGCCCAAGACCGGAGCCGACAAAAGCAAAGCAACAACCGCAGCAAGGCAGCCCTGCGGCCCAAGCCAAGATCCCTATGCGAGTCTCGCCGGGCTAGAGTCTGCGCTCGCAGGCTGCAAAGAAGCATGGACAGACTTCTGGAGACGGCAGCCTCCGTGCGACCTTCCATGCGGATCCCGCAGCCAACTTCAGGGCCCCCTCCCCTTCTTTCCAGCCTGTCTCCGTGCGCTCGACATCTACACAGACGGCTCACACAAGGATTCGCACTGTCCAGGCTGGGCAATAATCCTCGTTGACGGAGTACAGTTTGGTGAGGAAAAGCAATACGCCGCCTGTGCTTACGGTACTGTGAAGGCCATAGCCGACATAGGCCTCTGTAGAGACAACCATCTCTCAAACATCGACGCCGAGGGAATCCCAGTACTCCTTGCGCTGCTCTGGACGCTTGGGCTTGACATACGCATCCATGTTACCATCTGGACCGACTGTGAGGTCATTGCCACCGCTGCGAACGGCGCCAGTTCACCTCCTGACGCCAAGGAGAAACAGAGGCGCCTCTGCCCCAGCATCCGACAAGTCATGCAGATCCATGAAGCCAGGACCTCCCCTGTCCAAGTGCAATGGACCAAAGGACACGTAGGCCAGATCTACAACGAATCCGCCGACGCGCTAGCCAACCACGCCAGAAGCACTGGGGCGTGTACAGCCCTACCCAAAGCCGTGCTCGCACTCCTGGAACATGAGCTCCTCCCCTGGGCGTGGAGACTACAAGCCCAGACGTCTGCCATTCCCTCACTGCAGGAACTCCTAAAAGGTGAGTACGAAGAGCGAGAAGCTGCTGCGCCTGCGCACCTGCCTGTTCCCAGAAGCAGCACTACAGCCAGAACGCAGCCCCTACAGCTCAGAGTAGCCACTTACAACGTGCAGTCCATGCGTGACCGAGGGCCACTCCTCCAAGCCCTTGTGAGGCGAGACGGCGTTGCGGTGCTTGGACTGCAAGAGACCAGATACCGAACGGCGTCACTCGGCCAGGGCGAGACGCACATCACTGTGAGTAGCGCGGCCACACCAAGAGGCGAGGGCGGCTGCGCGATCTGGATTGCCAAAGACGCACAGATCGGGCCAGTCCAGATCAAGGATGCTACCGTCCTAATCAGCACAGACAGGCACCTGTTGATCAGGCTGTGCACCGACAAATGGACGGGCTACATCCTCTCCGCACATGCGCCCCACACAGGCAAGCCTGCTGAAGAGATTGCCGCCTGGTGGGACGACCTCACCAACAAGCTGAATCCATATGTCGGTACAGGACTACCACTCATATGTTGCATCGATGCTAATGCAAGAGTTGGCGCCACCACATCACAGGCCGTCGGTCCACACGCGAGCGAAGCCGAAAATTTTGCGGGAGCCTGCCTGCGAAACTTCTGCCACGTGAATGCCTTATGCGCCCCCACTACCTTCCAGGGCATTAAGGGACAGTGCGTCGAGCCCGACACTGACGTGCACACATGGGCTTCCAGCCACGGTGACACGCACCGCATCGACTACGTACTCGTGCCGCAGGCCTGGCTCAGTCACTGCAGCGAGATACGTATGCACCCTGACTTCAGTCTCAGGGAGGGGGAAGACCACACCGCAACGTCCCTGAAGATCACCCTCCAAGCTGGCACCATTTCCAAGCCCAGTCGCGCTCATGCCCGGATCCCTCTGCTACGTGTTTCCGACACACAACAAGCAGAGGCGCCAATCCCTGCGGCACTGCAGACTGCCAGCCAAGTGCCCTGGAGTACCAACATACATGACCACGTTGCCAGAGTTGACGACGTGCTTCGTAGCAGCTGCCGAAGTCAGGGACCAAAGCAACACAGAAAGGCGCACATCTCTCAGCACACCTGGAACCTGGTGAGGTACCGCAGGGAGGCCCGTCATAGGATCAAGGCTGCCCACAATGGTATCCAACGTCTCCGGCAACTCATTTGCTGGAGGGCTTGGAAACTTGGACACATCAGTGCGGAGTTCATTCGGAAGGTACAGGAATGGCGCGACAGGCAATGCGCCTTACACCGCCGTCATGCCACTGCCATACGTGACACTAGTGTAGCAAGCCTCATGCTACGAGCTTCTCTGAAACAAGACAGGCTGGACCACTTGGAGGTCCTTGCTGCCAAGTTCCAGGAAGCTGCTAACAAAGGCGCATCGCAGCAGCTTTACCACGCACTCAAGATATACCGGCCTGCAGGCAAAAAGGTACACAAGTCCTTTGGACAGCCGCTTACTGTCATGCTCCCTACTGGCAAGCACGCTGAAACAGCAGGCGCACAGGGATGTGTTTGCGCAGCAGGAAGCTGGGACCATCCTCACCCCTGCGGAGTACTGCAGCCAAGACGCCCCCAGTAGAGTGGAGCCCAGTGCTAGGTACCGTCTGACAGACCTCCCAACTCTCTTCCAAGTAGAGCAAGTTGTGCGCGAGGCCAAAGATGGCAAGGCTCCAGGGCCCTCTGGAATTACTGCAGCCGTGTGGAAATCCTGCCCGACAGGAGCCGCCAAAACACTGCTGCCCATTTTTATGAAAGCCCATATCCGGCTCACCGAGCCCATACAGTATCGGGGCTGTCAACTCGTTGCTTTCTTCAAGCAGAAAGGCACGCCAACTGACCCTCTGAACTACAGAAGCATCGCGCTCTTTGACCCCGCGGCGAAGATGCACCACCGGCTGCTGCGCCCTGCTTTGTGCCAGCAACTAGGACACACTGCCCAGCCGTTGCAACAGGGCTGCGTCAGAGGGTCGTCCTCAAACTCCCTTCACCATTACGTTGCCACGTGGGGAAGGATCTCCAAAGCCAGGGGCGCACCCTGCGCTACGATCTTCCTTGACCTCAGCGCCGCGTACTACAAGAGTCTATGTGGCCGACAGCTGCTGACGGCGCCGAAAGCCCCACAGACCAACACGTTGCCTGGATACTTGGGCGCCTGCAGGTGCCCGCTACACTTATGCACCAGGTTCAGCAGTATGCTCGCAACACTGACCTGCTGGAGCAGGCCCCGGAGCACCTACGCCGCTACGTCAGAGTCATGCTCAGCGGAACGTACTTCGTACAAGACGGCCTTGAAGGACTTCTCCGTACACACGCCGGCTCAAGACCGGGCGACGCAATAGCGGATGCCCTCTTTGCGCTTGCTGCTGCGGACATGCTGCGCGAAGTACAAGAGCACCTCAACTTAAACGGGCAGCCGTGCCCGCTGCCGACGTGGGCCGACGACGTTGCTCTACCGCTGACCTGCGACTCTTGCGAGGAAGTCGGCAACACTGTGCAACAGGCGGCTACCGTGCTGCACGACAGCTGCACCCGCAGGGCAATGGCACCGAACTACGCTGCCGGCAAGACGGAGGTTTTGGTATGCCCTACGGGACCAGGATCCAAAAAACTCAAGCGCAGCCTCTTCCGAACTGGGGAAGGCACCATCGAGTTTACCGGTGGGGATGGGCGTCACCTCCTTCGTTGCGTGACCAGCTACAAACATCTCGGCAATGTTATCTCAGAGACGGGCGCGGCGCTGCCTGACATCCGGCAAAACCTTGCAGCGGCGCAGGCTTCCGCTGGACCGCTGACGAAGAAAGTCTTCCGTAACGACAAAGCCCCTTTCGCTACGCGCAGCCTTCTCATGCAAAGCCTCGCTGTTAGTCGTGCTGTGCACGGTGCTGAGGTTTGGGGGAAACTCAGTAGGCGCGAGTCACATGTATGGCACCATGGACTTGCACGCGTGCTGCGCAAACTCCTGCCAGAAGACCGTTACACCGGGGACAGCACCTGGGCGGCGTCTGCAGATGTCTTCGGTGCCACTGGGCACCCCAACGCGGAACAATGCTTGTCTGCCGCTAGGCTCAGGCACCTAGTGCAGATCAGTAGAGGGCAGCGTGCGGACCTTTGGCATCTTCTTCAAGTAGAGGCCGCCTGCACTGCCGATGCCTGGCTGCACCTAGTACAACGCGATCTTGCGTGGCTTCAGGGGCTTTTCGACCGCGAAGCCACTCCTCGACTGCCGGCAGAGGTCTTCGAAGCCGGAGCAGACAATGCTCACAGCCTACGCCAGCTTCATCACCAAATCCGGCGAGGCATGCGCAAAGTCGGGGAGCACAATTGGCATGAATACCAACGCAGCCTGCAAAGTAAGAAAGCCGTCCCCGGCCCAAGTCCAGCCCCCAGCGAAGCAAGCAGAGTCGAGCTAGAGCATCCTTTCGCCTGTGAGAAATGTCCAGCCGCCTTCTCTACGCGACAGCAGGTGCGGGCTCACAGGCTTGCTAAGCATGGCCAACGACCATTGCTAGAAAGCTATGTCGGCGCCAGTCTCTGTACAGTGTGCCTTACGCAGTTCTGGGCCCGCAGGAGACTCATACGACATGTCACGCATGATTCCAAAACCTGCGGGTGGCAACTTCTGACACGTGCCCGGGCGCAGCCCCTTGCAGACCTAAGACAGCGAGAGCGAGCCAGAGCCATAAAGGCCACTGCCTCAGGTGGCATTCACGCACAGGACCGCCTGCCAGCAGTCAGGGTGCATGGACCCTTGCGCAGGGAAGTGCCCCCCGACATGCAGATTTCCCCAGACCTCCTAAGCATAGTGCTCGACATAGCTCATGATAGCACACATGCTTGGCCTTTTAGGCTGCGGGTGACCCTGGACGAGTATCTCACAGCCAGCCCTGCCACACAGGCTGTCTTCTTTCAAAGCCTGTCGGAGGCACAGCAATATGTGCTGGAGTGCCTGGTTCAGGCCACTGAACAGATCCATACAGGTCAGGGCTAGGACGCTTCCTTTCTAATTAGTACCCAAGCTGCATGTTTTTGCTTTTGGCCTGTAAGCGCCAATCCCGACGTTCACTGAACTTTGACGCAGTCCGATCCGATCCGATCCCTAAACCTCTCTTGCCTTTATATATTTAAACCCTATAGTCAGCAAATCGACCGGCCCTGAGTGGTGTCTGTCTAGTGGTGAGCAATTCACCGATCTGGCTGACGGAGGCTCTGCTGACCGCTGGACGCTTGCTGGGTGGCTCTGCAAACGGCGAGAGATCACGATCGGATCTCTTCTGTGGCTGCCTTGGGCCTCTCGGGTCCATGTGATGTCTGCAGAAGACATCTCTGAGCTGGGCCACTCTGAGGCCCAGACCTGTGCGCTGGACAGCTGCTAGGCTGAATGAACCGGATGCACGCAGGCAAACACCGTATGGTCATGCTGGTGAAACCTGTGCGCTTCTAGGCCCTTCAGAACGTAACGATCGGCGACATCATCTCAGCCATAGGATCTGAAGCCCATAGTCACGTCGCAATCCTCATCAACGGACGATGGCAGCCAGAAGAGCAGCCGGTGGCCGGGCCGATTCTTCTCTTAGATGAAAAGCTGCCGCGACGCAGACTATGGCACAAACAGTCGCTGGCAGAACATCTGTTTCACGCCAACCTTCACTTGCTCTGACTTTCAATTTCCGCAAAAAACCACCGGTTATGGCCTACTCGCTTCTTCTTTGCATTGTTGAACCTCGTTCTTGAGCTTGTGGGAAGTTAGCCAGAGCATGACGCCCCAGCCTTCAGAGCAAATAAAGCAGGCTGCAACCGTCTCAATGCTCGACCCTGGCAGCAACGTCTTGGTTCAATGCATTGCACCAACGTGTCAAGACGCTCTCTGCAGGACATGTCATCTAACAGTGGCCCAGAAGCAGAGGATGTAGTTCTCTATGCCACTATGCCTTTGCGCGCAGGATGGAGGATCCCGAAAAGCTAATAGAGATCCTCCTTCCAGACCGCAGGCTCGCAAGTTCAGAAAGTGACTGCGATCGAGATTGCATCTGAATAGGAGTTTCTGGACCTGTCCACTGTCCAGGTTGGACGATTGGAGACTGGAGAGGCCAACGTTGCAAGGGAAAGCTTTAGAAGGAAGCAGATGCAACTTTCATGACAGGAGCTGGCCCGCTGGGCAAAATCGGTCTCTTAGCCGCTTGGCGGCTTGAAGGCCTCTGGTGGGACGTGAAGCTCCAAGTCAAGGCGTTCCATGACAATAACAAACCAGTAACTAGTGTGCGAAACATACCTGCCCATGACAGGAGGCAGCGGACTTGCGTGGACAGTCGTTCTTACAGCTGTTGGGCAAGGCTTTGATCAGGATATACATGTTTTTCCTTCGTCACGTGTGTTCTTCGTGTGAAGGTCCGCGAGTGGCCGCTCAAGCGGAAAATCCTCGTCAATCGTGGATGGCTCTGTCAGATGCTCGGTTGCGTCAGTCGAGCCCGCCATATCTCGCAATCTAGCGCGACAGGCTTCAAGGACCCTGAGAGCAACAGCCTCTGGTGATGGGATCCAGCCACTGACGCCGCCGCGTGGCAAAGCGCCCTGCACGCGCGCGCGGCCTTGGCCTTGGCTTTTTCAGTTTTTACAAGGTTTTTCAGAATTTTTCAGTGTTTTTTATGGTTTTTCAATGTTTTTCTGTGTGTTTCAAGGTTTGTAACCTTCAATTCTGATGAAGGCCGCCCCGCGACCTTTTCACAGCCTAGTTTTGGTCAAGGGGGGGTCGTATTTTTCAATTTTAGAGGCAAAATAGTCTTCTGAGACCCCCCCTTGCCTCAAACTCCGACCCCCCCTTGAGAGGGAAAGTTTACCTCCAAAAACACCCCAAATGAGGGTGACCCCAGGATCGGCTCAGGATTTCAAGTTTTTCAAGGTTTTCCAATGCTTTTCAGGATGTTTCAGGGTTTTAAACCCTCAATTCTGATGAAGGGCCGCCCCCACGACCTTTTCACAGCCTAGTTTTGGTCAAGGGGGGGTCGTATTTTTCAATTTTAAAGGCAAAATAGTGTTCGGAGACCCCCCCTTGCCTCAAACTCCGACCCCCCCTTGAGAGGGAAAGTTTGCCTCCAAAAACACCCCAAATGAGGGGGACCCCAGGATCGGCCCGGGTCCCAGTTAAAAATGCCATTTTTTCGTACTGGACTCGACGGCTCTGGGTGGTCTCTCGTTTTCTGGATTTTTGACCAAAACGGAGCCTTCACCGGTTTCAGGATTTCAAGTCCCGCCCCTCTATGGGGGCCGATGAAATGGTTCGTGGGTAGGATGGTTCATGACAGAGTGAGGGTGGAGGACAGGGCTTGCTGATGAGAAATGTAAACTTTATATTTTCTTGATGTTTTGGGGCTCTCTGGGTGGGTGGGTTTTTTTTTTCCGTTGCCTACACACACGGCTGGCCTAGTAAATGCTCGAACTTGAGATGCTGAACCCTAAACCCTAAACCCTAAACCCTAAACCCTAAACCCTAAACCCTAAACCCTAAACCCTAAACCCTAAACCCTAAACCCTCAACCCTCAACCCTAAACCCTAAACCCTAAACCCTAAACCCTAAACCCTAAACCCTAAACCCTAAACCCTAAACCCTAAACCCTAAACCCTCACAAGCCTTGAAGGTGCCATGAAGGCCGACAAGGGCCTGCGCCAGACGGGCGGCGTCATTCTCCTCGAGAGGGCCACTGCAGGCAACTCCGGAGGCCAAGGGTTTAGGGTTTAGGGTTTAGGGTTTAGGGTTTAGGGTTTAGGGTTTAGGGTTTAGGGTTTAGGGTTTAGGGTTTAGGGCTTGGGGTTTAGGGTGCAAGGTTTAGAGGGGTTTGGGGCTTGGGGCTGAAGGCGGGATGTCCCTAAACCCTAAACCCTAAACCCTAAACCCTAAACCCTAAACCCTAAACCCTAAACCCTAAACCTTAAACCTTAAACCCTAAGCCCTAAGCCCTAAGCCCTAAACCCTAAGCCCTAAGCCCTAAGCCCTAAGCCCTAAACCCTAAACCCTAAGCCCTAAGCCCTAAACCCTAAGCCTTAAACCCCAAGACCCACAACCCCAAAACACCTAAAAGCCCCGATCCCCCACAAGGACAACCCAAGTCCGTCTGTGGTGCGTATCCCTTGGCTTTGCAACGGAGACGTGTTAGAGAGGTTCTTGGTTTTAGTTGTTTTTTTTTGTAGGGTATTTTTCATGCTCAGAGTTCAGGGTTTAGGGCCTGGGGAGTAGGGCTTTTCGTTCGTGGGTTTAGGGTTTAGGGTTTAGGGTTTAGGGTTTAGGGTTTAGGATTTAGGGTTTAGGGTTTAGGGTTTAGGGTTTAGGGTTTAGGGTTGAGGGTTCAAAAGTGCTTGCTTTGTATCGTTCTTGCTAGTCTTTCTCGAAGCCATGGTGCGGGTGCGCTTGATGACGGGCGAGGACCCTCGAATCTAAACCCTAAACCCTAAACCCTAAACCCTAAACCCTAAACCCTAAACCCCAAACCCTAAACCCTAAACCCTAAACCCCAAACCCTAAACCCCAAACCCCAAACCCCAAACCCTAAACCCTAAACCCTAAACCCTAAACCCCAAACCCTAAACCCTAAACCCTAAACCCCAAACCCTAAACCCCAAACCCCAAACCCCAAACCCTAAACCCCTGACGTGCGAGGACTTGGGCAGTTTCACCTCCGAGGAGTTCAGCTGCGTTGGTGAGCTGGCTCTGCACGTGGCCTCCATGCTGGGGGCTCCCTGCTGTAGTTCCTTGGTACAGCGGTTTAGGGTTTAGGGTTTAGGGTTTAGGGTTTAGGGTTTAGGGGTTTAGGGGTTTAGGGGTTTAGGGGTTAGGGTTTAGGGTTTAGGGTTTAGGGTTTAGGGTTTAGGGTTTAGGGTTTAGGGCTTGGGGGCTGCCTGCTGTCGTACCTTGGTACAGTGGATTTCGCGGGTTCGGGCCAGGTTTTACAGCTTCATTTAGGGTTCAGGGCTTCAGGTCCCATGTCCCCCAAAACGTGGGGGCACCCCTGAAATTCGAGGCTTAGGGTCTAGGGTTTAGGGCTTAGGGCTTTGGGGTTTAGGGTTTAGGGTTTCAAGTTTCAGGGTTTCAGGGTTTCAGGGTTTCAGGGTTTCAGGGTACAGGGTTGTAAGATGCTTGCTGGGAGCCACCAAGGTTTCGTGGCTGCCGGGAACGCTACCAAGCTGTATCCGGCCCTCGACCTGAAGGAGGTGGGTGAGGAGGTCGTGGCGGTGGCCGAGACCCTGGATCCTTTGGTTGACTTGGAATCAAGTTTAAAGATTTCAAGGGTTTAGGGTTTGGAAACCCTCAGCCCTAAACCCTAAACCCTAAACCCTAAACCCTAAACCCTAAACCCTGCAGTTTTGCTGGAAGCCTATGCAGATTCCGAAAAGCGTACGTCGCCTCACAGCCCCACGGAACCCTATGCAATCCGACATAACACTATGTAACCCTATCCAACACCCAACCCTCAACCCTAAGCCCTAAGCCCTAAGCCCTAAGCCCTAAACCCTAAACCCTCAACCCTAAACCTAAACCCTAAACCCTAAACCCTAAACCCTAAACCCTAAACCCTAAACCCTAAACCCTAAACCCTAAACCCTAAACCCTAAACCCTAAACCCTAAACCCTAAACCCTAAACCCTAAACCCTAAACCCTAAACCCTAAACCCTAAACCCTAAACCCTAAACCCTAAACCCTAAACCCTAAACCCTAAACCCTAAACCCTAAACCCTAAACCCTAAACCCATACAGATTCCCCGCAGAATCCACTAAGGATCCCCTCTTGGTGATGCTGCAGATGCAGGGATGCGACGGGTCGCTCTTGTGGCCAAACCTGGAGGAGCTGCAGCTCCGCAGTCTTAGAGAGATCAGGAGGGAAGGGTTTAGAGGTTGAGGGGTTTCGGGTTTTAGTTAGGGTTTAGGGTTTAGGGGGGTTTAGGGTTTAGGGTTTAGGGTTTAGGGTTTAGGGTTTAGGGTTTAGCGTTCAGGGTTTAGGGTTAGAGTATGGCTCGGTTGGGGTTGGCCAACATACCAAGGCAGATGGCAGCCGTGACTCTTGAGGAGCAACTGGTGCGATGTGCATGTGGCGTGGCCTATGAAGGACATACCCCAAACCCTAAACCCTAAGCGCTAAACCCTAAACCCTAAACCCTAAACCCTAAACCCTAGACCCGGGGCCCTAAACCCTAAACCCTAAACCCTAAACCCTAAACCCTAAACCCTAAACCCTAAACCCTAAACCCTAAACCCTAAACCCTAAACCCTAAACCCTAAACCCTAAACCCTAAACCCTAAACCCTAAGCCCTAAACCCTAAACCCTGAACTCTGAACCCTGAACCCGAAACCTAAGCCCTAAACCCCCAACCCCCAGCCTTGAGCCCAAAGCCCATGGCAATTGCCTGGCCTATGCAGGACATACCGGTACGCCAAGAGTTCCGTGGACTGACGCCGCTGTACCAGCTCCTCCAATGTTTCGGCGGGGGCCCGTGGAGAACGTGTCTTAGCAGTTCTTATAATAGGTTCCCTATATAGGGCTTAGGGCCTAGGGCCTAGGGTTTCGGGTTTAGGCTGTGAAAGGCCGACATAGGGGAGTATAAAGCCCTAAACCCTTACCAATCCCCTAAGTCCCTATCAAGCACTAAGTAATTAGTAAGGTTCCCTTCTAAGAACGAACCCTAACCCTAAACCCTGCAACCCAAGCAAGGTTTGTCCTCTGATCGACGACACTCCCGTGATCCACCCTGGGTCTCGTGTAGTGATCTTCAGCGAAAAGCTGCACGGCGAACAGCGCGAGCCGGCTGTTTACATGAAGGACGCAGGCTCAATTTTAAGCATCCGGCTTCTTTTTTCTTTCTTCTCCCCCCCCTTCTTGCCATTTGTTAGTCCGGTTTCAGAACATTTCTTGACAAGAGAAGCTAAGAAGTTTCCTTTTCGTCTGCCCTGTCAAAACCCGGGCCAAGGAAGAACCGATAACTGTCAAGGAGTTGAAGGCCATCTGCAGAACGCGGCCGGACTTAGATCGCTTGAGGAGCGAGCTGGGTCACGGGTGGACCGTCCTCGCGACAATGAGCGTGGCGTCCTACTCCCGGCATGAAGTTCAGCTGAAACTGGGCCACATCCAGTACAACCCCCATGTGGAGGAGGACTAGCTTTAGACAAGATGCCCGCAGTAGCTTGGAGAGCGCCGGCAGCTTGTACGGGTCGAAGGGGCAGGCCCCTACGACCTGCACAGAGACTTGGACCCCGCCCCCCCCCCCCCACCCCCCTTTTTTCCCGAACCCTACACCCTAGACCCTAAACCCGAAACCCTAAACCCTAAACCCCTAAACCCCTAAACCCTAAACCCGAAAACCCTAGACCCTCTGCGCCCAAGATTTGTTGGGCACCTGCCTGATTAAGGCCGCTCTGCAGGTCGCTGTCAAGGAACTTAGGTTTAGGGTTTAGGGTTTAGGGTTTAGGGTTTAGGGGTCAGAGTTTAAGGTTAGTGGACTCCAACTTAGATTAAGTTACGCTGCGATGGGCATATAGCTAGAGGATGGTTGCCTTGCTGTGGTGACTTAAATGGGTTAGGGTTTAGGGTTTAGGGTTTAGGGTTTAGGGTTTAGGGTTTAGGGTTTAGGGTTTAGGGGTAAAGACTTAGTCGAAGTTCCTGAACAGCAACCTGGCCAGCTCACTCCGAATGTAGCAATGTTCAGGTTTCAGGGTTACGCCAAGCAGTTGAAGATGAAGGCCGTAGCTCGGTTCAGGGTTTAGGGTTTAGGGTTTAGGGTTTAGGGATTTGGGGTTTAGGGTTTAGGGTTTAGGGTTTAGGGTTTAGGGTTTAGGGTTTAGGGCTTAGGGTTTAGGGTTTAGGATTTAGGGTTTAGGGTTTAGCGATCCATCGAAGTGAGGGCCAAATCCACGCTTGTGGTGGGAGCAGCGCGACGCGAAATATACCGACTGATCTGCAGGGCTTAGGGCTTAGGCTTGAGGGCTTAGGGCTTATAGGGTTTAGGGTTTAGTGTTTAGGGTTTAGGGTTTAGGGTTTTGGGTTTTGGGTTTAGGGCTTAGGGCTTAGGGTTTAGGGGCTGAAAAGCGAACAAAACCCTCAACCCCAGATCGCTAGTCACTTAGTCCCAAGGCCCTAGAGCCCAAAATGCTTCCTTTTGTCAATCCCGGGTTGAGGGCCGACCTGGAGAGACATTTTCGGGGTGTTGGGTTTAGGATTTAGGGTTTAGGGTTTAGGGTTTAGGGTTTAGGGTTTAGGGTTTAGAGTCAAACAAACAAGAAGACCCTGAAGTTCGATACATCCTAAGCCTTCAACTTAGGGTTTCGGGTCTTGGGGCCAATCTAAGGGAAGTTTACTGGCCCCTAAACCCTAAACCCTAAACCCTAAACCCTAAACCCTAAACCCTAAACCCTAAACCCTAAACCCTAAACCCTAAACCCTAAACCCTAAACCCTAAACCCTAAACCCTAAACCATAAACACTACACCCTAAACCCTAAACCCTAAACCCTAAACCCTAAACCCTAAACCCTAAACCCTAAACCCTAAACCCTAAACCCTAAACCCCAAACCCTAAACCCTAAACCCTAAACCTAGATTCTGGGCTCTTCGGGGTCTTCTCTGCTCAGGTCAGGTCTTTGCAGCTCACGGCCGAACCCTGACCTTGAAGGGCCCTACAGTAAACCCCAAAAAGTTGGAAACCTTGTTAAGGACAACTAGTGCCGATATTCCCAATGCCTTACTCTTAGGGATTGAGGCTATTGAGTTTCTAACTTTTTGGCTTCTGCTACAATTAAGCACAACAGGAACCCCAAGCCCCAATGGCCACAAGCCCTGAAGAAACCCGAAACCCTCAACGGTAACGGTTTACAAACCCTCAACCCTTAAAGCCTCAGCCCTAAACCCTAAACCCTAAACCCTAAACCCTAAACCCTAAACCCTAAACCGTAAACCCTAAGCCCTAAACCCTAAGCCCTAAGCCCTAAACCCTAAACCCTGAACCCTAAACCCTAAACTCTAAACCCCTAGAAACCCGCGCCCTGCAAGCTCTAAAAGCCCTAAACGCCCTGAACCCTACAAGCCCTAAAAAAACCCGAACACCCTACCCCAGAGAGCCCTAAACCCTAAACCCTAAACCCTAAACCCTAAACCCTAAACCCTAAACCCTAAACCCTAAACCCTAAACCCTAAACCCGAAGCCCTAAGCCCTAAACCCTAATCCCTAAACCCTAAACCCTGAAGCCCGAATCCCTAAACCCTAAACCCTAAACCCTAAACCCTAAACCCTCAGAAAGCAGAGAGGCGGCCTTGCCGTGCCCTGTCGCACCTTCAACATCTCCGCGGGCGACTTGCTTCGCCAATAGTTGAACTTTACGCTTTTTGTGGGTTTCCTTTTTTAGTAGGACTTAGGGTCTGTGGGGTTTAGGGGTTTAGGGTTTCGGGTTTCGGGTTTAGGGTTTAGGGTTTAGGGCTTAGGTTTAGGGTTTAGGGTTTAGGGCTTAGGGTGGCTATTGTTAAGGCTCTTGGAGAAGTAAGGCGAGTTCCGATGCCAGGGATGCAGTGCCAAGAGGAGTGGAGGCCGTGCGCGTGAGGGTTTTGGGGGAGCTTAGGTTTAGGGTTTAGGGTTTAGGGTTTAGGGTTTAGGGTTTAGGGTTTAGGGTTTAGGGTTTAGGGTTTAGGGTTTAGGGTTTAGGGTTTAGGGTTTAGGGTTTAGGGTTTAGGGTTTACTACGTAGGGTTTAGGGTATAGGGTTTAGGGCTTGGGGATAGGATTTGGGGTTTAGGGTTTAGGGTTTCGGGTTTAGGACGTGTCACATTCTCCGCGCACAATGCCACGCAGGGCGTGTGTTGTAGTGTGCGACTGGCTTCCCTTTGCCGGGCAGCTTGGGCTTTGAGGGACCTGCTGTCAAGCAAGGTCGCAGGACCCCCCAATGCCTCTCATTCCAAGCCATTTTCGAAGGCCGCCTTTCCCTTTCAAGGGGGGGGGGGGGGGCGTCAGAGTTTTTCGGTCAAGGGGGCTCTCCGAAGAGCAGCTTGTCTTGAGAGTTGATCCAGCAGGCTTCCGGGAAGCTTTGAAAGGGTCCTGGTCCCCTGGAGGCGCCTTGAGGCGCTTGGAGGCCCGTAGAAAGTTTGGACGCTCCCAAGGTTTTGGAGCCGTGCGTCGGCACCTTGCAGATGCAGTTAACGGAGCTCCTTCGGGGGCTCCCCTGCACGCTCGCTGCTGCTTACTGCAGCGCCTGCAGCTCGCTTTAGGTTAGGGTTTTCGGGTTTATGGACTTAGGAGGGCTCAGGCTTTAGGGTTTCAGGCTTAAGAGGTCTTGGGGTTTAGGGATGTAGGGTTTCAGGCTTTTAGGGGTCCAGGAGTTTAGGAGTTGAGGCTTTGGCGTTCTGGCAATCCGGGGCTTCTTAGGGGCTCCGGATGTTCTTCAAAAAAGCCGCGTCGCCGTCATGCCATAGTCATAGAGGGTTTAGGGTTTAGGGTTTTGTATTTATAATAACCCTAAACCCTAAACCCTAAACCTTAAACCTTAAACCCTAAACCCTAAACCCTAAGTTGCAAGTCTGTGTCCGTGTCTGTGGTAGTTCAAGTCCGAGCATCTTGCCTGTGATCTGTTGTCGCATCTTGTCGCCCCGAGCTGCTGTTCGACATGTCCGAGTACGAAGCAAACCTCAAGTTGTCGAAGAGGCTGAGCAAGTCGCTTTTTGCTGGGGGTGGGACCCCGCCGGCATCGCTCCTGGTTGGGCTGATGAGTGACGCATACAAAGTGAAGCGCTGTGGACGCTGCAAGCGTGGTCCACGGAGTTATCTCCTTGACCGCTGGAGGGCACGCAGCTTCAGGGCTTCAATACCTTGGGCAAGGGGCAACCAGTTGAAAGCTTCCGGAGACCTGTACAAAATCTGTCACATTGCTGCAGCCTCAATATATCTTCGGCCCCGTCCGAAGTCACGTGACATGACATCGGAGTGGGTTTTTAGGCTCCCTCTTCTTTTGCTCTTTTGGGTACATAGTAGAATGGAAACAGAGTTCAGGCTTTTGGAGGTTTGGAGGTTTGGAATTTGTGGGCATGTTTGGCCCTAAGTAAACCCTAAACCCTTCGACCCGAAACCCTAAACCTTCAACCCTAAACCCTCAACCCTCAACCCTAAAGCCTAAAGCCTCAACCCTCAACCCTCAACCCTCAACCCTAAACCCTAAACCCTAAACCCTAAACCCGAGGTGTGGGGTCTAGGAGGCTTGGAGGGTGATGGGGCTTTCGGGTGTCGAGATGCCTTGAAGGCCCAAGGTCTGAATCGACCTAAAAAGCCCGCGCCCTAAACCCTAAGCCCTAAGCCCTAAGCCCGAAGCCCTAAGCCCTAAGCCCTAAGCCCTAAGCCCTAAGCCCTAAGCCCTAAGCCCTAAATCCTAAACCCTAAGCCCTAAACCCTAAACCCTAAACCCTAAACCCTAAACCCTAAACCCTAAACCCTAAACCCTAAACCCTAAACCCTAAACCCTAAACCCTAAACCAAGCCTAAACCCTAAACCTTCAACCCTCAACGCTCAACCCTCTGAACCCCCTGAACATCTGAAACCCTCATCCTCCTCAACCCTCCCAAAAACCTCCAGAGCCCCTGGATTAAGGAGCACTCCCTAGATCATAATCGGATGTTGATATCGAATACGAGCAATTTAGGGAAGCCTTGAACCCTGAAATGCTGGCGCCTGCTTGGAGGTTCATGGTACTTCTTAACCAATTAGAACTGTACTTCTAACTGTACTTATCACCATATTAGGGCACTTAAGGGGCTTACAAGTGGGTTAGCAAATTCTAAGTGCCCTGGCGGGAGGCGGCATCCACGTGCAGCCCAGTGGTGGCCAGCCATGCGAGATGGAGTTGTTCTCCTTGCTCGCCCCTTCGAAACAGCGCGGGGTTTTGCAGACGGGCGGGCGCCTCTTCTTCGAGGACCCTGACCTTCAGGGATGTTTGGGCTCAGGTCTTATGGTGCTTAGGGTTTCGGCTTTTTGGGTTCAGGTCTGGGGAGTGTTAAGGTTGTAGGTGGTGGTGCTTCACGGAACCGACAGCCCTCAACCCTAAACCCTAAACCCTAAATCCTAAACCCTAAACCCTAGACCCTAAACCCTAGACCCTAAACCCTAGACCCTAAACCCTAAACCCTGAAGCCTAAACCCCAAGAGTGTGCTGGCTCTCAAGATTTTATCTAGGCAGGCCGTGGGGATGTGTTGGGTTTCCGCGTAGTATTGGGTTGAAGACGGTCAACCCGAAACCCTAAACCCTAAACCCTAAAACCTACTGTGTTCCAATATTAGCTTAAGCACCCCCCCCCCCCAAAAAAAAAAAAAAGAAGAGGAAGAGTATAACACAGTCTTCCTTGTAAGGCAACTTTCCCTAAGCCCTACACCAGAACATGATCCACACCCAGGGTACGCAACTCTGACTTTGTGCCTACTCCGTGGAGAGGTCGAGATCCTTGACGGGCCCAGGTGGTTCAGACCCAAACCCCTAAACCCTAAACCCTACAGTTTAGAGGCTTAGGGGCTTAGATGCTTAGGGCTTAGGGCTTAGGGCCTAGGGCTTAGGGCTTAGGGTTAAGGGTTTAGGGTCGCAGCATGAGTTTTGGGGGGAGTAGAGCCTTGAGTCAGGAGTGCACAGCTGGTGTTGGAGGAGGCAAAGGGTGCGTGGCTTCCGCTGCTGGGTTTCGGCTCCAGGGTGCATTCAGGCGGTTTTGGGTTTAGGGTTTAGGGCTTAGGGTTTAGGGTTTAGGGTTTAGGGCTATGTTCTACCCCTTCAGAAACAGTTTTTCTCTGGGGCTCGTTCGCAAGAACCCTACTCGGAGTTTTTGTGGCTTCGGGGCTTGAGGGCTTACGGGTTTGGAGCTCTCGACTCGGCGGGCTTAGGGTTTTTGGACTTAGGGTTTAGGGTTTAGGGTTTGGGGTTTAGGGTTTAGGGTTTACTTTGGATCCTGAACCCCAAATCCTAGACCCCAAGCCCTAAACTCTTTGAACCTTAGACCCCGAACCGCTCAGCCCAACGCCCTAAACTGCACCCTAAGCCCTAAACCTTAACCCTTAAACCCTTAAGCCCTTAAACCCTTAAACCCTTAAACCCTTAAACCCTAAACCGTTTGAACCTTAACCCTTAAACCCTTAAACCCTTAAACCCTTAAACCCTTAAACCCTTAAACCCTTAAACCCTTAAACCCTTAAACCCTTAAACCCTTAACCCCTTAAACCCTTAAACCCTTAAACCCTTAAACCCTTAAACCCTTAAACCCTTAAACCCTTAAACCCTTAAACCCTTAAACCCTTAAACCCTTAAACCCTAAACCCTAAACCCTAAACCCTAAACCCCAAAACCCTAAACCCTCAACTGCTTTCTTGTAGGGGCAATCTCTGGGGCTGACTTCAACTCCTCCGGGGGCGACGTGCAGATCGAGCGTTGCAACTCTGAGTGGCACGGAGGTGGGTTTAGGGTTTAGGGTTTAGGGTTTAGGGTTGAGGGTTTAGGGTTTAGGGTTGAGGGTTGAGGGTTTAGGGCTACGGAGGTTCGGGCCCCAGTTGGTTTTAGGGTTTTGGGTTTGGGGTTTAGGGTTCAGAGTTTAAGGTTTAGGGTTGGGGTGTAGGGTTCAGAGTTTAAGGTTCAGGGTTTGGGGTTTGGGGTTTAGGGTTTAGGGCCCGAAGCCCTAAACCGTATATAAGCCCTAAACCCCAAACCCATTGCCCCAGCCACGAAACGGCCACCATCAGCCCCTCCAGTGTGTAAGGCTGTTTGAGGGCTTTAGAGGCATTGGCTGGGTGTAAGGTGTACATGGTTTACAGGGGTTTGGACTTGACTGGGATTAGGGGTATTTATCCTAAACCATAAGCCCTAAACCCTAAACCCTAAATTCCAAGCCCTAAGCACTAAGCCCGAAGCCCTAAGCCCTAAACCCTAAACCCTAAACCCTAAACTCTAAGCCCTAAACCCTAAACCCTAAACCCTAAACCCTAAACCGGGCTCAGGGTGTTGGCAGCCCCTGCAGGCGCTGTGCTTGCGCAGCACGTCGGGATTTTCGGCGGCGCCGTCTCGATCCGCAACACCTCAGCCAAGGAGGAAGGGGGAGGCCCTTAATCCCAGAGGGGCAGGGTAGGGTTTAGGGTTTAGGGTTTAGGGTTTCGGGTTTAGGGTTTAGGGTTTAGGGTTTAGGGTTTGGGGT
Source organism: Symbiodinium natans (assembly GCA_905221605.1). Classification (NCBI taxonomy): domain Eukaryota; class Dinophyceae; order Suessiales; family Symbiodiniaceae; genus Symbiodinium; species Symbiodinium natans. The sequence goes on from CAJNDS010002221.1 coordinate 130,632, forward strand.
TTAGGGTTTAGGGTTTGGGGTTTGGGGTTTAGGGTTTGGGGTTTAGGGCTTAGGGTTTAGGTTTGAGGGTTGAGGGTTTCGGGTTCAGGTAAAGCTTACAATCCCACAAGAGAGGGTTTCCACCCTCCAGCCTAAACTCCAACCTAGACCCTGCCCACAGAGATTCCAGTACCCTCAGTCACGGAATCTTCTTCTTGAATCAGGCTTCGGATTTTCATGGGAATCCCTGAGCCGAAAACTTTAAGCCCTAAACTCCAAACCTGAATGTTGTCGCCTGCCCCCAGGAGCCATCGCCGTTTGCAAAGTTGGGGGCTCCTCATGAGTATTGTTACATTCATCATCAGCCATGCCATTGGTACCCTTGGTATATCTTCAAGGTAAGGATCTAGTCTAGGATGCCCAGTAGTGCCCTTATTCCCTTTTTTGGTAGGTTTAGGTTCCCTTTTTAACCCCCTTTAAGCAAAAAAGGGCACCCTCTTTCAACCTAGGTTACTGGGCAACCTAGTCGTTAGGGTCTCAGGAGCATTTCTTGGAAGGGAGGCAAAATCAGTGGTTTTCATGTCGAGCTGGAGAAGTGCCCCCGCAGATGTTTAGGGTTTAGGGTTTAGGGTTTAGGGTTAGATGTTTTTCTCCACACCGTGCTGGGGTGTGGGTTGCCTTAGCCCGTAGGGGCCCCCTCCCCACCCCGTGCCCCGTCACGCCGTGTCAGGAATCTATAAGTACCCAGGTGGTTTAGGGTTCAGGGTCTAAAGTTAAAGGGCGGAACAGTCTGAATTATGTAAGGGGCGCCTGTGAACACTTAGTTCCCGCGTTTATTTAAATCCCCTAAAGCCCCCCCCCCCCCCAGGAACCTGCACAAACTACCGAAGCCCTCGCCTCTCTTGCCCTGCGGCTGCTTTTTCAAGCATGCCTCAGACATCCTACCCCTAACCCCTCAACCCCTAAAGCCCCCAAGCCCCAAGAGCCCTGAACACCCAACCCCAAAGCCTACTTGGCTCATCTTCGCCTTTCGTTTCAGTGAACGTCTCCTGAGCCCCAGTCATGTTGTCTCAGGGTGGTTACATGGTCCCTCAACCCTCAACCCTAAACCCTAAACCCGAAACCCTAAACCCCAAACCCTAAACCCCAAACCCCAACCCCCAAACCCCATTAAGTTCCCTCCCTTCTTGGTGGCCTTAATAGGCGCCATCCTCGCCGACCTCCTGGCGATCACAGGCGGCCGCCTCCTCATCCAGAACGCCTCGGCAAAAGCTGACGGAGGCTGAAGGGTTTAGGGTTTAGGGTTTAGGGTTATGTCGGTCTTTTCCCTACACATGCTGGAAAACCAGGAATCCAGAAAATTATGGAAAAATATGAAAACCAATGTGAAAAAACAGTGAAATGAAAAAAACACGTTTTAAAAAATGTGAAAACAGTGAAAAACAATGTGCAAAATAATGTGAACAAATGTGGAAACATATAGAAAATGCGGAAAGTATGAAGAAAACCATAATAAATTTGATGTAAAAATATGAAAAACAATGCGAAGATGGGATCGTATGATGCACCATAAGACAAAATACCAAGCGCATGGACGGGGTTGGTTGGCGGGCGGGGGGCGTGGAGGGTTGGGATGGGGGGGAGGGGAGGGGGGGCGGGGGTGGGTGGGGGGGGGGGGGGGGGGGGGGGGGGGGGGGGGGGGGGGGGGGGGGGGGGGGGGGGGGGGGGGGGGGGGGGGGGGGGGGGGGGGGGGGGGGAAGCGGGAGGTGAAATTCAAGCACTCCTAGGGAAAAGTGAGAAAAATTGTGAAACAATTGTGAAAAATTGTGAAAACTTTGTTTTTTTTGTGAACAATAAGCGCGGCCCCACCCGTCCCCCCCCCCCCCCCCCCCCCCCCCCCCCCCCCCCCCCCCCCCCCCCCCCCCCCCCCCCCAAACTCCCCGGCCGCGCACAGCTAACAGCTGTCCACCACAAAACGGAGAATTCAAGGCTACAAGTCTGAATTATTTCTGCTTTGCTGCTGAAACAAAGACAGCTAGGATGACACGATGTGTCAGTCATGTCTGTGCCAAAGCGAACGACAGCTCCCATAGACCTCACCAGAGTGTTTTGCTGATCAACTATCTTTTTTTCTCACTTTTTTCATTTTGTTCTTCATATTTTTCGTTTATATGTTTTTAATTCATAATGTTTTTCATATTGTTGTCATAAATCCTGCACATTTTTTCTCATTTTGCAACTCCTTAGAATGTGTAGGACGAGATCTACATAAGTTTAGGGTTTAGGGCGCCCTAAACCCTAAAGCCTCGTCCCCTGAGCCTCTTCTCCGTAGGTTTCTCAACACGCCGGGTGCCGTAACCTGAGAACTCTGCAAAGCGAACCTTCTAAAAGTAGCCGGAACGTTTAGGGTTTAGGGTTCCTTGTTATCCTTCAAGTTCGGGGCTCAGTGTTTGGGGTTTAGGGTTGAAGGTTTAGGGTTTAGGGGGCCTAAACCCTAACCCCTACACCCCTAAACCCCAAACCCCAAACCCCAAACCCTAAACCCTAAACCCTAAACCCCAAACCCCAAACCCCAACCCCCACGCTGCAGGCGCCATCCTCTCAACTGAAGGCATCGTCCAGAGCTCGGGCCAGATACTTCTCACCCACGCCACGGCCGGTGGCTCCGGAGGCTGGGGTCGGTGGGTTTAGGGTTTAGGGTTTAGGGTTTAGGGTTTAGGGTTTAGGGTTCAGGGTTTAGGGTTTACGGTGCTAGTATAGATACAGTTAAACAGGCAAGCAAACAAACAACCCAAACTAAGCTTAGGGCTCACAAATCATTCAGGGCTTCCTCCCCCTGGAGCCCTTAAGTTTAGGGTTTAGGGTTTAGGGTTTAGGGTTTAGGGTTTAGGGTTTAGGGTTTAGGGTTTAGGGCTTAATGCCCAAGACCCTTGTTTTTCAGGTGGGCTGGCGATCCAGAAAGGAGACGTGAACGTCTCCGGCGGTGAGTTCCAGTGCCACCAGTGCTTCGCAAACTCCAATGGAGGTAGCTGTTCAGCAGAGAATTTCGGGTTGAGGGTTTAGGGTGTAGGGGGGTTTAGGGTTTAGGGCTAGGGTTTAGGGCTAGGGTTTAGGGTTTAGGGAGGTCTCGGTGTTGAACCCTGAATCTTAGAGCCTAACCCCTGAATTCCCAGCCTGTTCCGCAGCCACAACCTGCCAGTGACGGTCTAAACCCTAAACCCTAAACCCTAAACCCTAAACCCTAAACCCTAAACCCTAAACCCCAAACCCCAAACCCTAAACCCTAAACCCTAAACCCTAAACCCTAAACCCTAAACCCCTAAACCCTAAACCCTAAACCCTAAACCCTAAACCCTAAACCCTAAACCCTAAACCCTAAACCCTAAACCCTATACCCTATACCCTAAACCCTAAACCCAAAACCCTAAACCCTAAACCAAACCCTACACCCAACTTTAAGTTGAAGGATGTGCGAAGGTTGCGTCGCCATTGAGCAAGGCGTTGTGACTTTCGACTCAGGGTTTAGGGGTTTGGGGTTTAGGGTTTAGAGTGTAGGGTTTAGGGTTCAGGGTTTGCCTTTTGACATATGGGACTTCCGAAGGTGATACTGGCTCGAAGGGGTTTACGTAAGTACTTGGAGGTTCATGGTACTTATTAGCCAATTATATCTGTACCTATATCTGTGCTTATAGCCATATTAGGGCACCTAAGGGGCTTATAAGTGGGTTATAAGTACAGTTATAATTGGTTAGTAAGTACACTGAACCTCCAAGTAGCCCCTTGGCCCAAAGTAGCCCCAAACACTAGGGCCCCTTCATGTCGATTTCAGTCCATGTGCACCTCCTGAGTGGCGCAAGCGTGACTTTGGCGACAGAGCCAGAAGAGACGGTCGCTAGCTTGTGCCAAAGAGCCCAGGGCGCTCTACGAGTTGGCAAGGGAAGGCTGCTGACTTCTGGAGAGACACTGGGCGGAGGTACTGTCAAGCGAGCGCGTTTACAAGACAACGATGTGCTGACCCTGCATGTCGGACAGGTTCAAATCAGATCTTCAAAAGGCGGAGGGGTCTCTGCTGCCTCTGCTTTTGCTGCTCTCCTGGGTGATGGATCTGTGGTGACCTGGGGCGATGCTGGCTTTGGAGGCGACAGCAGTGCCGTGCAAGATGAGCTCAAGAGCGTGCAGCAGGTGCAAACTTCTTCTGGGGCTTTTGCTGCGATTTTGGCTGAGGGTTCTGTGGTGACCTGGGGCGATGCTAACTTCGGAGGCGACAGCAGTGCCGTACAAGATGAGCTCAAGAATGTGCAGCAGGTGCAAGCTTCTACAAAGGCGTTTGCTGCTATCTTGGCTGATGAATCTGTGGTGTCCTGGGGCGATGCTGACTTTGGAGGCGACAGCAGTGCTGTACAAGATCAGCTCAAGAATGTGCAGCAGGTGCAAGCTTCTACAAAGGCGTTTGCTGCTATCTTGGCTGATGAATCTGTGGTGTCCTGGGGCGATGCTGACTTTGGAGGCGACAGCAGTGCTGTACAAGATCGGCTCAAGAATGTCCAGCAGGTGCAAGCTTCTACAACGGCGTTTGCTGCGATTTTGGCTGACGGTTCTGTGGTGACCTGGGGCTATGCTGGCTTCGGAGGCGACAGCAGTGCCGTACAAGATCAGCTGAAGAATGTGCAGCAGGTGCAAGCTTCCAATGGGGCGTTTGCTGCGATTTTGGCTGATGGTTCTGTGGTGACCTGGGGCTACTCTGGAGGCGACAGCAGTGCCGTGCAAGATCAGCTGAAGAATGTGCAGCAGGTGCAAGCTTCTTCTTGGGCATTTGCTGCGATTTTGGCTGGCGGTTCTGTGGTGACCTGGGGCGATGCTGACTGTGGAGGCGACAGCAGTGCTGTACAAGATCAGCTCAAGAATGTGCAGCAGGTGCAAGCTTCTTCTTGGGCATTTGCTGCGATTTTGGCTGACGGTTCTGTGGTGACCTGGGGCGATGCTCGCTTCGGAGGCGACAGCAGTGCCGTACAAGATCAGCTGAAGAATGTGCAGCAGGTGCAAGCTTCCAATGGGGCGTTTGCTGCGATTTTGGCTGATGGTTCTGTGGTGACCTGGGGCTACTCTGGAGGCGACAGCAGTGCCGTGCAAGATGAGCTCAAGAGCGTGCAGCAGGTGCAAGCTTCTTCTTGGGCATTTGCTGCGATTTTGGCTGATAGTTCTGTGGTGACCTGGGGCCATGCAACCGCAGTGCCGTACAAGATCAGCTGAAGAATGTGCAGCAGGTGCAAGCTTCCAATGGGGCGTTTGCTGCGATTTTGGCTGATGGTTCTGTGGTGACCTGGGGCTACTCTGGAGGCGACAGCAGTGCCGTGCAAGATGAGCTCAAGAGCGTGCAGCAGGTGCAAGCTTCTTCTTGGGCATTTGCTGCGATTTTGGCTGATAGTTCTGTGGTGACCTGGGGCCATGCAACAGCAGTGCCGTACAAGATCAGCTGAAGAATGTGCAGCAGGTGCAAGCTTCCAATGGGGCGTTTGCTGCGATTTTGGCTGATGGTTCTGTGGTGACCTGGGGCTACTCTGGAGGCGACAGCAGTGCCGTGCAAGATGAGCTCAAGAGCGTGCAGCAGGTGCAAGCTTCTTCTTGGGCATTTGCTGCGATTTTGGCTGATAGTTCTGTGGTGACCTGGGGCCATGCAACAGCAGTGCCGTACAAGATCAGCTGAAGAATGTGCAGCAGGTGCAAGCTTCCAATGGGGCGTTTGCTGCGATTTTGGCTGATGGTTCTGTGGTGACCTGGGGCTACTCTGGAGGCGACAGCAGTGCCGTGCAAGATGAGCTCAAGAGCGTGCAGCAGGTGCAAGCTTCTTCTTGGGCATTTGCTGCGATTTTGGCTGATAGTTCTGTGGTGACCTGGGGCCATGCAACAGCAGTGCCGTACAAGATCAGCTGAAGAATGTGCAGCAGGTGCAAGCTTCCAATGGGGCGTTTGCTGCGATTTTGGCTGATGGTTCTGTGGTGACCTGGGGCTACTCTGGAGGCGACAGCAGTGCCGTGCAAGATGAGCTCAAGAGCGTGCAGCAGGTGCAAGCTTCTTCTTGGGCATTTGCTGCGACTTTGGCTGATAGTTCTGTGGTGACCTGGGGCCATGCAACAGCAGTGCCGTACAAGATCAGCTGAAGATTGTGCAGCAGGTGCAAGCTTCCAATGGGGCGTTTGCTGCGATTTTGGCTGATGGTTCTGTGGTGACCTGGGGCTACTCTGGAGGCGACAGCAGTGCCGTGCAAGATGAGCTCAAGAGCGTGCAGCAGGTGCAAGCTTCTTCTTGGGCATTTGCTGCGATTTTGGCTGATAGTTCTGTGGTGACCTGGGGCCATGCAACAGCAGTGCCGTACAAGATCAGCTGAAGAATGTGCAGCAGGTGCAAGCTTCCAATGGGGCGTTTGCTGCGATTTTGGCTGATGGTTCTGTGGTGACCTGGGGCTACTCTGGAGGCGACAGCAGTGCCGTGCAAGATGAGCTCAAGAGCGTGCAGCAGGTGCAAGCTTCTTCTTGGGCATTTGCTGCGATTTTGGCTGATAGTTCTGTGGTGACCTGGGGCCATGCAACAGCAGTGCCGTACAAGATCAGCTGAAGAAGGTGCAGCAGGTGCAAGCTTCCAATGGGGCGTTTGCTGCGATTTTGGCTGATGGTTCTGTGGTGGCCTTCTGACTTTGCAGGCGACAGCAGTGCCGTACAAGATCAGTTGTACTATCCAGCAGCTTAAATGCAGGTCATCCTGAGGCTACAAATGCTTGTCCAGCATATCGGCTTGCCAGAGCGCGGCCGCTGCTTGAAAGACACAGGAGCCATGACCGACTGCCAGGATTTTCCTCTTTTGAGCCCTTTTACACTTGAAATGTACACAGCCCTAAACCCTAAGCTACCAAGAAATACATAATCTAAACCACAGAATCCTGAAGAGTTCAGGGTCCTGGGCAATCCTAGGCAATCCTAGGGTTCAGGGACAGGATTCTGAAGGGTTCAGGGTCTCAGGGTCCAAACCCCAACCCCCCCCCCGGCACAACAATTAAAATCTCAACCCTAAATCCTAATAACCCTAGTAACCCTACCAACCCTACTAACTCCTAACCCTCCAAGCCCCAACCGCCTGGGCCAACAGGTCATGTACCTCAAGCCCTGTAGCCCAAAACCCTAAACCCTAAACCCTAAAACCTATACCCTAAACCCTAAACCCTAAACCCTAAACCCTAAACCCTAAACCCTAAACCCTGAACCCTGAACCCTGAACCCTAAACCCTAAACCCTAAACCCGAAACCCGAAACCCTAAACCCTAAACCCTAAACCCTAAAACCTTAACCCCAAACCCCAAACCCTAAACTCCACACTCCAAACCCCCCTGGACTCAGGGGGCATCTTCGTGCCTAGGCTGGCCCTTGGGAAGGTTTCTCTTTCTCCCTCGTTAAGTTTAAGAGCATCATACTTCGGGTTTAGGGTTTAGGGTTTTGGGTTTAGGGGTTTGAAGGTTTAGGGGTTTAGGGTTTAGGGTTCAGGGATATATCTTTCCGAAGGGCTCTTGAACAAGGGTTTAGGGTTTAGGGTTTAGGGTTCAGGCCCATCCGAGGTGCACAAGGGAACCTTGCGTGCCCGATGGTCGCGCATGGACATCGAGAACGTCAGTGCGGAAGACCGCGGCGGGGTGCGACTGGGGAGTCGATTTAGGGTTTAGGGTTCAGGTTTTAGGGTTTAGGGTGCAGTGTGTGGGGTTTAGGGTTTAGGATTAAAGGTTTCTTGGGTCTATAGGGTTTATGGGGGTTTATAGGGTTTGGGAAGCCCTTCCTCCCGATATGTGGTGGTTATTTAGGGGCTAACTTAGGTATAATGTAGGGACTATATAAGGTATATACATATACATATATGTAGGGGTTATATATGACCCTAAACCCTAAACCCTAAACCCTAAACCCTGAACCCTAAACCCTAAACCCTAAACCCTAAACCCTAAACCCTAAACCCTAAACCTCAAACCTCAGACCCCAAACGATACATAGGGGAATAATACCCCTTAAGTTAGGGTGTAGGCTGGTCCAGGTCTTACAGGGTTTGGGTTGCTAAGATGGAGCTCTCGAAGTTAGCCAATGTAGCCCAGACCTGCGGTTTAGGGTTTAGGGTTTAGAACCTGGAGCATCGCACACAAACTCTCATCCCGTTTAGGGAGGGCTAACATTGTTTTTTTTAAATAATGTTAGGCCTGGCCTGAATACTAGACCCCTAATACAATCTGCGTTCATCGACACCGGCCCTCACAAAGGCTGAACCAAACCCTAAACCCTAAACCTTAAACCCTCAACCCTAAACCCTAAACCCTAAACCCTAAACCCTCAACCCTAAACCCTAAACCCTCAACCCTAAACCCTAAACCATGAACCCTACGCCCTAAACCCTAAACCTTAAACCTTCAACCCTAAACCCTAAACCCTAAACCCTAAACCATAAACCCTACGCCCTAAACCCTAAACCTTAAACCTTCAACCCTAAACCCTAAACCCTAAACCCTAAACCCTAAACCCTAAACCCTAAACCCTAAACCCTAAACTCAGGGCCTAGGCCGCCCCCTACAGTGGGGGGGCCTTCGACTATGGCGCAAGTCGACCCAGGTCGCTCGCCCGCCTCCTGCAGCTTGGAGATCGGTAGCACCCACGATGGGCCCGGTACGTTTTAGGGGGGGCACCCCAGGCGTGTGTAGGGATTGGGGTCTCTGGGAACTTGTTGGGACCCTCGGAAGGCGTGGGGTGGGAGAAAAGTGTTGATGGCCTTGCACAATCGGGCCAAAGCTGCTCTTCGGGCCTCACGAAGCTTTCGAGCTTGTTCCAGAGCTTATCCTTCACGGCATCTACGCCCTATCACAGCAAACCCCAAACCCCAAACCCCAAACCCCAAACCCCAAATCCTAAGCCCTAAGCAATAAACCCTAAGCCCTAAGCCCCAAACCCTAAACCCACGGAAGCCAAGGATCTTCGTCGGGCGGGACGCGCATTTTGAGGAAGGCCTGCAGCTGGGCCCCCGCGCCAACGCCAGGAGCAGCGAGGGCCCCTCAACCCTAAACCCTTTAGCTAAAACCTAAACCCTAAACCCTCAGCCCTAAACCCTAAACCCTAAACCCTAAACCCTGAACCCTAAACCCTAAACCCGAAACCCTAAGCCAGGAGCAGCGAGGGCGGCTGCCTCTTCGTGCTCCGCGACTTGTTCGTCACGGGCCCCACAGTCGCTCAGCTCCAGGTGTCGAGCACGTTAAGCCCTCGAACCCTAAACCCTAAACCCTAAACCCTAAAGCCTGAACCCTGAACCCTGAACCCGAACCCTGAACCCTGAACCCTGAACCCTGAACCCTGAACCCTGAACCCTGAACCCTGAACCCTGAACCCTGAACCCTGAACCCTGAACCCTGAACCCTGAACCCTGAACCCTGAACCCTGAACCCTGACCTATAGTCTTGCGGGTCGTGCTTGAGCGATTAGTACTGGGCTGCAGGCAAACTCTCAACACCCAAGGCGACTGCAGATGCAGTTTGCGGCTTTAAAGGTTGAGACCGGCCCTAAACCCTAAACCCTAAACCCCTCTTAACTTTGACCCTGGAGCCCTAAACCCAAACCCTGAACCCTACACCTCTATAACCCGCTAAACTCCAAAACCCCCCAAACCCTAAAACCCTAAACGCCCCTAAACCTAAACCCGAAACCCTAAACCCTTTGGGTCTCAGGCTTTAGGGACCTAAACCCTAAACCCCGAACCCCCCTGTGCCTTATGGTTCTGTCCGACTGCCGTGCTACTCCTAAACCCTAAACCCTAAACCCTAAACCCTAAACCCTAAACCCTAAACCCTATGCCCTAAACCCTATCCCCTAAACCCTAAACCCCAAACCCTACACCCTAAACCCTAAGGTTCTGTCTGACTGCCATGCATCTGGATCTGGCGGGGCAATCTGGGTCAGGCAGGGCCTGCCCCAGCGCCCCCAATTCCCTTTGTTGGATGGACAGGGGACATTCTGTAGGTTAGGGTTTAGGGTTTAGGGTTTAGGGTCTAGGGTTCAGAGTTCAGGGTTTGGAGTTTGGGGTTCAGGGTTGTATCCGAAGCTTACCAGATCTAAATTTCGGATTTCGGTTTTAGGGGTTGAGGGTTAGGGGCTGGAGATAAGGTTTTTTAGGCTTGCTTACTATTTTTCCACTTCAGGGCTTATGCTTTAGAGCCCACTCAACCCACAAAGGCGTCAGATGAAGCTGGATGACGCAACCTTCATTGGCTGCTATGCGCCTTCGACCTCCGCCTTCATGTCTCTGGGCGACGCCCCTCGCTCGGTTTAGGGTTTAGGGTTTAGGGTTTTGGGTTTAGGGTTTAGGGTTTAGGGTTTAGGGTTTAGGGGTTAGGGGTTAAGGTTTAGGGTTTAGGGTTTAGGGTTTAGGGTTTAGGCCGTATAGGTTGTACAGGGCTTAGAATGTGGTTTACGGGGGTTTTATGGTTTAGGGTGTATAGGTTGTATAGGTTGCCTAGGGCGCCTATTTCTGGGTGAGGCTTTGGCATTGATTGGCCTTGATGTGCGGGTGGCTTCGAATGAGGACCCCTTAAACCAGGGCTAAAGAATTACAGTATGTCTATATATATATATATATATTAATGTTGATGTATATTTATATGCAAATACATAAATAACTAAATAAATATATAAATAAATAACTATATATATATATATGTCCATATACATGTTCCTACACGCAAAAGTCTAAAGCCTAAGCCCTAAGCCCTCGTCTGCTTCAAGCCTGCGAGGGCCACGTCGGGCGCCTCTTCCTGAATGGCTCCATCGGCATGAAGGCCGTGAGCGCCGGGCACTTTCACTCAGGACGTGAGGGTTTAGGGTTTAGGGTTTAGGGTTTAGGGTTTCGGGTTTAGGGTTTAGGGTTTAGGGTTTAGGGTGTTTTGGGGTGGTTCATTATGGGTTTGGCGTTTAGGGGATGTAGGGCTTTACGGCTTTGGGTGGCTGCTGACCCCACCAACGCACTCCTACAGCTCGACCGTGAGCCTTGAACCCTAAACCCTAAACCCTAAACCCTAAAACCCAAATCCCTACACCCGGTTTCCAGGAGATGTGGACTGCAACCTGGCTGAAGAATGCCGCCTGGAGGGAGGCAGCATCGAAACTTGGCGACGTGCTCTTTGTGTGGGTTTCGGGTTTAGGGTTGAGGGTTTAGGGTTTAGGGTTTAGGGTTGGGGTTTCGGGGTTGGGGTGCAGTTTAGGGCGTAGGGTCTAGCGGTTCGGGATGTAAGGTTCAAAGGGTTTAGGGTTTAGTGTGTGGGAAGGGGGGGCCTCCGTCCCACACCGTAAGAACCCTAGAGCCCTTACTTAACCCTCAACCCTAAGTGGACAAAACCCGAAACCCCAAACCCTAAACCCTAAACCCTGAACCCTAAGCCCTAAACCCTGAACCCTCTACCCTGAACCCTAAACCCTAAACCCCAAACCCGAAACCCTAAACCCTAAACCCTAAACCCTAAACCCTAAACCCCAAACCCTAATCCCTAAACCCCAAACCCGAAACCCTAAACCCTAAACCCTAAACCCTAAACCCTAAACCCTAAACACCTTGAGGAGATAGGGCAGCTGAAGTGCAGCCGTGGTATGGGTCGCAGGAGCCTTGTGCCTGGGACCCGTCTTGGAAGCCTTTTCTTTTGGACTTACCCTAAACCCTAAACCCTAAACCCTAAGCCCTAAACCCTAAACCCTAAACCCTAAACCCTAAACCCTGAACCCTAAACCTGAAACCTCTAAGCGCTACACAGCTCTTGAAGCAGTTAAGGCCTTTCCTCCCACCGAATCTTGCGAAGCATGTCCCGAGGAGTCGGGGTTCTGGGGTTTAGAGCTTACGGTCTCAAACGGGGGGCAGGGTTGTTCCAAGATTTCCAAGTTGCTTTTGTTTGAGGGTTGCTGTTTAGGGTTGGGAGCTCAACTGGTTTAGGCTTAGGGTTTGAGGGTTAAACCCCAAACCCAAAACCCGAAACCCTAAACCCTAAACCCTATATAAACCCTAAACCGCGACTTTGGCCCTGGGCACCTTAGATGCTGTTCTTCGGGGTAGTCCTCGGCGACAACCGCCCACGTTGGCCCTCGTTCAGTCTAGGATCAGGGTGGAGGGCCGCATGCCACTTCTCAAAGGGCCTGTCTTTAAAACACGCTGCGCACGTTTCTAGGGTTCTGCGCAGTGCCAGACATGATGGCGGTGTTAAAGGAAAGCTGCAGGATTCGAAGATTTTCTTTTGTTGCGTTCCCATGGAGAAAATGAAAAGAGACTTGATTGACACCGCGAAGCCTGATGGGCTACTGGCGTGGAAAAAAGCAAGAGCTTAGATATGTTGATTTGTTGATGTTGCTTTTCGCGCGTTTCTTGAAATCTCTTTGTTCTGTTGCGCCGAGTAACTTTTTCGGCAGAAAAAAAGAGCGGCCACTTCGGGAGACTGAGCACAAAAGAAAATCAGCAATTCTCACCAGTACTTGCGGAAGCGGCGTTACCTATGAAAATTAGGCCTTGTTGTCGCGCTAGAGGCAGGGGTTAAGGGTTTAGGGTGGTTCGCGAGTCTCGAGCTTTTTGGCGAGAAGCTAGGAGTAAAGTTGAGTTGGCCGTCGCCCCCGCCGTCCCACCCTCGGTCCCTAGCTTGCGGGTTCCAGTCGTGGCAGTCACTTCGGAGGAAGCTTTCCCAGCCCAAAAGGGATTTAGGCTTTAGGGTTTGAGGGTCGAACCTGCACCCTGAACCCTGAACCCTAAACCCTAAACCCTAAACCCTCAACCCTAAACCCTAAACCCTAAACCCTAAACCCTAACCCCTAGAGCCTTAGACCCTTACCCTTATAACTGGCCCTAAGCCTTGGCCATAACCCATCCCTCACCCCTAAGAAGTTTCGGAGCCCTCCCCGAAACATCTCTGTAAACCCTAAACCCTAAACCCTAAACCCTAAACCCTAAACCCTAAACCCTAAACCCTAAACCCTAAACCCTAAACCCTAAACCCTAAACCCTAAACCCTAAACCCTAAACCCTAAACCCTAAACCCGAAATCCTAAACCCTAAACTCTCACCCCAGAGGACCACGTGCGTCTCACCTTGGAGACCCCGAACTGCGTACGCTGCCCGACCATCCCACAGGCTCCTGGGATGGGTTTAGGGTTTAGGGTTTAGGGTTTAGGGTTTAGGGTTTAGGGTTTAGGGTTTAGGGTTTAGGGCTTAGGGTTTAGGGTTTAGGGTGTAGGGTTTAGGGTTTAGGGTTAGGGTTTAGAGTTTACGGCTCAGCAAGTTCATTACTAGCTTTCACTAGCCGAGCTTTTTCATCATGTGTTGGAGAAGTACCCACCCACTCAGAGAATCACAAAACAAGCGTTTCGTGTTCCAGGGTTGGGGACTCCTAGCGACACTTGAGCCCAGGGTTCAGCACTAAATCTCCCGCCCTTAGCCCTTAAGGCCCCCCTAAACCCTAAGCCCTAAACCCCAAACCCTAAACCCTAAACCCTAAGCCCTAAACCCTGAACCCTAAACCCTAAACCCTAAACCCCAAACCCTAAGTGAAGACCCAGGTCACGCTGCAGTGCGAGCCGACGAAGCTCATCTTGCCGGCGGGCTTCATGGCACACCTCTCAGAGGGGTTTAGGGTTTAGGGTTTAGGGTTTAGGGTTTAGCGTTTAGGGTTTAGGGTTTAGGGTCCAGTTCTCCAGTGTTTGGTCACTGTTTTTTTTTTTTTTTGGGGGGGGGGGGCTTTTAGTGCATGAGGGGCTTTTTATGTTTTCAGGTTTTTTTTGGGCTTTTGTGTTTCCGGATTTAGGGCCAGAGCTTCAGGGTTCTATCAGGTTTTGTGGGGGGCCCGGGGTGCGGGGTTTGGGGCTCAGGATGGGAGAGAGGGCGGTTTAGGGGGTTTAGGCCTGAGGGTTTAGGGTTTAGGGTTTAGGGTTTAGGGTTTAGGGTCTTCAAGGGTTAAGGTTGAGGGTTTCGCGTTTAGGGGGCAACGGCAGTAAATGCCATATGGAAATGCAGCCCCGACCCGCCCAGAAGTATTGGGCGGCATGTCAAGGGTGGGTTTTCGAGTTTGAGGGTTTTGGGCCAAAGTTTTGGGCATTGCAGAGTTTTAGGATTTAGGGCCATTAGGATTGTTTTTTTTCAGGATTTCTGGGGGTCCGGTTTCGGGGTCTGGGCTCATGATCGGCGAGAGGGCGGTTGAGGGTTTAGGGTTTAGGGTTTAGGGCTTAGGGTTTAGGGTTTAGGCTTTAGGGTCTAGGGTCTAGGGTCTAGGGTTGTGGAGGCCGTTCCGAATTTGACATGTGTTTTTCGAGGCACTGTAGGCCCTATGAAGGGCTGGTAGTATCTGGGGAACATCCCAACCTAAACCCCGAACCCTAAACCACTAGAGTCGCGCCTCCTGCGCGAAATTTGCTTTACAAGCCTGGATTTGTGGCGACTGGAGGCTCCGGGCTCTAGGGTTCGAGTTCAGGGTGAACCCTAAACCCCAGCTAAGCCCTGAAACCCCCAAAGCCCTAAAACCCACACACTACACTCCTCAGTTCGGTTCCTTGAAAGCCCTCCTAACTCTGCAGAAGGCTCGAGGACTCCCAGTGCTCCCAGACTCGCAGACATTCTAGGGTTTAGTACCCAGAATGAGGCTCTGTGGGGTGTAAGGTTTTAAGGGTTTGAAGGGTTTAAGGGTTTGAAGGGTTTTACGGGTTTAAGGGGTTTAGGGGGTTCAGGTTTAGGGGTTCAGGGTTTAAGGGTTTAAGGGTTTAAGGGTTTAAGGGTTTAAGGGTTTAAGGGTTTAAGGGTTTAAGGGTTTAAGGGTTTCATTAAGGGTTTACGGGTTTAGGTGTTTAGGGTTTAGGGTTCAAGGCTCAGGGTTTAGGATCCAACTTAGAAGGCCTTTGGAATTTCGGAGGTCGAGGTCAACACTCAACGGCCCATTGCCCGTCTTTCTCCCTCCTTGACAGGTCGTCATGGACGATGCTGAGGTTAAGAACCTCTCAAACTGGTACAGGCTGCCCAGCAATAATCCCGGGGTCGCGGGGGGGGGGGGGGGGGGGGGGAGTTCCCAAACCCCTAAACCCTAAACCCTAAACCCTAAACCCTAAACCCTAAACCCTAACCCTAAACCCTAAACCTAAACCCACCCTAAACCCTAAACCCTAAACCCTAAACCCTAAACCCTAAACCCTAAACCCTAAACCCTAAACCCTAAACCCTAAACCCTAAACCCTAAACCCTAAACTCTAAACCCTAAACCCTAAACCCTAAACCCTACACCCTAAACCCTAAACCCTAAACCCTAAACCCTAAACCCTGAGGGAGGTTTGAGGGTAGAGGCTTTGGTAGAACCTATCGTTCTTAAGTCGGTTGGAAACTCTGTTGAGGTGCTCTCCTTCATATTCCCTGATGGAAATGAATGAAGCCGACGTAGGCAGCACACACAGAGCATGCAAGGAGGTGGCCCCCTAGTTCCAAGTGGAGTTATCTGACGCCTGGGAGGGGTCAGACGCATCGCAAGTCCGGTTTGCAGTCCTCCGAGTATAGTGAGTATCGTGAGAAGGGCTCCTATTTGTACATGTTACTAAGCGCTATACCCTGCACCTCGAAAAGCTTGAGCTCCTTAGGCCTGTTCTTTGCTTCTTCCCGATACCCTTGACCCTTGACCCTAGACCCTAGACCGTAAACCCTAAACCTTAAACTCAACAACCCTAAAAAAGCTTCGCAGGAGCATGGTCTTTCTCCACGAGCCTCCATTTTTTGGGACGCTGTAGAAGACAAGATCTTGCATCCTAAGCGGTTCAGGGTTCGGCGTCCAGCATGTGTGCGGGTCAGGGTTTGGGCTTAGTAAGGTTCAGGGTTTAGAGCTTCGGCTTTAGAGTTCGGCGTTGAAGGTTTAGGGTTTAGGGGCTCGGGCTCAGGGTTTAGGGTTCAGGTTTACACCAAATGTGCCAAGAGAGGTGCCCCAGCGAGAGCGCCTGCCCGGGTGGCTATCTGAATGCCAGCGCCGCCCTGGGCGAGCCGGTGCAGGCACCTGAAACCCGGTAGACGGTACGTTATCGTCCTAGAGAAGAACCTTATATAGCACTTTATACAACCCCAGAGCACCCCCCACATAACCACCCGAAACCCTGAAACCCAGAACCATAAACCATAAACCATCAACCCTAAACCCTAGACCCTAGACCCTAAACCCTAAACCCTAAACCCTAAACCCTAAACCCTAAACCCTAAACCCTAAACCCTAAACCCTAAACCCTGAACCCTAAACCCTAAACCCTAAACCCTAAACCCTGAACCCTAAACCCTGAACCCCAGCCCCTGAGCCGCGCACTCACCAGACCCCCGGAGAGGCCCTCACCTGTGATAACGCGCTCAGCCCCAAGCCCCCAAGCCCGAGGCCCTAAGCCCGCTTAGGGTTTAGGGTTTAGGGTTTAGGGTTTAGGGTTTAGGGTTTAGGGTCTAGGGTCGAGGGTTTCGGGTTTAGGGTTTAGGGTTTAGGGTTTAGGGAACCCCCAAACCCTAAACCCTAAACCTTTAGAGGCCTCCGTGCCCGGGCAGGTGGTGCGGCCCATGTGCACGAAGGGCTACGAGGGACGCGGGTGGCGCAGCTGCCTTGGGTTTCGAGGCTTAGGGTTTTTTAGGGTTCAACCCGAGACTGACCGCCGTTAGGTAAACGCTACTCGTGGCCCTAAGCCCGAACAAGCGGTTTTTCAGGAACGAAAGGCGGGACTCTTATCAAGGACCTTAGGGGGTTCTTTGGGGTTTATTTAGGGGCTACTTGGGTATATATAGGAACTGTATACGTACCCCTCAAGGTATAGCTTCTATAAAGGACCTTAGGGGTTCTTTAGGCTTTATTTAGGG
>CAJNDS010002221.1:152500-165000 GCA_905221605.1 Symbiodinium natans
ACCCTAAACCCTAAACCCTAAACCCTAAACCCTAAACCCTAAACCCTAAACCCTAAACCCTAAACCCTAAACCCTAAACCCTAAACCCTAAACCCTAAACCCTAAACCCTAAACCCTAAACCCTACAGCCTGCGAGTTTGGGGTTGTTTCTTCTTGCCGGAGGTCACAGAGGGATGTACCTGGATGCACGTACGGCATGCAAATCGGGCCCTGTGTGTGCCCATGTTTAAGGTTTAAACCCTAAACCCTAAACCCTCAACCCTAAACCCTAAACCCTCAACCCTAAACCCTCAACCCTAAACCCTAAACCCTTTCGGGTTTGCCGGGTTTGGGGGTTTGCGGGCTTAGGGTTTATTCCGACATACCTGACATACCCAGGGGGCTCCCCCTTCTGGGCTCTCCGTGAAAGTTTCGAGGTGATTTGAAGCAGGGTTATATTACTGTTATTGGTGAGTCCATATAAGGTTCCTTTTTAAATATTGGTGAGTGTATATATTGGGTGGTGTCCTTCTGGGGATATATTTCTTACCCTAAACCCTAAACCCTAAACCCTAGACCCTAGACCCCAAACCCTAAATACCCTACTTCATTTGGCTCTTGTTTCGCAAAGGAGTCTGGGCTTCAGCCCGAAGCCTTACATCCTGAGCCCTACACGAAACCCGAAACCCTCAGCCCTAAACCCTAAGCCCTCAGCCCGAAGCCCTAAACCCTAAACCCTACATCCTAAACCCTAAACCCTGAACCCTAAACCCTAAACCCTAAACCCTAAACCCCAAACCCTAAACCCTAAACCCCAAACCCTAAACCCTAAACCCTAAACCCTAAATCAAGCCCTAGGCCTAAACCCTAATCCTGACGCCCTGAGCCCGAAAAAGCTCCCCCGGAAGAGCCAAGGAATCTTTGGCCATTGGTGCTGGTGGCCTCCTGGCTTCAGAGTACGGTGATCAACACGCCCTAAAGCCCCTAAACCCTGAACCCTAAACCCCAAACCCTAAACCCGAAAGCCCCTAAAGCCCCTAAAGCCCCTAAACCCTCGACCCGAAACCCGGAATTCTGGGGGTTGTTTAGGGTTTAGGGAGGATTCAGGGTTCAGGGTTTTCCTGTTTGGGTTTACTTGATTAATCCCACAGGGCCCTTGAGGTTGCACCCGTAGGTTGGGGGACCCGTCTAAGGATTCCCCAAGGAATAGAGGGGCCCTACTAGGAGTATGTCAAAGAAGGCCCTAAACGCTGCAGGGGTACAAGCTTAGGGGTAGGGGTTTTTGGATCCCAGAGAGACCTCCAAATCATAGGCATCTGAAAGAGGCCTTCTGCGAGAAGCACGTCGTTTCTCCGCGGTTGGGCAAGAATGGCAAGAGAGCCTACATGGTGGCCAACGACTGCGACGGCATTTTTGGACGATCGTAAACACAGATGGGGCGAGAGTGCGCCTTGGGAGATTTCCGGGTGTACGCCATATCGACAAGATATGAGCCGCACCACTGGGCGACCGAAAAAAGGTTCCTCCAGCTGGAGCCTCGGCCCGTTGTCTTCAGCTCCTTCCCGAGCGCGGTGGAGCACTT
This sequence comes from Symbiodinium natans, assembly GCA_905221605.1. Lineage (NCBI taxonomy): Eukaryota > Dinophyceae > Suessiales > Symbiodiniaceae > Symbiodinium > Symbiodinium natans. The sequence continues at coordinate 154,062 of CAJNDS010002221.1, forward strand.
CTTCTGGGTTTAGGGTTTAGGGTTTAGGGTTTAGGGTTTAGGGTTTAGGGTCTCGAGGAAGTCCTTGAAGGACCATATGCAAGTCCTAGACCCTAAACCCTAAACCCTAAACCCTAGACCCTAAACCCTAAGCCGTAAACTCTAAACCCTAGACCCTAAACCCTAAACCCTACTAAACCCTAAATCCTAAACCCAAGGTCCTCCTGGCGCTGATCAAGGGTGGCTGGCTCGCGGTCATCGTGGGCAGCAACGTCTTTCTTGCGGACTTCACGGTTGCGCGGTCGACGTTTTACCCTAAGCCCTAACCCCTAAACCCGAAACCCTAAACCCTAAACCCTAAACCCTAAACCCTAAAACCTTTGGGGGACTTCGGGTATTGTTTATTGGGACTTCAGGGACTCGCAGAGCTGGCTTAGGGGGCGTTTAGTGGCTAAGGTTTCAATTTCTAGGGGTTCAGGGGTTCAGGGGCCCTAAACCCTAAACCCTAAACCCGAAACCCTAAACCCTAAACCCTAAACCCGAAACCGTAAACCCCAAACCCTAAACCCTCCCCATTGGGCTTTTGGGTATTCTATGGGTGATGGAAGAATGGGGAGGAACTTCTCTAAATTATGGTTCCTGTTTGGGGTACCCTAAATAAGAGACCCTAAACCCTAAACCCTAAACCCTAAACCCTAAACCCGAAACCCTAAACCCTAAACCTAAACCCTAAACCCTAATCCCTAAACCCTAAACCCTAAACCCTAAACGCCTTATAATGTAAGCAGGACCCAAAAGGGACCCTATTTCAGAGAGGTGACCAAATAGGGGGCTTAATTAGGGTTCAGGGAGTTCAGGGTTTAGGAAGGAACCAGAATGCCAGCACAAGGAAACCGTACGGATCCTGATTCTGGTAGCTGAAGGAAAGTTCCACAATAGTCCTGCTCACACAACCACAGACTCTCAACCCTAAGCCTTCAACCGCAAACCCTCAACCCCCCAACCCCTCCTGAATCTCTACTTGGAGGTTCAGGGTACTTAGAACCCCGACTTATACTTGGGGTCATAAGTACCCATGAACCTCCAAGTAAACTCTAACATCAGGCAGCCCAGGCCCTAAACCCTAAGCCCTAAACCCTAAACCCTCAGCCCTAAACTCTAACCTTAAACCCTAAACCCTCAGCCCTAAACCCTAAACCCTAAACCCTAAGCCCTAAGCCCTAAGCCCTTAAACCCTAAACCCGAAACCCCAACATCAGGCGGCCTTCGGCAAGTATCTGGTGGTCTTTCGCGTGCGGCCCGAGAGTGTGGGCGGGGCGTCTTGGCAGCCTGCAGCGAATTGCGTTGGCCCTACACCCCAAACCCTAAACCCTAAACCCTAAACCCTAAACCCTAAACCCTAAACCCTAAACCCTAAACCCTAAACCTAAACCCTAAACCCTTAACCCTGAACCCTTAACCCAAAGCCGTAAACCCCAAACCCTAAACTCTTGACCCTAAACCCTTTTAGCGTCGAGGAGCTCTGCTGGGACTTTCTGCCACCCGGGCCGAGGAGCCAGAGAATCGCGCAGGTGCGCGCAGGGTTTAGGGTTTAGGGTTTGGGGTTTAGGGTTTGGGGTTTAGGGTTTAGGGTTTAGGGTTTGGGGTTTAGGGTTCAGGATTTAGGGTTTCTGGCAGATGAGGTGCAAGCATTTAAGCAACCTAAACCCTAAACCCTCAACCCGAAACCCTGAAGCGGTCCCTATCGGCTTGGTCTCGGCTGTCGTGACCTTGTCCTTCCATGGCCTCGTCCCTCTAGAATCGAGTCAAGAGGACCCTAAACGGACCTAAACCCTAAACCCTGAACCCTAAACCCTCAACCCTGAAGCCTCAACCCTACACCCGCGTGGAACTTCGGTCGAAGACTCTCAAGCGCAGGAAAAAACCTCTGAGATTCTGCCCAATCACGCACACTGCAACGCCATCTTTGGCTCGTTGCCCTTGGCAGACGTGGAGGAACATGAGCCGGGCATGCTTCGTAGAAACCACAGTAGTTTCTTGCGGAACGGTTCGCCTCACAGTTCTCGCTGAAGCGTGTGAAAGTAAACCCCCCTTGCACCCTGTAAACCCCCTCAACCACCCCCAAGCCCCCTAAACCACCGTGAGCCCCCTGAATCCTAAACCCTAAACCCTAAACCCTAAACCCTGAACCCCAACATCAGGCGGCCTTCGGCAAGTATCTGGTGGCTAAACCCTAAACCCTGAACCCTAACCCTGAACCCTAAACCCTAAACCCTAAACCCCAAACCCTAAACCCTAAACCCTAAACCCTAAACCCTGAACCCTGAACCCTGAACCCTAAACCCTAAACCCTAAACCCTAAACCACCTCAAACCCCGCACGTAGACCCCCTGATCCCCCAAGCCAACGGCTTCCTGGACAACTGGGGATCGGATCTGTTTTTTGGTTCCGGTGGCCCGCGTTTGTGGGCATTGAAGACTAGAGAACCGATTCCTTCCGAAAATTGCCCCAAACCCTAAACCCTTAAACCTAAACCCTAAACCCGAAACCCTAAACCCTAAACCCTAAACCCTGAACCCTAAACCCAAAACCCAAAACCCCAAACCCCAAACCCCAAAACCCTAAACCTCTCTTCATATGTATATATATATACATATATTTAAACCTTTCGTTTTAGGCAAATCCTTCGTCGATTTAGGCAAGTTCTTCGTCGATTTAGGCAAACCCTCCGTCGATTTAGGCAAGTTCTTCGTCGATTTAGGCAAAGCCTTCGTCGGTTTAGGCAAACTTTGCTCATTTGCCTAAATCGACGAAGGACTTGCCTAAATCGACGAAGGGCTTGCCTAAATCGACGAAGCACTTGCCTAAATCGACGAAGAGCTTGCCTAAATCGACGAAGGGGCCAATCCTGGCCTCCCTCTGGCATTTGTCGAGTTAGGCAAGTCTTTCGTCGATTTAGGCAAATCCTTCGTCGATTTAGGCAAATCCTTCGTCGATTTAGGCAAGTTATTCGTCGATTTAGGCAAGTTCTTCGTTGATTTAGGCAAGTTCTCCGTCGATTTAGGCAAATGGGTCACATGGGTTTGGTGCGAGGGTGGGGTGGGGAGCCTCTTTTGGGAGCTTTGGAGAGCTGCTGGAACGAATAGGTGTGAAGCGAGGGTTTAGTAGTAGAAACTTTATATTTTCGGAATGGTATGGGACCTTCTGGGCGGGTGTTTTTTTTTTTCTAATTGCTCATAATTGCTCTTCTAAACTAGCAATGTCCTGGCCCTGCCAATCGTAAACCCTAAACCCTAAACCCTAAACCCTCCCGAAACCCCAAACCCCAAACCCCAAACCCCAAACCCCAAACCCCAAACCCAAAACCCAAAACCAAAACCCAAAACCCAAAACCCAAAACCCAAAACACAAAACACAAAACCCAAAACCCAAAACCCAAAACCCAAAACCCAAAACCCAAAACCCAAAGCATGTCGGTGCAGATCTGCGCCTGCATCGCTGCCTGCTTCGCTCTGGGCGTGGGGAGCTGGGCCTACGTGGTGGCTGGGCTTAGGGCTTAGGGCTTAGGGCTTAGGGCTTAGGGCTTAGGGCTTAGGGCTTAGGGCTTAGGGCTTAGGGCTTAGGGCTTAGGGCTTAGGGCTTAGGGCTTAGGGCTTAGGGCTTAGGGCTTAGGGCTTAGGGCTTAGGGCTGAGGGCTTAGGGCTTAGGGCTTAGGGCTTAGGGCTTAGGGCTTAGGGTGCAGGGTTTAGGGTCTCGGGTTTAGGGTTTAGGTGTTTGGGGGTTTACTGTGTGAAGAGCCCGATAAACCCTGAGGTCTTGAACCCAGAACTGAAGCCCTGAACTAAACCCTTAACTCGACACCCGAAACCCTAAACCTCCATGTCAAACAAAAGGTCCAGAGCCGGGTCGAGCCCCTTCAGCGCCACGTCGCCTACCTGATGCGGCCTTACAAGACGGTGTGCTCCACGTTTGAGGCCGGAAGAACGGTGACTTCGGGCGTTTTTGTGTCACGTGGTTGACGGGGGCCTAAACTACCCCAGACCCTAAACTTGGCCCTAAACCCTAGATAACCCTAAACCCTAGTAACCCTAAACCCTAGAGAACGACACCCTAAGCCCCTAATCCCGGTTTTGTCGGTTGCAGTGCAAGTCGCGGTCGCGGGGGTTTGCTTCGAGCCGGAGCTCCTGCGTTTTCCGCGCAGGTCCGGGGTTTTGAGGTGGTTTAGGGTTTAGGGGTTTGGGGTTTAGGGTTTAGGGTTTAGGGTTTAGGGGTTTAGGGTGAGAGTTTAGGGTTTGGGGCTTCAAAAAGTGTGATCTTTGCAGGCTTTTCAGTCTTGGGCCCTCTGTTTGCTGGCGATGCATCCCTCGCTGCCTTCAAGACTTCGCTGCAACCATGATTTTCCTGCTACCCCCTCTATACTACCCCCCTAGGGTCCCCCCTTAAAGAACCTTAACTAGGCTTTATGATCCCTAAATCGCCTGAATTATGGGGGGAACCTAAAGGGGGGGGGGGGTAGTAGAAAGGGCCTAGCCCAAACCTTAAACCCAGTACTGAAAAGGCCGCAAAGATAACAATTTTTCGAAGCCCTTAACCCTAAACCCCAACCCGAAACCCTAAACCCTAAATCCCTATGAACCGCAAACTCAAGAAGCTCCTACCTTTTAAACCCTTAGTCAAAAACACCCAGATCTCGCAAGACTGCACAGGTTGGGGGGATCAGGGTTCAGGGTGTACCTGGGTTCTGCGCCTCGTTCTCAGCCCTAAACCTTGACCTGTTAGGGTTTAGGGTCTAGGTTTTCAGGTTTAGGGTTTCAGGTTTCAGGGTTTCAGGGTTTCAGGGTTTCAGGGTTTCAGGGTTTCAGGGTTTCAGGGTTTCAGCGTCCACACCTATGAGCCCACAAGATCGAGCGGCTCGTGCGGAAGATGCTCTTAGCCTTGGCCGTGGCCGTGCTCCCTGCTTCTGGGCCCTGATTGGCGATTCCGTGTTCCGTTTCCCGTTCTAGCATGGGATTCCGGGCTTAGGTAAATGTGGGGTTTAGGGTGTAGATACCCTAAACCCTAAACCCTAAACCCTAAACTCTAAACCCTAAACCCTACACCCTAAAACCCTAAACCCTACACCCTTAAACCCTAAACCCTAAACCCTAAACCCTAAACCCTAAACCCTAAACCCTAAGCCCAGAAAACCCTAAATTCGTTTGGGGAGGGTCAAGGTTAGCTTTGGGTGAAAAAGGCTGCGTAGCAAGGAAGGAAGCGAGGAAGCCACCGAGCCTTAAACCTAAACCCTAAACTCTAAACCCTAAACCCTAAACCCTAAACCCTAAACCCTAAACCCTAAACCCTAAACCCTAAACCCTAAACCCTAAACCCTAAACCCTAAACCCTCCAACCCTAAACCCTAAACCCTAAACCCTAAACCCTAAACCCTAAACCCTAAACCCTAACCCTAAACCCTAAACCCTAAACCCTAAACCCTAAACCCTAAACCCTAAACCCCACCCACAAACCCCCAAAGAATTTTGAGCTTTGACACATGGCCCCTGCCTTGAAGCCCCCCCCCAAAAGCACCCGTCAGAGCCTTTGGCCCCCCCCCCCCCCTTGGTTTAGGGTTTAGGGTTTAGGGTTTCCCCCCCCCTCCCCCCCCCGAAAAAAAAAATAAAAGAACAAAAACAAAGAAAAGGCGTTGTATGGGCCACGTGCTAGAGGTCCCCTTTCTCACACGAAGCTGAGAAGCGCATGCACAGCTGAGACGCAGTGCAGTGCGCCATAGAGGTCCCCTTTACCCTAAGCCCTAAACCCCAAGCCGTAAACCCTAAACCCTAAACCCTAAACCCTAAACCCTAAACCCTAAACCCTAAACCCTAAACCCTAAACCCTAAACCCTAAACCCTAAACCCTAAACTTTGCCAAGTGGGTAGTTTGGGGGTTCAGGGCTGGCGAGTTCGGATCCTTGCACAAGGGAGCCTGTCTCTTGCCCTTCATCCCAGTATGGGCCGAGGTTTCGCTGTCTCCGGCCGCCTGGATGCCACGGATTGTTTGAGGATATCTACTTTAGAACCCCCCCCTCCTCCCCCCCCTCCTCCCCCCCTCCTCCCCCCCTCCTCCCCCCCCTCCTCCCCCCCCCTCCTCCCCCCCCTCCTCCCCCCCCCTCCCCCCCCTCCCTCCCCCCCTCCTCCCCCCCCTCCTCCCCCCCCCTCCTCCCCCCCCTCCTCCCCCCCAAAAAATTAAAAAAACACGAGAGAATAATCCCTATGTTGCTCCTATAAGGAATACCTGGAATATCTTGTATTTTGGTTCTTAAGCAAACAGTAGATGTGCGGGCGTGTTGCGCGGACGTTGGCTCAAAGGTTTAGGGTTAATTCGGGTGTCTAGGTAGGGTCCTGGGACATTTCATGCTTTCCCTTGCTGGGTTTAATAAGTCAATAGGATCATACTTAGGAGTATCTTTCAGATGGTTTTAAGGACCATCCTCCTGTCTCTCTCTGTCTCTCTGACTCTTTTTTTTTTTTTTCTCTCTCTCTCTCTCTCTCTCTCCCTCTCTCTCCCTCTCTCTCCCTCTCGCTCCCTCTCGCTCCCTCTCGCTCCCTCTCGCTCCTCCTCATCCCTCTTCTCCCCTCCACAGGGCAAAGGTTGATGTGAACCCTCAACCCATCAAACCCTTGAGCCCCGGTTTCGCGTTTGGGGTTGCGGGTTGCGGTAGGGTGTTGAGTTGAGTTGTTAGGGTCCGAAACACTTAAATCTGCCAAGAGGCGCTGGTTTTCGCCAAAGGGCTTGGCTTAGCGCTTGGGAACTCGGGTTTTCTGCTCAAGGGGCAACAATCCGGCAAGCACCGGAAAGGATCTCTAAACACCAAACCCTAAGCCGAAGCCCTAAACCCTAAACCCTGAACCCCAAACCCTTCTCTCGAAACACAGGCGCTTCAGATGGAAACAGTGAGTATCATCCTCACTGCCTCCCTGGTGCTCAACCTTCGCTACCACCCCTACGAGGCGACTTTAGCACTATCAGCCCTAAACCCTAAACCCTGAACCCTAAACCCTGAACCCTAAACCCTTAACCCTAAACCCCCAAACCCCAAACCCAAAACCCTCAACCCTCTCGACCCAGGCCCCCATCGACCCTAAACCCTCCCCAAGTGCGCGAAAACGTCCAGGTTTTGGAAGGGTTTAGGGCTCAGGGGTCTCAGGGGTTTCAAGGGGTTTCAACCAAGCCCCTAAAGCCCTAAAAACTAGACCCTAAACCCTACACCCAAAGAACCCCCCAAAATCCCAAAGAGCTCTAAACCCTAAACCCTACGCATTCCCAAAAGGAACCCTATAAACCCTAAACCCCAAAGCCCCAAAGAATCCTAGCGCCCCCCCCCCCCCCCCCCCCCGCCGCCCCCCCAACCCCCCGCAAACCAAACAACAGGTCGCGTACTTCAACTACTCACCCTAAACCCTAAACCGCAACGAAACGAACCCTAGACCCTAAACCCTAAACCCTAACCCCCCCCCTTCCGAAAAAAAGGTAAATAAACAACAAGAAGCAACAGGTCGAGTACTTCAACTACTCTGAAGCTGCACTGCTCATCCTGGCGCTGACCATGACGGGGCTCCCTCACCGTACCCCTTAAGGTTGTATTGGGGCGGGGGGGGGTTGGGTGGGTTTATGATTTAGGGTTCAGGGTTTAGGGTTGGTTGGTTGGGGGGGGGGGGGACTGTGGGGGGCTTGATGGCTTGAACTTGAGTTCAAGGATGAAGTGGTATAGCAGAGGTGAGTGCTTTCGGGCATATGCGGGCATAAGATGACACCCCGATCAGTTGTAAACCCCGAACCCCAGAACCAATCTCCCAATGCCAAAACATCACACCCTAAACCCCCCAAACCCTAAACCCCAAGCCCCAAACCCCCCAATTAAACCCTAAACCCCTAATTAAACCTCTTAAGGCCCAAACCCCAAAACCCAAAACCCAAAACCCAAACCCCAAACCCCAAACCCCAAACCCCAAACCCCAACCCCAAACCCCAAACCCTGAAACCTAAACCCTAAACCCTAAACCCTAAACCCTAAACCCCAAACCCCAAACCCTAAACCCCAAACCCCAAGTCCTGTGATCACCAGCAAGGCTCACCACCTGCCTGGTGGCGAACGACCTGCACTGGGCCAGGTCCGCTCTGAGCCAGGTGCCGGGGGGGGGGGGGGGGGGGGGGGGGGGGGGTTAGGGTTTAGGGTTTAGGGTTTAGGGTTTAGGGTTTAGGGTTTAGGGTTTAGGGTTTTAGGGTTTTAGGGTTTAGGGTTTAGGGTTTAGGGTTCAGGGTTTAGGGTTTAGGGTTTAGGGTTTAGGGTTTAGGGTTTAGGGTTTAGGGCAAAGCGGTGTCTTTTGGGGGATTTGCTTCGGCATTTTAGGGCTTAGGGGATGTGGATGGAGGACCTCTGACTTTTCGCTTTTTTAACCCCAAGTCGGCAAAGGTGGATGAGCTCCCGTCTTGAAGGCTTCAGGGCTTGGTAGCCCAGTGGTACTTTTTTTTTTTTTTTTAATGGGATCGCTTTTAAAATATCAACCCAAAACAGGGTGCCCTTATCATAATATGGTTACTGGGCTACCAAGAGGGTGTAGGGTTCAGGGTTATCGGGTTTAGGGATGATTAGGGTTTAGGGATGCTTAGGGTTTAGGGATGTGCAGGGTTCAGGGATGAGGGTTTCAGGGTGAATCGAAGCTTTGAGAGGGTGTAGGGTCTGGGGTTACGGGGTTCAGGGTTTATGAGTTTGGGGTTTCAGGGTGCCTATGTAGATCGCCGCTTCGATCAACGGCAGCATGGTTGCTTATAAGTAGAAAGGTAGAACCTTGAGTGTACACACATGCATTCATTCGAGACCCTAACCCCGAGAAACCCTAAGCCCCTAACCCGCCCTCCCCCCCCCTCCTCCCCAAACCCCCCTAAACCCTAAACCCAAGCCCTAAACCTTGGATGTTCCGCCCCTGAAACTAATAGTCCTTTGTAGGGATTACAGTGGGGGGGGACTATAATCCTTATTAGAGACTGTTAATATAAGGGGGAACATCCCAACCTAAACCCTACAAAGCCGCATCAACCCTAAAAAGCCTATAAACCCCAAGCCCTGAACTGTAGGGTTGAGGGTTTAGGGTTTAGGGTTTAAACCCCAAGCCCTGAACTGTCGGGCGGAGCCAGGAGACGATGATCCTCGTCATTTTCGCCCTGGCGGCCGCCGCGAGTCTGAAGGGGTTTAGGGTCTAGGGTTTAGGGTTTAGGGTGTTTAGAATTTCAGGGTTTCGAGTTTGGAGGGTTTCTGAAAGGGTTTTGGCATGTTGAGTTTTGGGCTTTGAGATTCGGGCTGAGGGGGTTTTGGGGATTTAGAGGCTTTAGGGGGGCTCGGGGTTTGGAAGTTTAGAGAAAAAGGGGTTCATGGGATCTAGGCAAGAGCTTGCCCAACGCCAAGCAACATCCCAAACAACTAGGAGCCCTCCGAAATCCTGTTGTTGGGGTTAGGGTTTAGGGTTTAGGAGTTAGGATTGAGGGTTTAGGTTTAGGGTTTTGGGTTTGCTGCCAAACAGCAATTTTGCCAAGCCATACTTGTACCCCTCCCGCCAAACAACATATAAAAAATATACACACACACACGAAATATGAGGTTCTTAAGGCAGGGCAGGTTCAAGGGGGGGTGTATACACCAAGGTTCCTAATCACTCCCATGAACCCCCCCCTCCCTTAATACCCTATAAACAAACTACGAACTTGCGGGTTTTATGTTGAAACCTTGCCTAAGCCCCCACCCCAATCCCTTGAAGATGGAGTGCAATTCCGCCCAAAACCCGCCCTACACTTGGGGCGGAGGGATAGCTAGCGAGCTGGTGTCGAAACGGTTTAGGGTTTTGGTTTCTGGTCCCCAACCGGAGTCGAGCGACGTGAAACCCTAAACCTATACTACCCGCGTTCCTCGCCTGGCTGGGGGCCCTAAACCCCAAAACTCTAAAGGCCCTAAACCCCAAAATCCTAAATCCTAAACCCTAAACTCTAAACCCTAAATCCTAAACCCTAAATCCTAAACCCTAAACTCTAAATCTATACCACACGCCGGGGGAGGGGGGGGGAGGGGAGGATGCGCGCGAGCGACGAGCTCTTCCAAGGGCTCTCTGTCTAGACTCTTCGGGTTTTGATGGGTTCGAGTTGATCTAGGGTTTAGGGTTTAGGGTTTAGGGTTTAGGGTTTAGGGGTTTAGGGTTTAGGGGTTTAGGGTTTAGGGATGTGAAGGCTGAGAGTTGAACGGGTTGACGGCTTAAAGCTTTTGAGGGCTTGAAAGTTCAAGGGCTCAGGAGCTCAAGGGTTTGAGGGCCTAGGGTTTTGGGTGATGTTGGGTGGAAGATTCATCAGATTCAAGAATATCCTCATCCCCAAACCCTAAACCCTAAACCCTAAACCCTAAACCCCAAGCCCCAAGCCCCAAACCCTAAACCCTAAACCCTAAACCCTAAACCCTAAACCCCTCTCAAGGGGCGCCAACCCAGAGTCTCAGGGCGTGTGCCTGGTGATGATGTTGAGATTTGCCTTGGCCTTCGCCCGTGAGCGCCGGCGCCTGCCCAAAGAGGCGGTGGCAGAGACCTGAAGCCTAAGCCCTGCAGGGATTGGGGGGTTTAGGGTTTAGGGTTTAGGGTTTAGGGTTTAGGGTTTAGGGTTTAGGGTTAGGGTTGAGGGCTTACGGATTGCAATATAAACTTCCGTAAGCCCTGGACCTTCAGCCCAGATCCCCAAACCCTCAACCCCATGAATGTTAGTCGAAAGGGTTCTGGAGTATGGGCCCTTGGGCACTGGGTTTATAGGGCGCACAAGGGGTAGAAGGTTTAGGGTCCAGGGTCCAAATTTTGGGATGCAAAGGGCCGTTTTTAGCACCCTTGTACCTACCCCATGAACTTGCATGCTGTGGTTGGGATGTGGGGCGGGGCGGGTGAGCAACTTCCCG
>CAJNDS010002221.1:167500-187500 GCA_905221605.1 Symbiodinium natans
CCTGGCACAGACCTGGGGCCGAGCGTTCGGGGCCTGTCGCTCGACGGAAGCGACCCCTCACTTAGTTTAGGGTTTAGGGGTTTAGGGTTTGGAATTTTAGAGTTTAGGGTTTAGGGTTTAGGGTTTAGGGTTTGGAATTTTAGAGTTTAGGGTTTAGGGTGCCTAGGCAGCCTCAGAAAAGCTTTGGGAGCCTTAGGGATCAGTGGGGAGTACTAGGGAAAACCCAAGGTTGCATTCCCCCGCTTGAACCCCCTTTTTTAAGAACCCTATAACCCTAAACCCTAAACCCTAAACCCTAAACCCTAAACCCTAAACCCCAAACCCTAAACCCTAAACCCTCTTTTAAGAACCCTATAACAAGCCTCTGTCCTCAGGCCACGTGCGCGCCTTGCGGTCAGCCGCGTCGGTGGACGACATGCATCGCGTCGCGGCCATGTACGTCGAGAGCATGGAGGAGCGTCTTGTCATCAGTACAAGTTTTGGGGCTTAGGGTTTAGGGTTTGGGGTTTAGGGTTAGGGTTTAGGGTTTGGGGTTTAAGGTTTAGGATTTAGGGTTTAGGGCATGGGGCGCAGCATCTTGTCATCATCCAAGAGGACGGCTTCCAGTTCCTTGTCCTCCTACACCCTAAACCCTAAAACCTAAACCCTAAACCCTGAACCCTGAACCCTGAACCCATAAACCCTAAACCCGAAAGGAGGGTCCAAAAGCCTCTTATATATATATATGTATACACATATACATAAAAAACATATATACATATATACATATTTACATATATACATATATACATATATACATATATACATATACATATATGCATATATACATATATACACACATGGGTTTAGGGTTTAGGGTTTAGAGTTTCGTTATATATAAAGGTGCGTCTTCCACTTAATCCATTCCACCGATCCCTGCTTGAAAGAGCATCGCAAAAGGAATCCCATGGTAGCAGTGTTTAATGTAAAGTAGAACAGTTGAGAAGCTGCCTCGGTATTCTATGAACTTCTGGTTCATAATGCCTTGTTGTCCCCAAACACACCCATCGTCTGCCGAAGTAGAGGGCGCCTTCGAGAGCCACGTCGCTTCGCGCCATGCTGCCCCGGCGCCTGGTGCTCCGCCATGCCGCGACCTCCCTCCGCTTGCTCGGCTTCGGTGCTGGTGCAGCTGGCCTTGCCTTCTCCGCCGCCAATCCAGCCATTGCCGAGCCGGTGCCCAAAGCGTCCAAAGGCGTCGCCATCGTCACGGGTGGTGGGCGCGGCATCGGCGCCGCCTGCAGCCGAGGGCTGGCTACGCGGGGCTACTCGGTCGTGATCGCGTACCGCGCTGATGCCGACGCAGCTGCAGCTGTGTGCAGAGAGATCCAGTCGGCAGGAGGGGCAGTGAAGGCCATCCAGGCCGACGTCGCCGAGGAGTGCGACGTCCGCGCCCTCTTTGAGTTTGCGGACACGGCCTTCGAGCCCTTGCCGCTCACGGTGCTGGTCAACAACGCGGGGGTGCTGGGCCCGAGGGGCCCACTGAGCGAAGTAGGAACAGAGGACCAGCTCAGTGGTGTGATGAGGACCAACCTGGTCGGGTCCATGCTTTGCTGCCGCGAGGCGGAGAGACGCATGTCGACCAAGTTGGGAGGCAGTGGCGGCAGTATCGTCCAGGTCTCATCTGGCTCGGCGTACATTGGGACGCCCCTCCTGTACCTTACCGTTGGTTAGTAGGGAATGAGGGAATGAGGTATCCTATATCCCCCTATACATACCCTTTAAGGGAGTATAGTTGGGTACCGTATTCCCTCCTTCCCTACTAACCAACCGTAAGGTACGCCGCCTCCAAGGGGGCTCTGAACTCCCTGACGATTGGACTCGTGAAGCCGCTTGGCGAGGCAGGGATCCGGATCAACACTGTATCCCCCGGCGTGACCGCGACGGACATGGTTGCCAACACGCTGACTTTTGACAGCAAGGTGGAGGGGGGGCGGGGGGGCGGCGGGGTGTCCGAAAGGAAGGGAGTACCATAGGAAATGGTCGACCCCCAAATCCTTCGTCATCCTGGTTCTTACTTACAGGAACCTCTCAAAGGGTGCCAGACCCTAAACCCTACACCCTACACCCTACACCCTAAACCCTAAACCCTAAACCATAAACCCTAGACCCCAAACCCTAAACCCTAAACCCTAAACCCTAAACCCTAAACCCTAAACCCTAAACCCTAAACCCTAAACCCCCAAAAGGGTGCCTGACTTCTTGGAGAAACCAACAGGTGGTCCCGCTCGGGCGAGTGGCCGAGCCTGACGAGATCGCCAACGCCGTGTGCTGGCTCTGCTCGGACGAGGCCTCGTACGTCGCGGGCGCGAACATACGCGTTTCGGGAGGCAAGCCTCCCGGCACCACTCTGGGTTAGATACCCCTGAACCCTATAGCGCCTAAACCCTAAACTCTAACCCCTAGACCCTATACCCTGCAAACCCTAAGCCCTAAACCGTAAACCCTGAACCTTATAAACCTCAACCCTCTAGACCCTATACCCTATAGACCCTCAACCCTGAACCCCAACAATTGCGCGGTGAGCAGACCGAAGACAGGAGGACGCGCGCGAAAAGGGAAGCCAGGTTAAGGGAGGTTATCAGGGTGTTTTGGGATGCTCCATGTTTTGCTTCTGTGTGTGTGTGTGTGTGTGTTTTTTTTTTTTTTTTTTGGGGGGGGGGGGGGGGGTTTAGGGCTTTTGGTGTGATGTCTCAACACCATTCCCTACACTCATACACCCTGTACGCCCTATCATGATTAGCACTTTTGGCGCTCAGGTTGGGTTGTCGGGCTTCCTTGCAGCTCAAGGCTTCGGGGTTGCAAGCTGCAGTTTCTGTCTTAGGGTAGTTTCATTCTGCCTAAGGAGGGTCCTCTACCCCCTCTAAAGGGTTCTGATGCATGGGCTCTTGGGTATATAAGGGGTATTTAAGGGTCCCCTTTTCAGGGACCATATGAAGGGACCGTGTAGACCTAAACCCTAAACCCTAAACCCTAAACCCTAAACCCTAAACCCTAAACCCTAAACCCTAAACCCTAAACCCTAAACCCTAAACCCTAAACCCTAAACCCTAAACCCTAAACCCTAAACCCTAAACCCTAAACCCTAAACCCCAAACCCTAAGCCCTACACCCTAAACCCTAAAGACTAAAGACCCTAAACCCTAAAGATTTTGCAGTCTCCAAGGACGGCTATCGCCAAGACGAACTTGTACGAAGACGTTCCCGGCACGGGGGGGCTCTCCTAACCGTTGGGATGCTGTTTATTTTCCCCTAAACCCTAAACAGGAAACCCTAAGCCCTAAAACCTAAACCCCAAACCCCCGAGGATCATAGTTAGGATTTTTTCAGAAGGTTCTCAGGGTCAGGATAGCTGGAGCAAAGTAATTTAGGGGTCGGAATATTTACTTATAGTAGCCCTTACGAATATCCCTATTAAGGACTGTTAGCATAAGGGGGGACATCCCTAAACTCAGGGCCTAGGCCGCCCCCCTACAGAGGGGGGGCGGCGCTTAAGCCCTTCGACCTCTATGGCGAAGGTCGACCCAGGTCGCTTGCCCGCCTCCTGCAGCCAGGAGGTCGGTAGCACCCACGATGGGCCCGGTACCGGAGCAGGTTCTCCCGGGGACCAGTACTGGTCCCCTTAATAAAGTAAATACCCTAAACCCCAAGCGCTGCACCCTGGATGGGGCTGGCATTTCGGGGGGGGGTACCCCAAGGCCCCCAGGCCAGGAGGACCTGGACCCCTCACCGCAGCGTGTCCAGGGACCAGGGGGCCGCAGGCCAGGCCACGCAGGGCGGGTGCTCCAAAAAGCTGCTTTTTGGTTTTTCCTGGCCCTCTGAGCCCACCTGGGCCCCTGGGCCCCCCTGGGCGGCCCCCCTGGGCCCCCCTGGGCCCCCCTGGGCCCCCCTGGGCCCCCCTGAACCCCCTGGGCCCCCCTGGGCCCCCCTAACGCCTGGCCCCTCTGCGCCCCCCTGGGCCCCCCTCACTTTCCTGAACCCCCGCTCTACCCCCACTGCTGGGGGCCCCTAGGCCCTTCTGGGCCCCGGGCCCCCCTGGGCCCCCCGTGAGCTCCTGGGGCTGCCTGGGCCTCCCTGCGCCTGCTTGGGGCCTCCTTAATTGGGCCGCTCTGGGCCCCTCTGCCGGGCCCCTGGGCTGCCCAGACTGACCCTGGCCTGGGCCCGTCTCCCTCTGTGGAGGCTTGTTTTTTGCGAAAAGCCGTGACGGAATGAAGAAGTTTTATGTAAAGAAAGCAGTTGGCTTGAGTTTAGGCCTAAACCCTAAAAGGAATAGGTTTGGGTGGCTTTGCCGCCTTGGACGGCGTGGGGTGGGAGAGAAGTGTTAGATGGCCTTCCACAATCGGGCCAAAGCTGCTCTTCGCACCTCACGACGCTTTCGAGCTTGTTCCAAAACCTAACCTTCACAGCATCTACGCCCTATCACAGGAAACCCTAAACCCTAAACCCTAAACCCTAAACCCTAAACCCTCAACCCTAATCCCTAATCCCTCAACCCTAAACCCTAAACCCTAAACACTAAACCCTAAACCCTAAACCCCTAAACCCTAAACCCTATGACTTCGGCGGGCAGGAATGGATTATAGCATCATGAAGCCGTTCCTCGAGGGTGTGGCCCACGATGTTCTTACGACGGAGCTGCGGGGTTGAGGGTTGAGGGGTGAGGGTTTAGGGTTTAGGGTTTAGGGTTTAGGGTTTAGGGTTTAGGGGCTTAGGGGTTTAGGGGTTTAGGGGTTTAAGGTTTAGGGTTTAGGGGTTTAGGGGTTTAGGGGTTTAGGGGTTTAGGGGTTTAGGGGTTTAGGGGTTTAGGGGTTTAGGGGTTTAAGGTTTAGGGTTTAGGGTTTAGGGGTTTAGGGGTTTAGGGTTTAGGGTTTAGGGTTTAGGGTTTAGGGGTTTAGGGTTTAGGGTTCAGGGTTTCGGGTTTCGGGTTTAGGGTTTGGGGCTCAGGGAACCCTAAGCCCTAAGCCCTTAGACCCTAAACCCTATCCGGCATCGCACATATTCAAGCAAGACCCAGGTGGCGAACGTCGAGGCTCGCTGTACCATGTAGCGGCACCCTAAACCCTAAACCCTAAACCCTAAACCCTAAACCCTAAACCCTAAACCCTAAACCCTAAACCCTAAACCCTAAACCCTAAACCCGAATCCCCTAAACCCTAAACCCTAAAACTCTAAGCAAGTTCAGGGGTAAGGGCTCTTAGGTTTGGGCCATGCACCGGATGATGACTCGAAACTTTCCAGGTGTCAGACAGCTTTGGTTTGCGCATAGCACGCGAAAGGCAAGCTAGCTTGTCAAGCGAGGTCTAGGGTTCAGGGTTCAATCCAGTCGCCCTAAACCCTAAACCCTAAACCCTCAACCCTAAACCCTAAACCCTAAACCCTCAACCCTCAACCCTAAACCCTAAACCCTGAACCCTAAACCCTCAACCCTCAACCCTCAACCCTCAACCCTAAACACTAAACCCTAATCCCTAAACCCTAAACCCTAAACCCTGCGACTCCATTCATCCAGACGCGTCTTGGACGTGGACTTGTCGGCATGATCTTTTATGTGCTCGGGCCTTTTTATCTAATGCAAATCTGCCCCGCTCCCTTCTACCCTTATCCTCCAAAAGCCCTTAACCAATGAGATCACCATAGCATCCTTTGTGCAACTTGCGTAACATTGTTGATCTTTAGGGGTTTTTGGAGGTTTGGGGCAGATAATTACCTCTGTACGTTTTGAATGGCATTCCTTCACAGAGGCACCCTCCCCGAAAGGGACCCAAATGCCTTAGCCCTAAGCCCTAAAGCCCGAAGGTTAGGGTTTGCGGCTTTACCGAGGGCTTTGGGGTCTTGGATTGAGGGTTTAGGGTTTGGGGTTTGGGGTTTAGGGTTTGAGGGTTTAGGGCCCTAAACCCTAAACCCTAAACCCTAAACCCTAAGCCCTAAGCCCTAAGCCCTAAGCCCTAAGCCCTAAGCCCTAAGCCCTAAGCCCTAAGCCCTAAGCCCTAAGCCCTAAGCCCTAAGCCCTAAACGCTCCGTACTCCGGCAGCAGGAGCTCCATGAGCATGGCTTTGCCCGCATGGTGACGGCCAGCCACCATGCAGCTCCCCGGCGCGTGCAGCAGGATTGGGTTTAGGGTTTAGGGTTTAGGGTTTAGGGTTTAGGGTTTAGGGTTTAGGGTTTAGGGTTTAGGGTTTAGGGTTTAGGGTTTAGGGTTTAGTTTTAGGGTTTAGGGTTTAGGGTTTAGGGTTTAGGGTTTAGGGTTTAGGGTTTAGGGTTTAGGGTTTAGGGTTTAGGGTTTAGGGTTTAGGGTTTAGGGTTTAGGGTTTAGGGTGTAGGGTTAGGGTTTAGGGTTTAGGGTTTAGGGTTTAGGGTTTAGGGTTTAGGGTTTAGGGTTTAGGGTTTAGGGTTTAGGGTTTAGGGTTTAGGTTTTAGGGTTTAGGGTTTAGGGTTTAGGGTTTAGGGTTTAGGGTTTAGGGTTTAGGGTTTAGGGTTTAGGGTTTAGGGTTTAGGGTTTAAGGTTTAGCGGCAGAGGTGTGCTTGACGCTTAGAAAGGGCTTTTGGGGATTTGAACGCTAAACCCTAAACCCTAAACCCTAAACCCTAAAACCTAAACCCTAAACCCTAATTAAACCCTAAACCCTAAACCCTAAACCCTAAATCAAAAACCCTAAACCCTGAATTTTGAGGGTTTTGTTTTGTTTTGCTTCTTTTGTAGGGGTTTGGGGTTGAGGGTTCATGTATGGAATGGGGTTAAGGGTTTAGGGTTTCGGGTTTTAGGGTTATGGCTTAGGGCTTCGGGTTGAGGGCTTAAGGGCTAGAGGATTTGCTCTGGTTCTTGGTAAGGTTTAGGTACCCTTCAGAGTCTATAGTTCTCTTAGGTCTATACGGTTTGGGGTTTTGGGTTTTGGGTCTAGAGTATGGAGCTGTTTTCCCCCAAGCCATGTGGCGACACTGCGTTATAAAAGGGGCCTCCTCATTGTTGCAGGATGTCTAACCTAGGTCAGACCCTCAACCCTAATCCAAAAACCCTAAACCCTAAACCCAAAACCCTAACCCTAAACCCTAAGCCCTCGACCTTAGGGACCTTCGTTCTGCGAGTCTAACCTTCAGGGTAAGCACAGACACGACAAAGGATCCTCGTTTGATCGAGGAACTTTTCTGGAGCCCTTAATCCTAGACTCTGGGGTTTCGGGTTTAGGGCTTAGGGTTTAGGGTTTAGGGTTTAGGGTTTAGGATTTCTGGTTTAGGGTTTAGGGTACTTCTGCCTCCGCCCTTGCAGCCGCTTGCGTGGCTCTCGCCTAAACCGAAGGGATTCCATTGTTGGGGTTCATCATGCGTTTCTCGAATTACCCCCTCTGTACACCTTCCCCTGGGTTCACCCTAAACCCTAAACCCTAAACCCTAAACCCTAAACCCTCAACCCTCAACCCTCAACCCTCAACCCTCAACCCTCAACCCTAAACCCTAAACCCTAAACCACCTTAATTAGGCTTAGTTATCCTTAAACGGCCTTAAATATAGGGGGAATCTTGGGTGGTGGGAGTAGGGAACCCATGAGTTCAGTGTTTAGGGATTCCATTGTGGTGAGTTTCTGTTTATACCCAGGGTTTAGGGTTTAGGGTTTAGGGTTTAGGGTATTCTTCTGAGGGTAGTTTCATGGGCCCTTAATATGGTCCCTAACCTCCCTTAAAGATTTCGGATGTATGGGCCCTTAGTTTGTAAGGGTATATAAGGGGTATATAAGGGGTACCCTTTTAAGTGCCCATGCTAAGGGACCAGGTAACTACCCTTAGATTGAGGGTTTAGGGGTTCCATTGCTTGTTAGTTTCTGTTTCTACCCATACTACTCGTCTGGTCTGTGCGAGTATCATGTCCCCCTAAGTCCCATTAAGCCCTAAACCCTAAACCGGGAACCCTGAACCCTAACTTACCATGATGATGGGAGTTCCGGGTGTGCTGGTAAACTTTAAACCCTCACCCCTGAACCCTGCGCCTTAAGACCCAAGCCCCGAAACCCCAAACCCTAAAACCCTACAGTGGCAGGACCGAGCACCCCTAAACCCTCTGCGCCCAAGCCCCTAAGCCCCTGGACCCTGTAGGATTTCGGGGTTTGGGATTAGGGTTTAGGGTTTAGGGTTTAGGGTTTTCGTTTTAGGGTTTAGGGCTTTGGGTTTAGGGTTTAGGGTTTCGGTTGTGAGGTGATCATTGGCGACTTGCACGGCCAGCTCTTTAACCTGCTCGCCTACCTCAAGCAACTCAAAGCGGACCGACCATAAGCCCTAACCCCTAAACCCTAAACCCGAAACCCTAAACCCTAAACCCTAGACCCTAAACCCTGGGTTTAGGGGCGAGGGCTGA
The DNA here is from genome assembly GCA_905221605.1 of Symbiodinium natans. Classification (NCBI taxonomy): domain Eukaryota; class Dinophyceae; order Suessiales; family Symbiodiniaceae; genus Symbiodinium; species Symbiodinium natans. The sequence goes on from CAJNDS010002221.1 coordinate 175,880, forward strand.
AGGGTTGAGGGTTTAGGTGGGGGCTTAGGGTTCCAGCGCCGGGCTTCGCCTCAACAGCGACCTATCTATCGAGTTCGAAGCCATCCCGCTCTCCCATCGGGTTTATATGGTTTGGGGTTAGGGTTTAGGGTTTAGGGTTTAGGGTTTAGGGTTTAGGGTTTAGGGTTTGGGGTTGAGGGTTTGGGGTCTGACACTGTGGAGCGGTTAGGGTTTAGAGAGCTACCATACTGTGGATACTTCTCAGGTGAGAAATATGATCTCCTTATCTTGGTGCAAGTTCCTCAAGAGCCGCCCAGTAAGGCTTCCCTGAGCTGACCCCTTATATGCCCCTGATATACTCTACAAAACCCAAGGGCCTAATCAGGGCCCATAACCCATAACCCTAAACCCTAAACCCTAAATCCTAAACCCTAAACCCTAAACCCTAAACCCTAAACCCTAAACCCTAAACCCTAAACCCTAAACCCTTGATAAAAAGCCTTGGTGGCCCAGTGGTACGCTTTTATCCCTTTTTTGGGTTCTAGGTTCACTGAGAAAGTAACCAACCCTCAAGAAGGGTACCCTTACTGTAATACCCTAAACCCTAAACGCTAATAAACCCTAAACCCTAAACCCTAAACCCTAAACCCTAAACCCTAAACCCTAAACCCGAAGACCATGTATCTTCGCCTAGATCCTTAAAGTCTCAGCCCCTGAGCCCTCGCAACTTGGGCACGGTAGACTGAACCCTGAGTCCCAAAGCCTGCACCCTAGAACCCTAAAGTTCCCAAACCTTGAAGCCCTAAAACCCTAAACCCTAAACCCTAAACCCTAAACCCTAAACCCTAAACCCTAAACCCTAAACCCTAAACCCAAACCCTAAACCCCAAGCCCTAAACCCCAAACCCCAAACCTTGGCTTGGAAGGACTTCCCCGACTACAACACGCTGCCAGAATCCAAGCTTTTCATTTGCGACCCGAAGACGCTGGGACGCCCATTAGTACGTGTTGTTAGGGTGTAGTGTCTAGGGTTTAGGGTTTAGGTTTAGGGTTAGGGTTTAGGGTTTAGGGTTTAGGGTTTAGGGTTAATGTTGGACCCCGGTTTGGTATGAGGCCCCGCCCCCCCCCCCCCCCCCCCCCCCTCCCCAAACAATTTTGGGGTTTTCTATAAACTGGGTTGGGGTCTGGGGGTAGGGCGGGTAGGGGTCGAGGAACCCTAAACCCTAAACCCTAAACCCTAAACCCTAAACCCTAAACCCTAAACCCTAAACCCTAAACCCTAAACCCTAAACCCTAAACCCTAAACCCTAAACCCTGAACCCTAAACCCTAAACCCTAAACCCTAAACCCTAAACCCTAAACCCTAAACCCTAAACCCTAAGCCTTGAGGCTTGAGGGTCGAAGCTTTCCAGGCTTTGTGGCTCCCTGGCCAGGGGGTCTGCGGACTAATGCGGGTAACCGAAACAATTAGGGTTTAGGGTTTAGGGTTTAGGGTTTAGGGTTTAGGGCTTAGGGTTTAGGGTTTAGGGTTTAGGGTTTGCGAACCAGGGAAGCTCGTGGGCTATTCTTTTTGAGAATAGTTTGGGGGCCTGTTTCGTAATGAAATTTTACCAGGAATTCAAATAAAGCCGGAGACCAGAAAAGTCTGGAGCTTCTTCTCCAAAACTACTTTTAGTTTTTGGCTCCCCGCCCCCCCCCGCCCTTCATCCCCGGGCCGCGAACATCGCATAATTGCGGGCAACCCTCATCAGGGGGGGGCCTAGAAGTTTTCGGTCAAAACGCTCAATAGCGCCCACCTTCACTAAACCCTAAACCCCAAACCCTAAACCCTAAACCCTGAACCCTAAACCCCCAACATTTGGGCTTGGGGTTTAGGGTTACTAGGATCCTTATCCCAGCATCCCCTAGACTGACCTAGACTAAACCCTAAACCCTAAACCCTAAACCCTGAACCCTGAACCCTAAACCCTAAACCCTAAACCCTAAACCCTAAACCCTATGAACCCTATGAACCCTATGAACCCTGCGACCTAACCCTAAACCCTAAACCCTAAACGCTAAACCCTAAACCCTCCACCCTCAACCCTCAACCCTCAACCCTCAACCCTCAACCCTAAACTCTAACCCTGAACCCTCAACCCTAAACTCTAAACCCTGAACCCTAAACCCTAAACCCTAAACCCTAAACCCTAAACCCTAAACCCTAAACCCTAAACCCTAAACCCTAAACCCTAAACCCTAAACCCTAAACCCTAAACGGTACGTGGAGGGGGTGGGGGGGGGGGGGGGCACCCAGGATGCAGTACGTCTTCATGGGCGACTATGTGGACCGAGGCGGCCTCTGGAGTTTAGGGTTTAGGGTTTAGGGTTTAGGGTTTAGGGTTTAGGGTTTAGGGTGTAGGGTGTAAGGGTGTAGGGTTTAGGGTTTCGAGACTCCATTTGGTTTAGGGTTTTGGGTTTCGGGCTTAGGGTTCTCCTGATGATGAGAGAATATTCCTGAGGACGGAGTTTGGAGTCTCTGGGCAGTTCCGCCCAGCGTGCTTGAATGAATGTGGCATGGTTGGGTCGAAAACCAAACCCCCTACACCATAAACCTTGAACCCAAAACCCAAAACCGCATATGTGTTGTTGCTGAACCCTAAACCCTAAACCCTAAACCCTAAAACCCTAAATCCTACACTTTAAACCCTAAACCCCAAAACCCCAAACCCCAAACCCTAAACCCTAAACCCTCAACCCTAAACCCTGTGTTGTTGCTGAAGTGGGTAAGGGGTCTCGGAGTGGGGTTGTAGAGCTGAAAGGACTCGCTTTGAGTTGCTTCGGAGACTTCCTTGCGGCCTAAACCCTAAACCCTAAACCCTAAACCCTAAACCCTAAACCCTAAACCCTAAACCCTAAACCCTAAACCCTAAACCCTAAATCCGAATGCCCGCGCCGGATCTTCGAGCTACGAGACTGCTACGGTTCTTGCCAACGGTTGGGGCTCGTGATTTGTGATTTGGGAGCATGATAGGAGTGTTATGATTTGGGAGTTAGGGGTTTCTGGCGTTCAAAACCTGAACCTGCCGCCTTTCTCGGGGGCAGGTGCCTGTAGTTAAGCCTTGTTCGAAGGCGCGAGGCGGGACGAGATGATAAGTTTTGTCATCTGCAACCCTAAACCCCAAACCCTAAACCCCGAAATCTGTCTTTAAGTTTAAAGCTTAAACCTCGGCCTGCAGGGGCAGAAGGCATGTTAGGTACATGTTCACGGCATCGAAATCGAGGGCTTGGGGTATCTTCAGGGAGCCTGTTCGGGTTTGGGGTTTAGGGTTCCGGCACCTAGAGTAGGACTCCTAACCTCTACACCCTACTAGTAATTTCTTAAGACAACCCCCCCCCCAAAAAAAAAAAAAAACTGACTACTATTTTTTTATAATTCTTTTGGGGTTCTTAGACAAATAGTAGCCTACACCCCAACCCACACCCTCAATCCTATAAACCCAAAACCGCTCAAGGTGATGTAGGCTGGCCGTGTCCCAGGTAGATGTCTGGCTCCCACGATCTGACCCTAAGCCCTAAGCCCTAAGCCCTAAGCCCTAAGCCCTAAGCCCTAAGCCCTAAGCCCTAAGCCCTAAGCCCTAAGCCCTAAGCCCTAAGCCCTAAGCCCTAAGCCCTAAGCCCTAAGCCCTAAGCCCTAAGCCCTAAGCCCTAAGCCCGAAGCCCGAAGCCCGAAGCCCGAAGCCCGAAGCCCTAAGCCCTAAGCCCTAAGCCCTAAGCCCTAAGCCCTAAGCCCTAAGCCCTAAGCCCTAAGCCCTAAGCCCTAAGCCCTAAGCCCTAAGCCCTAAGCCCTAAGCCCTAAGCCCTAAGCCCTAAGCCCTAAGCCCTAAACCTGACAGAGGGTTCATGGTGACTTTTGTATGGGGTGTGGGGTGTCGGGTTTAAAGCTTGGGGTTCAAGCCCAAACCCATACCCCGGTTTAGGATTTAGGGTTTAGGGCTTAGGGTTTAGGGTTTAGGGTTTCGGGTTTAGGGTTTAGGGCAGTACCCTAAACCCCTGAAGCCCTGAAGCTCCTATGCCTAGTTCCGCACAAGTCCCTTCGCAGGCGAGCGAAGCATTGAGATCGTCTTGCTGCTCTTTGCGTATAAGGCCTTTACTGGCTGACCTAAACCCTAAACCCTAAGCCCCAACCCCTAAGCCCTAAGCCCTACACCCTAAATTCCTTAAGCCCTAAACCCTAAACCCTAAACCCTAAACCCTAAACCCTAAACCCTAAACCCTAAACCCTAAACCCTAAACCCTAAACCCTAAACCCTAAACCCCCTAAACCCTAAACCCTAAACCCTAAACCCTAAACCCTAAACCCTAAACCCTAAACCCTAAACCCTAACCCTAAACCCCCTAAACCCTAAACCCTAAACCCTAAACCCTAAACCCTAACCCTCAATCAGCCGCAGGTCTTGTGCCCTTCTGGCCTGATCATGCTTCAGGGCACCTGGGCAGCATTGTTGCTGCTGAGTTTGTTTTCTATTAGGGGTCTTTAGGGTTTTAGGGTTTTGGGTTTAGGTTTAGTTTTTTTTTTTTTGTTCTAGTCGGGGCTTTTGGGCTTTTAGGGGTTTGGGGTTTGGGGGGGGGGGGGGGGGGGGGGGGGGGGGGGGTTAGGTGTTTGGGCTTTGGGGATTTGAGGGTTTTAGCGCTTTGAGGCTTTTCGGGGGTTTGGGACTTTAGGATTTCGAGGGCTTAGGGTTTGATTGCATATGGATGGTATACATAGCCGCAACTAATCCAAGCTTGGGCGGGGTTTACGTGAAATTGTGTGTGTGTGTGTGTGTGTGTGTGTGTGTGTGAGTGACCATGTCGGGGCTTTCGGGGCACTCTTCCCAAGTTATCCCAAGCGAGCCATGTGACACAAGTCACAGGTGGATTCAGTGAAGAAGTTCGCACCAGGTTCGTCTAAACCCCCCCCTTGCATCAAGAGTACGTGTTGCTTTGTAAAAAGGAATATAGAAGTGGGCTTAACTCCATGAGGGGTTGTAGGTCTGCAGACTAATGCGCGCTGTCAACGCTTGCTTCCGCTTAGCATGCCCTAAACCCCACCTTTGCCCTAAACCCTAAACCAAACCCAAGCGCGCCGGGGTCTCGCGCGGAACACAGAGTCTACAGGGACATGGGTGCATTTTGCGCGAGCCCCTTGTGTGTTTAAGAGTAAGGAGTACGGTGTAAGGTTTCGGGTTTAGGGTTTAGGGTTTGGGCTTCTGAGGAAATCAAACCGCCAATAGTTTCCCCTTGTCGAAACCCTTGCAGAGTTATGCCAACAAATATCGTATGACCGTTCTATTGAAGCAGAGCCGTGTGGGGGCGTTTAGGGCTGTTGCTTGAAATCCCTGAGTCTTACCCTGAACCCCAGACCCTGAACCCTAAACCCTTCAACCCTTGAAGCCCCTAAAGCTAAGATCGGGGCCAGTACCCAAATCTCCTGCTTAAGAGCAGTAAGGACTAGAGTTCGTAACAACCTGAGTCTCCCATTACAACCCCCCCCGGTCGCGGCGCAGGCGAGGGTTTAGGAAAAACTGCGCGCGATGAAAAATAGAAACTTGATATTTTCGTAATGTTATGGGACCCGGTGGGGTTTGTGCTGGTTGCTCGAACCCCTTCTAAACCAGTAATGTCCTGGCCCTGCCAATCGTAAACTCTAAGCCCCACGCTCTAAGCCCTAAACCCCAAAAGATCTGGGGCCAAGGAAACCACGAGGCAGAGCGAACAAATCAACGCTATGGCTTCATGAAGGAGGCGGGGGGGCGGGGGGCGGCGGGGGGCATGGTTTAGGGTTTGCTTCGGGATCCGAAACTCTCAACCCCAAAACCCCCGTCAACTCCTGACAATACCACGAACCCAGCTGAAGCGGGGTTGGTGTGTCGCGGCCGCCCTAAACCCTAGCCCTAAACCCTAAACCCTAAACCCTAAACCCTGAACTCTGAAACCCTAAACCCGCAGCCCTAAACCCGAAACCCTTACTCCCTTTCTTTCGGGTACAGATCCCTTACCTCTGCAAGCAAGCAGGGTGCCGCGAATGTTGCCTCCCTCTAGCCAACAGGGACATGCTGGCTCTTAGGCTCTAGAGGAAACAAACCGTAAACCCTTTATCCAAAACCCCTAAAACCCCTAAAACCCCCCAAACCCCTAAGACCCCTCAAGCCCTAACGAAACCCCTAAAACCCCTCAAGCCCTAACGCCCTAAAAACCCTAAAAACCCTAAACGCCTCGAAAACCTGAAAAACCCTAAAGCCCTAAAACCTCAACACCCTCAACCCCAATCCCTCAAGCCGAAGCCTATGGGAATTAAGAGCTGAGGGTTCCAGGACTCTCTTTGAGACTTGGGATAGGGTTTAGGGTTTAGGGTTTCGGGTTTAGGGTTTAGGGTTTAGGGTTTAGGGTTTCAATTTTTACGTCCTGTAATTCCTCAGAAACAGCTCTGGGGTCTAGCAAGTCGGAGACCCCCGAGTTGACCTGAGCAGCAGAACCCTGTGTCCGAAGCAAAGTTTAGGGTTGAGGGGGCGCAGCTTTTACTTTTTAAGGTGTTCTTTTCGGGTTTAGGGTTTAGGGTTTAGGGTTTAGGGTTAAGGTGTTCTTTTCCTTAAAGGGTGTGGCTCGGCTCCCCTAGTCCTGTGGTCCTCTGGCCCTCTGGTTTTCCAGTCCTCTGGTCTATGGTCCTCTGGTCCTGGTCCCGTGGTCCCATGGTCCCGTGGTCCTCTGGCCCTGGTCGTCCTCCGGCCCCTCTCTTAAGCTTGTTCCAAAACATATGAATCCATCCGAACCGCTTCAAAGCCCCAACCCCTGCTTCTTAGGCCATGCTTCCTGCGTCAAAGCGTAGGATTTCCTTCCAAGCCTTTCGCGCGGGCGTTGTCTTTGTAATTTACACACGCAGGAATGCTGCAAACAACAGGCCCGAGCCGCACCTTTACAAAAAAAACCCAAGGTGAGGGTTGAGGATTACTTATAGTGGAGTGACTTCGATTTCTGCTTGGAACTCTAAATCCCTCAGCCCTCACCCAAAATCCTCTAAACCACCTAAATCCTCCAAACATCAAGCCGTAAACTCTATAAGCCCCGAACCCGAATCTAAGCCCCAAGCCCCAGTCCAAAGCCTTTGCCCCCCCGGCGCCCCCTTCCCCAAGCCCCAACCCCAAAAGACAAGCACTGGCCCCTGAGGTCAGGTGGAAGCTGGGGCACGGCTCGATTTATCACAGGTTGCTGGGTAGGGCTTTGGGATATTGTTGCGCACTTTCCCTGCGGCTCAAGCCGCCGACCCCACCAGAGCATAGTTGAAAGGTCTAAACCCGCTCGTCGGCTCAAAGGATGCTTTCCTCATCGCATGGTTCGAAGAGCATCGCAGCCTGCTCGGCAGAATCCCAAAAAGTTGTGAAACGCTCGCCTCTGTGAAACGTGGGGGTGGGGGGGGGGTAGGGGGTAGCACCAGGACCCAAATGGGGCAATTTGTTGAAAAGGCCGATCCTTGAAGGGAAAGGCAGGGGGGGTAGGGGGGGGTGGGGGAGGGGGGGGTTGGGGGGGGGTGGGGGGGGGGCAGGGGCCCTCCCCCCTGCATTTTGGGGGGAGGTTTTTCACCTCCAGAAACCTATCCAACACGCCGCCAGGGTCGGCGGACCCAAACTCTAAACCCCAAGCCCTAAACCCTAAACCTGAAACTTTTTTCAGAAGGCTTCGAGGGTGGACCAGCCGAGGTTCAACCAGCTGTTCCAGTTGCTCCCCTTCGTGGCGGTGGCTCCGGACGGGGCTTTGGGGCTTTGGGGGCTTTGGGGCTTTGGGGGCTTTAGGGTTTAGGGTCTAGGGATTTGGGTTTCGGGATTTGGGTTTAGGGTTTAGGGTTTAGGGTTTAGGGGATAGGGTTTCGGGTTTACGGTTGTAGATACAAAGGTAAAGGAGGACTGCGCTCATCTTTTCCCGAGTCCGGCAAGCATTCGCCGACTCGCTGAAGCGGAAAACGGGTGACCGACGAGCAATGGCTTGGGCGTGGTTACCCCTGGGCTTTGCTAGATCAGTGTTAGGGACACTTTTTGCTTTTTGGGTTATGGGCTTTCTTATATGTGAACAAAAAGGATCCTTTTTTCTTCCTAGGGGAACAGGGATTAAGTTTGGAGTCGGACCGATCCAGGATTATCCCTGCAGGTGCTTGTGGCAGACTCCGATAGACTGTGCACATCTCCGTTGGATCCAGTGATTGGGTACCACTTGGACTACAACTTTTCCACTTTCAACTGTATGTACTCAGAAGCCAGGTCTTCGTTGCCATGACTGAGCTACTCACTGGTTGTGGGCAAGGGTTTTTTGTGTCAGCGCACCACGCGCTGGGCTGCAGGGTTAGCCAGCGAACGGTTCCCACCCGTGAGAAACTCAGCAAACCCGAAACTCCTAAACCTCAAACCCTAAACCCTAAACCCTAAACCCTATACCCTAAACCCTAAACCCTAAACCCTAAACCCTAAACCCTAAACCCTCCCCCTCCCCCCCCCCCCACCCTCTGCAGGAGAAGTTCATGGCAACACACGGCGGCCTCTCGCGTGACTTCGTGCATGCTTGCGAGGGCATCTCGACCTCGGGGTGGAGGTTTAGGGTTTAGGGTTTAGGGTTTAGGGTTAGGGTTTAGGGTTTAGGGTTTTAGGGTTTAGGGTTTAGGAGGGGTAGGAGGGTTAGGCGGGTTAGGGGGGTTAGGGGGGTTTGGGGGGTTTAGGGGGGTTGTGAGGGGGGTTACGGGGGTTTTGTTCGGGGGTTTAGGGGGTTTAGGGGGTTTAGGGGGGTTAGGGGGTTTTTTAGGGGGTTTATTAGGGGGTTTTAGTAGGGGGTTTAGGAGGGGTTAGGAGGGGGTTTAGGAGGGGTTTAGGAGGGTTTTAGGAGGGGGTTAGGGAGGGGTTAGGAGGGGGTTTAGGCGGGGTTTAGGAGGGGGTTTAGGAGGGGTTTCGGAGGGTTTAGGAGGGTTAGGAGGGGGTTTATTTAGCGGGGGTTTAGGAGGGGGTTTAGGAGGGGGTTTAGGAGGGGGCTTGGGAGGGGGTTTAGGAGGGGGTTAAGAGGGGGTTTAGGATGGGTTTAGGAGGGGGTTAGGAGGGGGTTTAGGAGGGGGTTTAGGAGGGGGTTGAGGAGGGGGTTAGGAGGGGGTAGGAGGGGGTTTAGGAGGGGGTTAGGGTGGGGTTTAGGAGCGGTCAGGGGGGGGTCTAGGGGGGGGTCTAGGGGGGTCTAGGAGGGGGTCTAGGGGGGGGTTTTAGGGGGGGGTCTAGGGGGGGTATAGGGGGGTGGTCTGTAGGGGGGGTCTAGGGGGGGGTCTAGGGGGGGGTTGGTAGGGGGGGTCTAGGGGGGGGTCTGGGGGGGGTCAGGGGGGGCTAGGGGGGGGGTCTAGGGGGGGGGGTCTAGGGGGGGGTCTAGGGGGGGGGTTCTAGGGGGGGGTCTAGGGGGGGGTCTGGGGGGGGTCTTAGGGGTTTAGGGGGCGGTTAGGGGGCGGTTTAGGGCGGTTGTAGGGGGCGGTTTAGGGGGCGGTTAGGGGGCGGTTTAGGGGGCGGTTTAGGGGGCGGTTAGGGGGCGTTTAGGGGGCGCGGTTAGGGGGCGGGTTTTAGGGGCGGGTTAGGTTAGGGGGCGGTTTAGGGGGCGGTTTTAGGGGGCGCGGTTTTAGGGGGCGGTTTAGGGGGAGGGTTAGTGGGGCGGTTTAGGGGGCGGTTAGGGGGCGTGTAGGGGGCGGTTTAGGGGGCGGTTTAGGGGCGGTTTAGGGGGCGGTTTAGGGGGTGGTTTAGGGGGGGGGTAGGGGGTGGTGTAGGGGGTGGTTTAGGGGGTGGTTTAGGGGGTGGTTTAGGGGGTGGTTTAGGGGGTGGTTTAGGGGGTTGTTTAGGGGGTTGTTTAGGGGGTTGTTTGGGGTTTAGGGGGTTTAGGGGGTTTAGGGGGTTTAGGGGGTTTAGGGGGTTTAGGGGGTTTAGGGGGTTTAGGGTTTGGGGTGTCAAGTCCTCCCCTTCCTAAGTGCCAGACTGGTGCACGCCCCACCCTAACTACCAACTGCCACCCAGTTGCCTCCCAGCTCACCAAAAACCCAAGTCTGAAGCTTTCCGGAGGCCTTCGTCTCTTTGGGTTTAGGGTTTAGGGTTTAGGGTTTAGGGTTTAGGGTTTAGGGTTTAGGGTTTAGGGTTTAGGGTTTAGGGTTTAGGGTTCAGGGTTTAGGGTTCAGGGTTTAGGGTTTAGGGCTTCGTCAGCATAGCGGGTAGTAGAGGATCCCATACAACTTGGCATTGCGCTTTCCACCACCTTGGATGCAGGGATACGAAGCCCAAATCCAATATAAACCTATATCAATACAATACAGGGTACAGGGAAAAACCTTCAAATCCAAGGCACTTAAAAAACCCTGAACCCGGACCCTGTAAACCTACCCTAAACGCCAAACCATCAACCCCATGTGCCTTAAACCCTTATCTGAAGCCAAACCCTGGCTTAGGGTTACTATAGCAGCGGGGCTGCAAGCTCGCAAAGGTATGGAGGGGATTTTGAGGGGTGGTTGGGCCTCGGGCCCGGAGCAGGCCCTTATTCCCCTTTCTGTGGGTTTAGAAGCCCATGCAAACCAAAAGAGGGTACGCAGAACCCTAAAGCCCTAAACCCTAAACCCTAAACCTAAACCCTAAACCCTAAACCCTAAACCCTAAACCCTAAACCCTAAACCCTTGGGCCTAGTGGCGGGTTTTGGGGTGTGGAAGACAGGCTTTGGGGGGAGGTTTGGGTTCAGGGGGTTTAGGGGCTGGTGGTTTTGGAGTTTGGGGTGGGGTCCATCCAGGACCCTACGTAAGCTCTAAACCCTAAACCCTAAGCCCAAAACCCCAAACCCCAAACCCCACACCCTAAACCCTAAACCCTAAACCCTAAACCCTAAACCCCAAACCCTACACCTTTTGCCCCAGGCATGGCTGGCGACTTCCGACGTTGCCTCAGCTACGACATTGGGTCGAGAATGGTTTGGAGCCTTAGTAGCTGAGTAATTAACCTTTAACCTGTTTGGGGTAGATATAATTCTACCATACTTGAACCCTAAACCCTAAACCCTAAACCCTAAACCCTAAATCCTAAACCCTAAACCCTAAACCCTAAACCCTAAACCCTAAACCCTAAACCCTAAACCCTAAACCCTAAACCCTAAACCCTAAACCCTAAACCTCCCTTTTTTGGCCCAGGGTGCTCAGCAACGAAGGAGCGATCCCCATATGGGCCATGGATGGGCGCAATCCAAGCGCGGGGGCAGCATCGAGAACTATGGCTTGGATGCGCTTGGGGCGCAAGGAGAACCCTAATGTACGTACAAGTACGTACAAGTATGTACAAGTATGTACAAGTATGTACAAGTATGTATGTATGTATGTATGTATGTATGTATGTATGCATGCATGTATGTATGTATGTATGTATGTAGCTATGTAGCCGACATGGGCATCCCTATCAAAGGGACAGTCGGCGTGAGCATATGATGCCGACCCAAAGAACCCGCATCATGAGCATCAGCTGGGACCCGGCCGCATCAGCTGGCAGGGTGATTCTGTCACGGCCCCTGGCCAGGGGAGTGGCCGAATTGAGAACCTAAACCCTAAACCCTAAACCCTAAACCCTAAACCCTAAACCCTAAACCCTAA
>CAJNDS010002221.1:192500-225000 GCA_905221605.1 Symbiodinium natans
CTTCTTGGCTACCTAAAGTTTAGGGTTTACGGCCCTAAACCCTAAACCCTAAACCCTAAACCCAAAACCGAAAACCCTAAACCCTAAACCCTAAACCCTAAGCCCTAAACCCTAAACCCTAAACCCTAAACCCTAAACCCTAAACCCTAAAGCAACAATTGCTTAAGAACCCCCCCCCCCCTCCAAAAAGAAAAACAAGCAACAAAAACACACATTCTTCCTTATAAGGGTAATATACGGATTATGCTCTCTTATTTTTATGCGGGGTTCTTAAGCAGTTAGCAGTTTGCCCAATATAGCCAAACCAACCTACTTGGAGGTTCAGAGTACTTGTAACCCCAATTATGCCAGTACTTATCAGCCCCTAAGTCATCTAAGTAGTTTAGAAGCAGACTTAGAACTGGGGTTTTACGTACCCATGAATCTCCAGGCACTTAGCCAATGCCTGAACTTAAAGCTAAAACTTTTGGGAGTTTCTTATGTAGTAGGAATAATAACGTTTAACCCTTTTTCTTGCCTGGTTTTGGCGACGTGATTTTTTCCCCTGAATCCGCACAGGCCGTGTAAAATACACCCCCGAGCTGTATCTTCCCACGGCAGTACTTTCAAAGCCCATGTAATCTCCATTAGGATTTACGTTTTAGGGTTTAGGGTTTAGGGTTGAGGCTCTTCGGGGTAGTGTAGAGGGAGCTGCGGGATCGTCAGACTGGGCTGCACCTCAGCCAAAGCCAGGCAAGGGTCAACAGTCGGTCCTTAAGCTGCGCGTGGAGAACTTAGGAACTTAGGGCTCAGGCTTTGGGCTTTGGGGTTTAGGGTTTAGGTTTAGGGTTTAGGGCTCAGGGTTTAGGGTTTAAGGGCTTAGGGTTTAGGGTTCAGGGTAGTTTAGGGTTCAAACCCCAGAGCCTACGTTCTAGAAGCCCGGAACCAGGGCTCAGACCCCTAAACCCCAAACCTTAAACCCTAAACCCTAAATCCCAGGATCTACGACCTCGTGCAGAGCAGCTTCCACGTAACGTTGCAAGACGCAGATACGGCACGGAGGACGGCTCTTGACTTCGCACATGCAGACTGCACCTAAGGGGATCGTGGAAGGTTTTTTTTTTTGTTTTCGTAAGTTTTTTAGGGTTTAGGGTTTAGGGTTTTGCGTAGTCCTTTCTTAGTCCGTTTCCAAGAAAAGTTGGGATGTTATTTTTCGGGGTTCCAAGTCCGTATAGGTAGCCTCAAGTACCCATCGACCACGACCCGGGATTCGACGACCCTGGCTTCGACGACAGAGGAGATCACCACCACTGAAGAGCAAGAGCTGACATGGAAAGAAAGGTTCTCTGAGCGCGGAATAGGTCGCCTTCTAACCTTCCGGGGCAGTCTATAAGCCTCTTTGAAACCCAACCTTAAGCTTGTCAACTCTAGAGAACTCGAAGCCCTAAACCCCGAAATCCCGAAACCCCGAAACCCCGAAACCCTAAACGCTACTCAGCCACTAAAGCTCATGGTGCTCATTATCCAGTTTCAACTGTACCTATAATCCACTTATAAGCCCCTTAAGTGCCCTAATATGGTGAACAAGTACAGTCATATGTACAGGTACAAGTACAGCTGCAAGTACTATGAACCTTCAAGTAATACTATGAACCTTCAAGTAAGGACTAAACCCTAAACCCTAAACCCTAAACCCTAAACCCTAAACCCTAAACCCTAAACCCTAAAGCCTAAATTTAGGAACCTCCGGCTCAGGCCGCCGACCCAAGAGGCCCGAAACCTCCCAACCCTCAAAGCCGGAAATTGTTGTTACCCTAAAGCCTAAACGCTAAACTCTACACCTAAACCAGGGTTCGGGGGTTTGAGGACGTGTTGTGGGAATGGGGGGGTAGAGGCTTCGAACGGTTGGAGTGGTTGGCGTAAGGTTGCAACATAGGCCCTTCTGGGTGGGGGTGTGGGGGGAAAAAAGGGGGGGAGGGTGGGGGTAGGGGGGGGGTTTGGAGGGGTTTTGCCAAAGGAGCCCTGGGGGTGGGGGGGGTGGGGGGGGGTGGGGGGGGTGGGACCCTAAACCCGAAACCCGAAACCCTAAACCCTAAACCTTAAACCCTAAACCCTAAACCCTAAACCCTGAACCCTAAACCCTAAACCCCAAACCCCAAACCCCAAACCCCAAACCCTAAACCCTAAACCCTAAACCCTAAACCGCCAAGGTTCATGACGTTCTTTGGCTTGTCGGAAAGCTTGCTGGAGAGCGGTGAGCCCCAGGATGTCCCGACGATCCCGATCGAGTGCGAAGCCCACCTGACCCCAGAGGAGGCAGGGTTTGGGGTTTGGGGTTTAGGGTTTAGGGTTTAGGGTTTCGGGTTTAGGGTTTAGGGTTTAGGGTTTAGGGTTCAGGGTGTAGGGTTTAGGGTGTAGGGTTTCGGGTTTTCGGGGTGTAGGGGTGTAGGGGTTTAGGGGTGTAGTGGTTTAGTGGTTTAGGGGTTTCGGGGTTTAGGGTTTAGGGTTTAGGTTAAACTTTAAACCAAAGAAGGGGACCCTTTGTGTTCCGGGCACCCTTTGTGTTCCTAGGTTCCTCTCGGGTCCCTATAGTCCCTAGCCCTCAGCACCCTAAACCGGGGTTGCAATTTGCGGGGGAAGGACGAAACTCTAAACGCTAAACTCTGGACCCTAAACCCTAAACCCTGAACCCTAAACCCTAAACCCTGAACCCTAAACCCTAAGAGTTCCCCATCCAGGCACGAGCCCACGAGCAGTTTGTGCGCTCAATCTTGGCGGAGGCTCCATGGAGCAGGTTTAGGGTTTAGGGTTGTAGGGTTAAGGGTTATAGGGTTAGGGTTATAGGTTTATAGGGTTATAGGGTTTAGGGTTTAGGGTTTTGGACAATTTTCGGGAGTGTGGGGTTTGCGGAGGTTGCGGAGTTCAGGGATTTCAGGGAGTCGGGGCGCTCAGAGTCTTCGCCCCCGAATGCGCAAATGGCCTGGGGTTGAGGGGTTTAGGGTTTAGGGTTTAGGGCGCCGTGATGATGGGTGCTGTTGCAGCCGAGGTCAAACCCGATTTCCTACACCCCAAAACCGAAAACTCTGAAACTCTGAAGCCTGAGCAAGCAAGCGCCTTCAGTGGAACGTATCTCGGCTCATGGATACAACCCTGAACCCTGAACCCTACACCCTAAACCCCAAACCCTGAACCCTGAACCCTGAACCCTGAACCCTGAACCCTGAACCCTAAACCCTAACCCCTAAACCCTAAACCCAAAACCCTAAACCCTAAACCCTAAACCCTAAACTCTAGCCCTAAACCCTAAACCCTAAACCCTGACCCTGTAAGACAGCCAAGGCTGAAGATATGGGCTTCGAGGCGCGCAAGATCATCGACCTCGAGGGAGAGGCCGTGGCTGGGCTGCTTAGGGTTTAGGGTTTAGGGTTTAGGGTTTAGGGTTTAGGGTTTAGGGTTTAGGGTTTAGGGTTTAGGGTTTAGGGTTTAGGGTTTAGGGTTTAGGGTTTAGGGTTTAGGGTTTTGGGCTTAGGGTTTAGGGTTTAGGGTTCAGGGTTTAGGGGCTTCAGTCTTTAAGTCTACTCGGTACCAGGGTTGTGCTTGAGGGTTCAGGGTTTACTGGACCACCCCCCCCACGATGGCGGGCCATCCGTGTAGGGCTTATTCGGGCTGGTAGTTGAGGGTTCAGGGCTTTGAGTCTAGGGCTTCGTATTTGGGGCTCACAACGCCCGAGACCCTGATAACAACAAAACCCGGAACCCGGAACCCGGAACCCGGAAAAACCCTGAACCCTAAACCCTAAACCCTGAACCCTAAACCCTAAACCCTACACCTTCCCGCAAGCCGAGGAAGTGTGTGAAGATCCCAAGGCCGTCGAGATCGACAACTGCAAGTCCATGACCCGAGACATGATCACTCTCAAGGACTGCTAGGGTTTAGGGTTTAGGGTTTAGGGTTTAGGGTTTAGGGTTCAGGGTTCAGGGTTCAGGGTTCAGGGTGTAGGGTTCGTAGGGTTTTGGGGTTTAGGGTTTAGGTTTCAGGACTTAGGGCTTAGGGTTTAGGACTTAGGGCTTAGGACTTGGGGCTTAGGGCTTAGGGTTTAGGATTTAGGATTTAGGGCTTGGGGTTTAGGGTTTCGGGCTTAGGTCTTAGGACTTAGGGTTGCTGGGTTTAGGGTTTAGGGTTTAGGGTTTAGGGTTTAGGGTTTAGGGTTTAGGGTTTAGGGAATGCTTTTTTTTGGTTCTGGGTTCCTAAGCTACTTCTACCTAAAAAGCATATACTTTTGTTTTCAGGGTCTACTCCAAAGGAGGGTGTGAGGTTCTTCGGCTTAGGACTTAGGGTTTAGGCTTAGGGAAAAGGGGTCGGAATTAATCACCATTATTCCCTACCAGAATTCCCCAAACCCCAAGACTCTATTCTAATTATTGAGGGCCCTATATTCGCTTGTTTTTAAGGCTGCGATCTTACGTAATGGGGTGCTCGGGTTGAGGGTTCTTTGTATAAAATGCGGGTGCAGCTGAGGCAATGTTCCCAAAACCATGCCCCTGTGCTCCCTAAGGGCATGGTTTAGGGCATTAGGCTTTAGGCTTTAGGGTTTAGGGTTTAGGGTTTAGGGTTTAGGGTTTAGGGGCGTTTTCGGGATTGGACCAAAAACCCTAAACCCTAAGCACCCGCCCTAAGACCCCATGGCCCCAACAACACGCTCTGCCTGAAAGCCCAAAGCCCGAAGCACGCGATTCAGGTCAGAGGTGAGGGGGAATCGGTGGAATCCTATCGTACCTTTTCCCCACCCTCGATGTGGGGTTAGATTTTCAACTCTTCTCCTCGCCCCCATCTGCTCCTCGCCCATCACCCATATCACCCCAAAGTGTTTCTGGAGTGCCTAACCCCAAAAAAGAATTCCAAATCCAGCTACATGCGCCCTTAAAATGGTCCGTTACCTCCCTTGAAGTATGGGCCCTTGGGTTGTTTTGGGTATATAAGGGGTACAGAAGGGGTGCCCTTTTAAGGGCCCATACTAAGGGACCATGTAACTACCCTAAGAGCTTAATCGTGTAGGGGTTTAAGTCAGGTTTTGGGATGCTCCACTACCCCACTCCCCCCCCACTCCGAGCTCTTCTCCTTTCAAGGCTCTTTTGGGGGTTTAGGGTTTAGGGCTTAGGGATTAGGGTTGAGGGTTTAGGGTTTATGGTTTAGTGTTCCGGGTTTCACAGTGAAGGGTTTAGGGGTTTAGGGGGGCGGTAGTAGAGGGAAGTCCTCCGATCTCATCGCTTTCTCGCAGGTGTTCCGAGAGCTAACAGGCAACCGGGAGGCTGGGGTTAGGGTTTAGGGTTTAGGGTTTAGGGTTTAGGGTTTAGGGTTTAGGGTTTAGGGTTTAGGGTTTAGGGTTTAGAGTTTAGGGTTTAGGGTTTTGGGTTAGGGTTTAGGGTTTAGGGTTAGGGTTTAGGGTTTAGGGTTTGGGTTTAGGGTTTAGGGTTTAGGGTTTAGGGTTTAGGGTTTAGGGTTTCGGTTTAGGGTTTAGGGTTTAGGGTTTAGGGTTTAGGGTTTAGGGTTTAGGGTTTAGGGTTTAGGGTTTAGGGTTTAGGGTTTAGGGTTTAGGGTTTAGGGTTTAGGTTTTAGGGTTTAGGGTTTAGGGTTTAGGGTTTACCCTCCCAGCCCCGAAGTTTGAGGGACCAGGTTGGCTTTTGTGAAGACCGATTCGGGTGTAGGACTAAGGCGTTCGGATTTAGGGTTGAGCTAGGTTTGCTGCTGCCTTATAACACACCCCCAGCACCCACTCCAGAACCCTAACCCTAAACCCTAAACACTAAACCCTAAACCCTAAACCCTAAACCCTAAGCCATAGACTCTAACTGAAAGCTAGAAAGCCCCACAGCCCTGGACTCGGCTACCAACTTCAATCCCTTAAACTTCAGGATTTCATGGTTCAGGGTTTCGTGGTTCAGGGGTTCAGGGGCTCAGGGGTTCAGGGGTTCAGGGGTTCAGGGGTTCAGGGGTTCAGGGGTTCAGGGGTTCAGGGGTTCAGGGGTTCAGGGGTTCAGGGGCTCAGGGGTTCAGGGGTTCAGGGGTTCAGGGGTTCAGGGGTTCAGGGGTTTAGAAGTTTCGGAGTATAGGGGTTTGGGGGTTTAGGAGTATAGGGGTTGAGGGTTTAGGGTTTCGGAGTGTAGGGGTTTGGGAGTTTGGGGGTTTTGGGGGTGAGGAGTTTAGGAGTCTAGGGGTTGAGGGCTTCAAGGGTTCAACACTCTCGTGAGATTTGTTTCATCGCGGAGGCGGGCGAGACCCCGCTTGAGGACGACATCGTGGCTCGTGAGGACGAGCTCGAGCCAGTCGCGCACCCGCAGTGAGGTGGCGGAGGGCATATTGGTTGGGATGTTCCTTATACTAGCAGTCCTTAGTAGGGATTGTAGTACCCCCTACTCTCATCGCTATTAAGGACTGCTAGTATAAGGGGGAACATCCCAACATTTTGGTCTAAAACCCTCAGGCGTCCCCCGAAAGGCCGCCCTGCCGCGCGACCGCAATGAAAAAAGCGACACTGCCCAGCTCGTTGTCCACCGTAAGCGCGAAACCCAAAACCCGAAACCTGAAACCTGAAACCCTAAGCCCTAAACCCTAAACCCTAAACCCTAAACCCTAAACCTATACCCTAAACCCTAAACCCAATTTTCAACTCCGGGCCTGAACAACAACTCGAATGGCACTTTCGAAGATGGGGATGCTTTGATGCTCCCAAATACTCCTGGTCCTTTTACATGAAGGACCCTGGGTCTTGGAGTACTATACTTTAATACATTTTTTTGGTCTTGGGCTCCTATTATGGCTAATTATACCTAAAAAGTATATACTTTTTTTCCAGGGCCTACTCCACAGCTAAGGACCCCCCCCCCCCCCCCCGCCAAACAAAAAGCAAAATCACTCTTCTGCCTATGCCTAAGGGCCGATGTACCTAACTAGGGAATACTTGGGCCTTACGTACTTCCTATATAGGGACTGCTGGTCCCAAGTATGTAACAATGAGGTGCATGGACGCGTAGGTTAATATGTAGAGGCCGATTTGTTTATTCAGGGTTGAGGGTTCAAGGGCTCATTTAGTTAGAATATGTATGTTGGGTAATGTGGACCGCAGTCTGTGTGATGAAGCTGAAACAGAGTGTTTTTGTACACATTCAAGAAGCATACTCTAGGGACTGTCAAGAATGCCTTGCAAAGGAGCTCCAGTGGTAATAAATGAGTTCAGCTCTTCAAGGTAGGTCGTGTCAGCAAGATCCGTAGCCTGCGGGCAAGCTGTGGTAACAGTCTGTGGCACAAGAGTCAGCGTCTTGTGTGGGGTTTGGGGCTTAGAGGTTGAGACTTTTGGAAGGCGCATGATCCGTGCATTCGGGAACCGGAACCATTTCTTCACTCTGTGCTTGGCACGTAGTTTGAGACTGTGTCGCGTACCCTAAACCCTAAACCCTGACCCTAAACCCTAAATCCTAAACCCTAGACCCCAAACCCTAAACCCTAAACCCTAAACCCGAAACCCGAAACCCTAAACCCTCAACCCTAAACCCTCAACCCTCAACCCTCAACCCTCAACCCTCAACCCTAAACCCTAAACCCTAAACCTAAACCCTAAACCCTAAACGGCCGAGCTCCCCTCGCAAAGGCGACGGTGTCCGGAGCGCGAAATGCCATGGCCACAGCTTCCGTTACGAACGACCTGCAGACGCCCATCGAGGTGGCCGTTCAGGTCGACTGGCGTGTCCTATATCCCCAGAAGTCCTGCGACGTCGGAGTGTTGGAGGCTAGTGCTTTCTCGACTTCAAGTGGCCCCGAGTTTAAAGGGGAGGCCTTGATCCAGGTTCGGCTGCGCGAAAGCCCGGGGGTGAGAGGCAGCTGCCTGGCAGCAGGAGGCGCATCTTTGAAGGCCTCAGTGGACTTTGGGGCCTTTTCCCAACGGTGCAAAGGCCGCGACCGAGCCGAGGCACGGGAACTGGCCCGTGAAGGAACACGCCGCAAGGAGGCACAGGAACGGATGGACATGATGATCAAAGAAGCCGCCACCAAGAAGCGAAACAAAAAGGCATGGCATACGTTGAAGCGCACCGGGGCTTTCGTCGCAATCCTTTTAGCCCTCCTCCTGGTTTGCGCGGCCATTCCGCCCGAGAGCGAGGTCGCGGCCGCGCTGCTGGCCAGCGCGACGGTCCCGCTGTGCGGGCTCATCCTCTGTATAAACATCTGTGCTGCTTCGACTGCAGACAACGCTTTCAATTTTAGAAAGTATGCACTCTTCTTCCGTCTTGGCTTCTGGTTCGCATGTCTCCTTGCTTTGCTGGCATTGGTCGCTATGTCGGCTCTGCACGCCCTGCAACGATACGTGTATTCGTCAGTTCTCGTTTCGGCTTGGGCCGCTGGTGGCATCTTTTGTTTCTGTTTTGTGTCCTGGGACTCAGCCTGCGACCCGAGAGGACTGAACAAACACGACAAGAAAGTGTTGAAACGAGAGCGTAAGGAAGCTCTCTGCGAGATCAGCAACCGAACGATCCGGTTCGAAGGCTCGGTGATCAGCTGGCCACGTGGCCGCCCCTGCGTGGCCAGCTGGCCGGGGAAGTACGCAGGGGCCTGAGAGTCACTGGTCTCCCAGAGCCGGGACGGTCAGGTGAGTGCAGCTGTCGTCTTCCTCCCGGAGGGCACGGACGACTATGGCAAGTGCGACAGCATCCCCGAGGCTGAAGGCTTGCCCGGCAGCTGCTGGTGCACGCCGCTCTATGGGGAGCAGAAGCCATGGGGCTGCAGGTGGTTTACCAAATGGAAGGAAAACATCGAAGTCGCCGTCGCAAGCGGTGCACAGCTGGAGGTCTACTTCTTCCAAAGCCAGGTGGGCCAGGGCAAAGTGGAGAGCTTCGGATCTGCAGGCGAGGACAACCTGCGGCGAGAGAAGATAAACCACAAGCAGAAAGAGTTCGAGGAGTCCCTTCAATTCCAGCAAGCGCTGGCCGCAGGCGTCGGCAATCTCTCGAAGGAGCCGCGCGGCGACGGATCCTCCCAGTACAGCCGAGAAGTGCGGCGTTTGTTCCTCGTTTCCCTCCCAGAGACAGAACGCGAATTTATCACGGCCTCAGAAGGGCTCGGAAACTCCCAAAAAGCAGAAGTGGCATGGCTGGAAAAGAAGGGCTACGAGTACTGGGGGGTGGACGTCGCCACCTGGCTCCCCGGAGAAGGAGCCGAGATCTGTTTCTCAGCATCTTCGAGGAAGAATCCTCGTCTGGATGGTCGACAAGATGACTTCCCTTCAATTTGTGTCCCCATCAGCCCGCCTTGTTAGAGGCTTCTGCGGTCATATCCTGCAGACTTTGTCATGTCCCATCCCTGAGCATACCGATGACGATCAGATGCATCCCGCAACTTAGGAACCCTAAACCCCCAAACCCTAAACCCTGCTACATGGCCAGCGCCGACTGGTGTTTCACCCTTTCGCTATCCTTGGGGACTGAGGAGGTAATCTTTAGCTTTTTGGGGCTTCCCGACTATAATTGAAAAGTTAACCGTTAAACCCTAAGCCCTAAACCCTAAACCCTAAACCCTAAACCCTAACCCTAGACCCTAAACCCTAAACCCTAAACCCGCTAGGCTACTCAGCCCCGAAGTACCTTTGAGTTTCAAGACGATGGCCCAGACCGAGCTTTTGAGAGCAGAATGATGAAGCTGCGAACAAGAGATGCGTCAGAGTTACCCGAACCGTTTAGGGTTTATATAGGAACCCTAAACCCTAAACCCTAAACCCTAAATCCTAAACCCTAAACCCTAAACCCTAAACCCTAGGGTTTCGGGCTAAATCTTAAACCCCGAACAGAACCCTGAGCCAGAGGGGGGTTTTCCCGTATAGTTGTTGCAAGTTATCCAGATCCAAATCTTCATTGCTGAGGGTGAGCCATGGAGACACTAAGTGGAAGCTGCAGCACGGTAGCAGAAGCGATGACATCTCCATGCAGCACCAGACAATCCTAAACCCCGTCCACGGTACACACGAGATTGGGAGTTGTCGAATTCTGGCCTCGTGCATTGCCGAGAAACCATCATTTTTCCATGTCGTCCCTATATACCAGAATAAGAATATGCAGCCGGAAAAAGTCTCCCGTTATGGTCAATATAAACGATTCCATAAAATACCCGCAGACCCCATTCCACTACTCAGGCGAAACCACCCCCTTCCAGCCAGACTGTCGATCACTCCAACCACCCTTTTGGAATTTTAGGGTGTGCACACCGTGGCTTTAAGTGGCTTCATGTTCTTCTCCAGACCAAGCAAGTGACCATCAGGATCAACCTAGCTACCCGCCCTTGACCTCCAAACCCTAAACCCCAAACCCTAAACCCTAAACCCGAAACCTTACACCCGTAAACCTGCCTTTCAAAGCCAACGCGCTTCGTGCTGGCAGCGCCACATCCATAAAGACGCTGAGGCCTTCCTCGACGCCGCCCTGCTACCATCCTCCCAATATAGCTTTGTGGTACTTTACTGTAACTTTAGATCCTTACCTTTTTGGGTTTATTGGGATTCTTATTAAGGCAGCTAAAAGTCTAATTTATAGCTACCTTCCTGAGTGCAGCCAAGATAGAATCTGTGGTATACAACATATAGTTTGTAAGAACCCTTTTCAATATGTAAGTATATTAGAACCTGTGGTATACAACAAATCATATAGTTTGTAAAAACCCTTTTCAACATGTAAGTATATTCTGGGATTCAGCACGTTCCCCAATGTCCGCCAGAATCGCACCGTACACGGCTGTCTGGCACAAGCACATCTGGATGAAGCCATGAAGCCTATCTTCAGGCGGTCGTCTGGCCCTCAAGGTGACAGAATCTGAAAGACTTGTGCTCATGCATATTTTGGACGGGGAACTTATGTTATTCCTAGTAGCCCTAAACCCTAAACCCCAAACCCCAAACCCTAACCCCAAACCCCAAACCCCAAACCCCAAACCCCAAACCCTAAACCCTAAACCCTAAACCCTAAACCCTAAACCCTAAACCCTAAACCCTAAACCCTAAACCCTAAACCCTAAACCCTAAACCCCCCCAAAGCCCCACATGGCCTCCTTCTGCCGAGCAGCGGCCCACCTCCGGGCGCCGGTCCGGTTTCGGCGTCTGGGGACGGTGGACCTCGGCGCCTACCCCATCCGGGATCCTGGCTCCACAGGCTTCCTGGAGAGGGTTTAGGGTTTAGGGTTTAGGGTTTAGGGTTTAGGGTTTAGGGTTTAGGGTTTAGGGTTTAGGGGTGTGTAGGGGTGTGTGTGTGTGTGTGTGTGTGTGTGTGTGTGTGTGTGTGTGTGTGTGTGTGTGTGTGTGTGTGTGTGTGTGTGTGTGTGTCGGGTTTCGGGTACCTCCCAAAGTTTTTGGGGGGGTGTTTCCTATGCTTAGGAGTTTCTGGGGTCCAGAACCATTGTTATCAACGACCTGTTAAAGCTCTGAACCATGGCCGAAGCTCTGAACCTCAAGCCCCAAAACACCCCCCGGGCGCAAGCGCACGAGAGTTACCTTGTGTGGCCGGTCCTGCAGGTTACCAGGCACTGGTCTCGCAGTGCAAGGGCCTCATCGCTTCGTCCCTTGGAGGCTACATGGGTATTTCCAAAAAATTCGAGACCCTAAACCCTGTAAACCCTACACTTGGTTTTTTTGGGATCAGAGTCATGTCTGTATGTGATTCACTTTTGGGTTTCGCGAGTCCAGGGACCGGTTTTAAAGTTAGGGTTCGGCGTTTCGGGCTTAGCATTAATTGCTAAATTTTAGCGTTCCGAGTTTACTTTCAGGGTTTAGGATGTAGGATGTAGGGTTCAGGGATAAGCCCTAAACCCTGTAAACCCTGCCCTACGCCTCACGGGCGCAGGGTTTAGGGTTTAGGGTTTAGGGCTTAGGGATTAGGGCTTAGGGTTTAGGGTTTAGGGTTTAGAATGCTAAATGCTTTTTAGTCCCCCAAGGTCCGGGTACTGCCAGCTGGATGGCTTCGTACTCCCCGAGACGGTGCGGGCGATGTGCGCGGAGGCCCGCCAACTGCGGAGTCGGGGCTTCCTGGCTGCTCTTACTTAAAGCTCCTCAACCCCCGAACATAGAAACCCAGAAACCCTAGAAACCCTAGAAACCCTAGAAACCCTACACACTATAAACCCAAAGCCCAAAACCCTAAACCCTCAACCCTGCCGGAAGCCCAATTTCAAGGCCTCGGCTTCACGTCGACGAACGTCCACAACCTCTTGCTTGAGGCTGGATCTTCACTGGGCCCTTGGGGTTTAGGGTTTAGGGTTTTAGGGTTTAGGGTTTAGGGTTTCAGGGTTTCAGGGGCCATCCTAGTTGAGGTCGAGGTAGTTTGATATTCTCTCCCTGGATAGGATTTGGGAGGAAGCGGTTTCGGGTTTAGGGTTTAGGGTTTATAGGAATATCTTATCAGAGGGCTGACAAGGCCAGCAAAGGCGATGACGTCACCGCGGTGAGTCGCAACTGCGCGCAAGCATGTCTGGTGGCTGCCGGCCTGAGCGATGTTGGTGTGCGCGCCAACCCTGCAAAAAGTCATGTGGAGCAAGGCATGGTGAAGCTTGAGCGGTGCATGGTTACGAAGACCGGATTCAATCATTCCATGGCTCACTGGTGTGGCAACATGGTCATATCTGAGCCACATAAGGGTCTGTTAGCCGCACGGTTGAAGAGCCCACCCAACTGGTGAAGGAATCCGTGTATGATTTGATGTGGCATTTGCTTTCCGGGTGCTCAAAATAATGCTACGCATGTGATGATTGTCTCAGCTGAACTCGGCTGGATTGATTCAGTGAACGAGTTGCAGAGGAGCTGGCCCGCTACTTTGGGAGGTTTGGGATAGGGCTCTGGTGTAGGTTTTTGGGTGGTTATTTGGCTGGAGCCTAGCCTAGGTTTCCCCTGGAAGTTTCCCAGAGCTTCCCTCCCACCCCCACCCCGGCGTCGCCTCGGCTTGCTGAACGGGCCCATCCCCACCTTGTTGCTGGTGTGAGGGAGAGCCAAGGGGAGGGTGCCCGCCGCAAAACCCTCCAACACGCCGCCCAGTGTCGGCGGACCCTAAACCCTAAACCCTAAACCCTAAACCCTAAACCCTAAACCCCAAACCCTAAACCCTAAACCCTAAACCCCAAACCCCAAAACCTAAACCCCAAATCCTAAGCCCTGAGCCCTAAACCCTAAACCCTAAAGCCTAAACCCCAAATCCTGAACCCTGAACCCTGAGGTTCAAGAGTGAGGCTAATGGGCCTCGCTGAGGTAAACATGTGACATTCCTTACGTTTCTAAGCGTTTTGGGGTTTACAGTTCAGGGTTGTGTTTAGGGCTCTACCTTCCTCAACAGGGTCTGATGTAATTCTGGGTCCCTGGGTTGTATGTATATAGGTGTTTATACAAGGGCTCCCGAAGAAAAGGCAGCTAGATGGCACCACCTGAGAGCTGTCGCTGCGGTGTCCCTAAACCGTAAACCCTACACCCTCAACAACCCTACACCCTAAACCCTAAACCTACACCCTACACCCTAAACCCTACACCCTACACCCTAGCGAAAAAGGCACCTGCATAAGTTCTGTGCTCAGGCCGAGGAAGAGTCAAGCAGCGCTGCGCCCGCGTCTCCACGGGCCCAGGTCTTCCACAGCAGCAAGACCCTTGAGCTGCCGGTGTAGGGTTTAGAGTTTAGGGTTTAGGGTTTAGGGTTTAGGGGTTTTTTCGGGTTTAGGTTTAGGGGGCTTGGGCTTGCGGCTTTTGAGGGTTTATAGGGTCAGAATTGATAGGGTTTAGAGGGTTTGCAGGGTTTAGAGGGTGGAGGGTCTAGGGCCTAGGGCTTAGGGATTGCCCTAAGGGTCCATGTACCCTATTTTTCTATACTTGGGCCTCCAAGTCCCCATAAAGGAGGTACCTTAAGGCTCAAGTATTCCGTGTTTAGATACATGGACCCTTGGGGTTAGGGCTCTAGGGCTTCAGGGATTTAGGCTTGAGGGGTTTAGGGTTGAGGGTTTCGGGGTTCAGGGGGGTTTAGGGGGGTTTGGGGGTCGGGGTTCTTTAGGGGGTGGACATTTAGGTTGTAGGGTTTTGGGGTTCATTTCCCTGTTTTTTCTTCCTGCTTTGTGTAGCAACTCGCGCTTGCTGCAGCAACTTTCCTAAGGGAAGTTACATGGCCCCCTAGAAAAGAAGTATGGGCCCTTGGCCTTCTTGAGGTACACGGGGTAAGGGTTCCCTAAGGGCCAATACACAAGGGACCATGTAACATCATCTAACTGGAAACTGAACCCCTTTCTTAAACCCAAGACCCCAAACCCCAGATTATAAACCTTTTAGTCCCGACAGAAGAGGGTTTGGGGCCTCCAGCGAAGAAACAGACGGCGTACTTCGGGGTCTACAGTGGCTTTCAAGACAAGCATAGCTGCTTCGGGCTATCTTGCGCCCTACACGCAAAAGCCAGAACCCAAAGCCCGAAAGCTCCTAAACCCTCAAGCCCCAAGACCTTGACAACTCTAAACTCTAAACCCTAAACCCTGAACCCTCAAGCCGTAGAACCTTGAACACCCCAAAGGGTTCCAGGAACGCCCCTTGCCACGGAAGGACCCTTGTGGCGATGAGCCACCTCCCCGAAACTTGGCGTGGAGAACAGAGGGTTAGGTTTGGGGTTTGGGGTTTAGGGTTTAGGGTTTGGGGTTTAGGGTTTAGTTTCGATTTTTTCTCAGTGTTCTTTACTGTAAAGAACAGTTCAGGGCCCAACCCTCAAACCCTGAAACCCCCAAACTCCTAAACGGCTAAACTCCTAAACCATGGAAACCCCTCAACTCCTAATTCAACTCCAACAGCCCGAAACCCCAAACCCAAAATATCCCAAAACCCGAAACCCCAAAACCCCCTAGGAAAGCACTCAGGTCTGAACCCTAAGCCCCAAACCCGAAACCATATTAAGGAAAACACTGAGGTAAACCCTAAACCCTAATCCCTAAACCCGAAGCCTAAACCCTGAACCCTGAACCCTGAACCCTGAACCCTGAACCCTGAACCCTGAACCCTGAACCCTGAACCCTGAACCCTGAACCCTGAACCCTGAACCCTGAACCCTGAACCCTAACAGGAAAGCAGCCCCTTGCGGGAGCTCTACGCGGACGATGCCTTGCGCGAGCTGGTGCGGGAGTGCTTCGGGCTGCCACGCCTCAGCTGCTCTGCGGACCCGTGCCTTGGATTTAGGGTTTGCTTAGGGCTTAGGGCTTAGGGCTTAGGGCTTAGGGCTTAGGGCTTAGGGCTTAGGGCTTAGGGCTTAGGGCTTAGGGCTTAGGGCTTAGGGCTTAGGGCTTAGGGCTTAGGGCTTAGGGTTTAGGGTTTAGGGCTTCGGGCTTCGGGCTTCGGGTTTAGGGTTTAGGGTTTGGGTGTTCCCAGAACTTTTAGAACCCCTTAATGCAGCAATACTACTTCAATTGTGTACTGTTGATTTGGGGAATACTATTCCTTAAATCAGGTCTTTTGGAGGTTCAGGGCGTGCTTAGACTGTTTTGTTCTGTTTGGGGAGGGGGGGGGTGGGTTAGGGTTTGGGGTTTAGAATGAGGTTTTCGGGTTTAGAGGTTAGGGCTCAAGGAATACTCAGATTTTTCCAGAGGAGTGGTATGGTCAACAAGCCAAGCGGTACCTCTTGGGTTCTTCCTTTACCAAACCTCCAACAGAAAACTGAACACCCCTGCTATCATGTAGATACTGGTTAGGGGTTCTGTCTAAAACGCACTGAGTTCTCAGGGTTGGGGGGGGGGGGGGGGGGGTCTCCCCTGAACCCTACTCGCCCCTTGAAACCATACCTAGGCTACTCTTGGGTCTAGGTTCAGGTTTTAGGGTTTAGAGGTTTAGGGGTTTAGGGGCTTGGGGGTTTAGGTGTTTAGGGTTATGAGGGTTTGGGGGGCGTTTGGGGTTTAGGGTTTGGGGGTGTTAGGGTTTGGGTTCTTTCAGCCACACGGGGTGTCCCCGCCATGACACTTCCTAGGCATGGGGGCGTCTACTACAACTTCTTTGACGAGGGCGATGCCCTTTGGTGGGCTTGTCGCGAATGGAGAGGTCAAACATTCACAGCCATGAAGCCTAAAACTAAGCCCGAAGCCACCCTAAGACCTAAATCATGAACCGGATATTGTTAAGAACGCACAGCCCTGAACCCTAAACCTAAAGCCATCAAACCTAATCCATGAACCGAATTTTGTGAAAGCCCAGTTTTTCCCCCAACTCCTCTGCGTCCAGTCGGTGCGGAGGTGGCATTGCGATAGATCGCACTTCTCCGTGAACCTGACCCCTGGCTGCCTTTCAGAACCCTAAACCCTAGCCCTAAACCCTAAACCCAAAACCCTCAAGCTTAAACTCCCGAACCCTGTCCTATCCGCTGCCCCTAGTCCTTAAACGCCACAACCCCCAAAACCCCGAAATATAAAAAACACAACCCTCCCCCCCCCAAAACAAAGAGAAATCAAAGAGTCACAGCAGCCCCACCTCTTACTAGCCCCATTGCCTTTGCTTTAGGGTTTAGGTCCCCTAAAAGCCCCTTTAAACCAAAAACCCTGTTTACTCCTAGGATACTCGGTTCCCTTATAAGCCCCTTTAAACCAAAAAGGGCACCCTTTAATTCGTCGGTTACTCTTGGGTCTAGTAGCCCTAAGCCCTAAGCCCTAAGCCCTAAGCCCTAAGCCCTAAGCCCTAAGCCCTAAGCCCTAAGCCCTAAGCCCTAAGCCCTAAGCCCTAAGCCCTAAGCCCTAAGCCCTAAGCCCTAAGCCCTAAGCCCTAAGCCCTAAGCCCTAAGCCCTAAGCCCTAAGCCCTAAGCCCTAAGCCCTAAGCCCTAAGCCCTAAGCCCTAAGCCCTAAGCCCTAAGCCCTAAGCCTAAACCCCTAAACCCCTAAGCCCCTAAACCCCTAAACCCCTAAACCCCTAAACCCCTAAACTCCTAAACTCCCAAAGCCCCAGCTCTTAAGGATACTGCAGACGGCGGAGGGTGGGGATTTCGAATTCATCCCGGCGCTCCCAGCTGCAAGTCGGTGTGAGGGTTTCAGGTACACGCAGGGTGCAGGGTTTAGGATTTAGGATTTAGGGTTTAGGGTTTAGGGTTTACCCTAAACTTTAGGGTTTAGGGTTTAGGGTTTAGGGGTTTAGGGGTTTAGGGGTTTAGGGGTTTAGGGGTTTAGGGGTTTAGGGGTTTAGGGGTTTAGGGTGTCGGGGTTTAAGGTTTCGGCTGAGTTTAGGGTTTAGGGCTTCAGGGCTTTCGGGTTTTGCTTTCGGGCTGTAGGCTTCTAGGCTTCTTAGGGGATAGGGCTTCTAGGGTTCGGGGTTTATGGCCTAGACCCTCAAACCCTATGAATTCGGGGTTGGCACGGCCAGGCCAGTAAGCTCGGCCTCCCCTGTCTAGCAGCCAAGGGTCTCAAAGCCATGCGGCCTGACCAAGAAGTGGTTGGACGTATTTTGTAGTCTGTCTATACCGAGAAGTAGCTAATATGAGTCCTAAGCCCTAAACCCTAAACCCTAAACCCTAGACCCTAAACCCTAAACCCTAAACCCTAAGCCCTAAACCCTAAACCCTAAACCCTAAACCCTAAACCCTAAACCCTAAACCCTAAACCCTAAACCCCTAACACACACCCAGGAGTCCCGGCACCTGGCGGATGAGATAGGGACCTGGGCAGATTTGGCAACTTGGATTCATCGGATTTTGTCGGCTTAGGGTTTAAGGTTTAGGGTTTAGGGTTTAGGTTTAAACCCTAAACCCTAAACCCTAAACCCTAAACCCTAAACCCTGAACCCTGAACCCTAAACCCCAAACCCTAAACCCTAAACCCTAAACCCGAAGCCCTAAGCCCTAAGCCCTAAACCCTAAAGGGGAACTAAGGAGAAGGATCTGCAAAGGAGAAAGAGAGTTCCAAAGCTGAACTCTGGGAGCATCTACCTCTTCGCGGGGAATGCCTCCTTCCACCGCGTGTCGCCGGTGACGTCTGGCACCTTCCTTGCCCAAGAATTGAACTTTGAACTTTTTGGGTTTCCTGATTTAGTAGGAGTCATAAAGTTTAACCTTTTGAAACTTTTTGGGCTCCCTTATTTAGTAGGAATAATGAAGTTTAACCTGTTTTTCTCCGCTTGGTTCTTGGGAGAAATAAGGCACCCGCATCAACGCGATTCTGACGTACAACGTCGAGGAGAACCATCCCTGCCGATTGCTTTTGACTAGCTAGGCTCTTGTGTGTTTTATTACTATTATTACTATTATTACTATTCTTACTATTAGTACTATTATTACTATTAGTACCATTATTACTATTATTACTATTATTACTATTATTACTATTATTACTATTATTACTATACAGTATAATTGTTTTTTTGTTTTTACTATTTTGTTTTTAAAAATATTTCTGCGTAGTGGGCTTCAGAGGAGCATCTTCTAGGACCCAGAGTAGGGTTTAGGGTTTACAGTACCGTATTACCCCAAGCCCTAACCCCTGAACGCCAGGCAAGCCCTAACTACATATATATATATATATATGCACGCAGAGATTATGGTTGACCATCTTTCGCTACCTTGAGACTGCCAGAAATAGGAACCTTAGGGCTTAGGGTGAGATATGAAATTTAGTTTAGGGTTTAGGGTTTAGGGTTTAGGGTTTAGGGTTTAGGGTTTAGGGTTTAGGGTTTAGGGTTTAGGGTTTAGGGTTTAGGGTCAGGGTTTGAGGTTTGAACCCTAAACCCAAACCCAAACCCTAAACCCTAAACACCTAAACCAGAGCGTGTAACAGGAGAACCAGCGCCTGAATGCGTACACGCTGAAGCAGTTCTTTGGGATAGACCAGGACACTGGCGGCAACGCATGAAGTCCGGCTGCCCCCAAACTCCATATAAACTCTGAGCCTATGATCAAACTTTATAAGGCGACCTTAAACCCACAACCCTGAACTCAAAACCCGAAACCCTAAACCTTCAGAACTCACTCTAAGCCCTATACTTATAAGGTTCGCATTTTCTGGAACTTTTCGAGGGTACACTAAACCCAAACCCTAAACCCTAAACCCTACACCCGACAAGCGGCAGCTGGTGTCTTCGGCTGAGGGCTCGACTCCATGTCGCGCGGAGCGGAAAAGTCTGAGCTTTGGGGGCAGTCTGAGCCAATGGCTCAGTATAAGCCCTATGCGGTTTAGGGATTAGGGTTTTGGGGTTTAGGGTTAGGCCTAAGCCCTCAGCCCCCAAGCCTTTAAATAAGCCCACCAAGCGCCTAAATCCCTGAAGAGTCAGTTGGAAGGGCACTGCTGGACAACTGGAGCCTTGTCTTTCTATCATGCCTAGATTTCTTCAAGTTGCATCTGCCACGCACGTTATATGACAAAAAGAAAGCGGTCAGGCCGGCAGAATGTTAGTCGGCGCATACAGTCAAAGGACAGCAAGCCTTTCTAAGTTTGAGTACTGTTGAACGGATGTGGTCCGACTTCGGTTTCTTGTCGGTGCATGCAGGCGCATGTATTCAGAAAGCATTGCATGGCTAAGTAGTGTCTGACATCGAAATCTGCCAGATTGCTCAAGGCCATTGCCGGTTCTGCACCGGCAGAGACCGCTGTCTTGCAGCCTTAAACCCTCAACCCTGAACCCCAACTCCTAAACTGTTGCAGTGACCCAAGTTTTGTTCGCTAACATCCCGGGCATAGGCATGGTTTCCAATCATCTTGTGGTTGCTGCGCAAATGCTTGGCCCCCTGGTTCTTAGTAGGGAATAAGGGAATGAGGGGCCTACAAAGACTTGTAAGGGATCCCTAAACCCTAAACCCTAAACCCTAAACCCTAAACCCTAAACCCTAACCCCGAGCCCCTAACCCCCAAACCCTAAACCCTAAACCCCGAAACCCCTAATCCCCGAAACCCCCAAACCCCTAAACCATTTACATAGGGTACCTCGTTCCCTCAGTCCCTACTAAGAACCATCCAGTTGGTGCAAGACGGACATGACACTCCCGCAACTGCCTTGTTCTAAGGGTGGAACCATGTTGGAACCTGGGCCCTTAGTATGGTCCCTTACCCTGGCTTTAAGGGATCT
Source organism: Symbiodinium natans (assembly GCA_905221605.1). Lineage (NCBI taxonomy): Eukaryota > Dinophyceae > Suessiales > Symbiodiniaceae > Symbiodinium > Symbiodinium natans. The sequence goes on from CAJNDS010002221.1 coordinate 212,540, forward strand.
AAGGGGATCGTGCAGTATGGGCCTTTATGATGTACATGTGCATGTAAGGGTTCTATAGCAGGGGACCCAAATTCAGGGCCCACACTGCGGATCCCCGACTTGTACCCGCGTCAGTTTCAGCTTGCGCCATGGTGTGTCACCCTAAACCCTAAACCCTAAACCCTATAAACCCTTAACCCTTAACCCTTAACCCTCAACCCCAAACCCCAAACCCCAAACCCTAAACCCTAAACCCTAAACCCAAAACGCTAAACCCTGCGCTGTCTTGCTCTTAGAGCCTTAGAGCTGCGTTCTGGGTGCTAGCTGAGTGTTAGCTGAAGCCATATCAGCCCTTGCTGGCGCTTTGCCTCAGAGATGAGTTCCGAGAAGGAATCCACAGCAGGTGCCGCAATTGATTCAGCTGACGTGGTGCTCACTGAGCAAGTTTGGAATGGATTCAAGACCTCCAGCGGCCTGATTGTGAGCCAAGTGTATCGCTTGAATGGCACCGAAGTCGTAGACATCTTCACGGCAGAGACGCAGTCTGTTTCTCCCCTACCTTTCTCTGGCCTTGGGCTGGAAGATCTCAGGCCGGATGCAGAGTCCTTGTTGCCCGGGCAAAGGCGGAAAGTCGAGGGCTGGAACCTGCAATCCACACTTCGAAATGCCTTTCGCGTGCTCGCCGCGCGCCCAGCCCTGGGGCAGTATCTATATCCCCCTTGGGAAGTATTTTGTTAATTTGCGTTTATATCAAACCCAAGAGGATATGAAAAATACCATTCTCATAAAGGTTCTAAGGGGAGAGTAAGGGGAGTGTAGGTACGTCAACGGGGAGCTGCTGTGGACCTCCTGGCAGACGCTGGATCAGCGCAGCGCAGATCTCGCCCGCTTCTTGACGAGCATCTTGCCGAAGTCTGCCTGCGTAATCCTGTGTGCACGAAACTTACTTCGCCTTTAGTTGAACTTTAAACTTTTTTGGGTTTCCTTGTTAGTAGGAATATGAAAGTTTAACCTTTTTTTCCTCTTGGTTATTGGAGAAGTAAGGAAACTCGGTCGACTGGATTGTGGCTCTGCTGGCCGTTGTGCTGGCAAATTGCATTGCGGTTCCCATTCACTTCCTCGCGAGCGATACATTTCGTGAGGCGGTGGTCGCGGAAGCAGATGTTCAGGCTGTGTTCACCGACGCACCAGGCAACTGGAAGTCTGCGACCGTTTTCGACATCGGCAAGATGTGCGAGATGGAGGCCCAGGGAGCTAAACTCAGGAAGTCTGATGAGTTGCTTTGGTAGCACAGTGGTGCCCTTTTGCCTTTTTCTTTGGGGGTTCCAGGTTCCCTCATAAAGTAGCCAACCCCGAAACAGGGTACGCTTTACCACATTATGGTTACGGGGGGGCTAGCAAGGTTGCGAGACGCTTCGTTGAGCTCATTGAAGCTGAGCATGCAAGACTTGCTCAAGGACCTTGGCAACGTGCCCAGGACGTCCACGCGCAGCGCGCAGCAACTAGGGCCCAGAGTAGGCCCTTATTCCTTTTCTTTAGGGTTTAGGTTCCCTTACAAGCCCCTTTAAACCAGAAAGGGCGCCCTTTTTATTCCTAGGTTCCTCTTGGGTCTAGGCAAGCACTACAAGCATTTCTGGCACATGAGAAGTGGGACGATGAGCTTGGTCAGCTCATCGTGATGCTTGCAAGAAACGACATGCAACTTTGGTAGGCCCTTGGGATTTTTCCCCTTATTGGATTGAAGAGGGTCGTATTCAGGAATATAACCCTAAACCCTAAACCCTAAACCCGAAATCCGAAACCCTAAACCCTAAACCCTAAACCCTATATTATAGGGTCTAGAGGGTTTGAGAAGGGGCCATCTTAGGCAATGGGCCGCGGCATTGGCAGCACCTGGAGTAGTTGGGCCACTGACTTTACGTGAGCTGGCGGAGAGTTGGGTGAAGCCAGCCCAAGCACGCGCACAGTGGGAAGCAGTTGGAGAGAGATTCTCGATACAAACGGGTTTACGAAGTTAGGGGTACCTTATTGGGGTTCTTATTGTAAAGGAATCCTACTATTTAGGGTAAACTCCCATGTATTAAGAGGAGGAATACACCTTTTTCTCACACTGGAGTCTCAGGGGGTGACTTGAGTCGGTGCTTTGTTTGGGTTTGTGGACCTTTTCCGGCGATGTGTGTGCGGAAGCCAGGCTTTGGCGATGTTTGGCTGACAGCTGTGCTGGAGGCTCTTTCTCGTCAGCGGCGACCTGACAGCGGCTGCCTGGCGTACGCTTTGGCCCTGGCCAGGCGGCAGACGTTTCTTGACCCTTGGGTGGTCGAGTTGGCGTGCCGGCTGGCGGCCGTCTTGCCTCATCACGCACAGCAGTCCTGGTTCGACTTGGCAGACAAAGTGGCTCCGGCAAAGGTTGGCGCGTTCTACGAGGTTCTTTGCGCTGCGCCCTTGCGGTCCAGCAAGGGAGATGCCACAGGGCTCCCGAGTGGCATGTCCTTTCTGTTTCTTATAGGCTCGGCAGAACTTCCCCAAAGCAGCCGCGTGTTTTGGGGTGCCGTACCAAAACAAAGGGAGAGCTGCGCTTGTTGTTCTGGGAGCCTAGGCTCAGGACATTGTTTACGAATTGCCCGAGGGCTCGGTGGTGGAGGTCTTGCAGGTGAGCGGAAGTGCCGTGCAGGTTGCTTGCGAGGTTGCGCAAGGATGCTCGGTAGCCTCAAGGTTCCCTTTTGGGGGGTTTACGAATTTAGGGGACCCCGAATATAGACCCCCCAAATAGTAGGATTCCCTTTTCATAAGGATCCCAAAAAGGGAGCCCCCCAACTTCGGAAAACCCCAAACCCTACACCCTAAACCCTGAACCCCAAACCCGAAACCCTAAACCCTAAACCCTAAACCCCAAACCCTAAACCTAAACCTAAACCGAAACCTTAGACCCTAAACCCTATGGTCACTAGATTACCAAGGATGGCTCGATCTCTGGGACAGCGCCGGCGCGCCCGTCATGGATGAAACCATCCCAGAGCCGATTGCGATGATCCTCTACACCAGCGGCTCAACGGGCCTTCCCAAGGGTGCACTAGTCACCAGGTAGGCCCTTGGGACATTGTTATATATTTGGCCTGATTGGGTTGAAGAGGGTATCATTTAGGAATGTAGGCCCTTGGGACATTATATATATATATATATATTTGTTTTAAATCCCCTCATTGGGTTTAAGAGAGGGTAGGATTTTTAATATTTTTTCAGTGTCTTAAGGGACATCTTAGGTCAAGAACAGCGCGCTGAATAGGTACATGTGCAATAGGATAAACACTGGCGACAGTGATTACTCTGGGGTGCACATTCATGGAGCTCCGCTCTCAACGTCTGCAGCTCCTTACAACATCTTTGGGAACATCTTGGGGGGTGGCCGCACGGTGATTCTTCAGGAGGGAGGCCAGCTATTTGAGGTTGCGCCCTCCGTTGGCCCAACCCAGCTGGGCGGCGTTCCCCAGATGTGGGCGCTCCTGTACAAGCGCTTTCAGGACTACTATGTGCTTAAGAGCCCCAAAAAAATGACAAATAAAGATCCCTATATTGCCGTGATAAGAATATTTTGGAAATATTTTTGGGGGGATTCTCAAGCAATTAGTAGAGGATCGGCTGGCGTCATGCGATGTGGCGGGGGCAGAGGCCCTGCATGAAGAGGCCAAAAGTTGGCTGGGGCCAAGGATCCGCCAAATCAACTGCGGGGGAGCCTTGCCGTGCCCCGCGGTGATGCGCTGGCTCCAGAGCACCTATAGCTTAGTAGCTGAGTGAGTACACTTTATACACTTTTTAAGGGATACCTGTAATCTCTACAAAGGTAAAAAAAGTGCACACTTTTTTGAGGGCTTCTGAACTCAGCAACTCAGGAGATGCAGAGGTGCATGAGAATTATGGTCTCACTGAGGCGGGAGGCATCACAGCTGGTGCTGCAGGCCAACTGCAGACCATCAAGGATGGGGTCCAAGTGCGGCTGGAAGATCCTTGGGGACCAAATGAACCCTAAAATTTGGGTCTTATACCCTATACTACTATAATTCCTACTAAGGTGTATGAACCATAAACCCTTTTAGGGTTCATTTCGTCCACAAGGATTTCGGCGTGTACAAGGGCACGGATGTGCCGCCGCGTGGGGAGATCTGTGTAAAGACGCACCGCATGGCTGCCGGGTATTTGAGCCTTAGGTGCTGGGTGGGCAACCTTTGACCTTTTTGGGTACGAAAAATCCTCCGAAACACCCAAAGGTTCACTTTTTCCCCGAAGAAACGCAGCACGTAAGGAACCGCCCCGACATCACGAATGAGACCTTCACGCCCGATGGCTTCTTCCGCACGGGTGACATCGGCGAGATGCCAGACCCCAAGCACTTGCGCGTGATTGATCGGAAGAAGGCGTCTAGGTAGGCCCTTGAGATCGTTTTCACATCTTCTTCCCTTCCCCAAAAAACCCTTAAACCCTAAACCCTAAACAACCCTAAACAATCCTAAGCCCTAAACCCTAAACCCTAAACCCTAAACCCTAAACCCTAAACCCTAAACCCTAAACCCTAAAGGCCTTAAAGAGGATCTTTTTTTTTCTCAGAATCTTCTGCCTCGAGAGAGGCGTTCTTCAAGCTGAGCAACGGCGAGTGGGTGTCGCCGGAATCTGTGGAGGCAATCCTCCTGGAGTGCCCCGAAGCCTGGTAGCCCAGCGGTACCCTTTACCCCTTTTTTTGGTTCTGGGGTTTAGGGTTTAGGGTTTAGGGTTTCTCTCTTACAAAAGTAGCCAACCAAAAAAAAGGGTGCCCTTACAATAAGATGGTTACTGGGCTAGCAAGGAAGTGAAGCAGGTCTTGGTGCATGGAGACTTGGCAGCCCAGTGGTACCCTCTACCCTTTTTTGGGGGGGTTATGGGTTATATAACATATAAAGTAACCAACCCCAAAAAAGGTGCGCTTGATATAGCATGGTTTGCTGGGCTGCCTTGGAGACTCTGCGTTGTTTTGGGTTATGGCTTCCCTTATAAATGTAACTAACCCCCCCCCAAAAAAAAAATGCGCTTATTCTAGTATGGTTGCTGGGCTGCCGAGGAGACTCTGCGCATGATTCCACCGTGGCTGTAGCTGTTGCAAGCGTGCCTGCAGAGCAAGTGCTGGCGGCCTTCCGCCGCATCATGCTGCAGGCGGGCGCTCGGCATTTTGAGACGCCCAAGGCGGTACATGTCACGTCGGAGCCCTGGGATGCACGGAATGGGCTCCTAACGTCAACAGGGAAGCTCTGCCGCAGGAAGATCTTCGAGGAATTTGCAGAAGCTATCCGGGAGATGCTGGAGGCAGGAAGGGAAGATGGCCAGATAGAGCATGAGGTCGTGCGATTGATTCGGCTGGGAACTGATGAGGAAGCGTGGCAAAACCTTCATCTGACCAGCGTTGCAGCCGTGAGCGCAGCGCACGCCATCAGAATTTCGTTTGGGGTCGACGTGTCGGTGATCCACCTGTTGCAGAAACCTCCACTGGTTGCGATGAAGGCACACGTCGAAGGCAGGCAGCCACTTTCCCTCAGCACTCGTCAAGAGCTCGTGGGCTTAGGAGACTTCGTCCCGAAGTCAGGCGACAGATCCTCCAAACTCTTCCTGACGGGGGCAACTGGCCACGTAGGTGCATGTGTGCTTCAGCTTCTCGGTAGGCCCTTGGGGATAGTTTGTATTTTCCCTCATTGGGTTTAAGAGGGCCCTAAACCCTGAACCCTAAACCCGAAACCCTAAACTCTTCAGAGGGTCTTAAGGGCCATCTTAGGCTTGTAGTGACAGCCTCTAAGCTCCCAGTGGCGGCCTTGGTGCGTGGCCCGTCTCATGCTGCGGCCAAGAAGCGTCTCCATGACACCCTGACGCGGCGTGGCTACCTTGAGGCAGCTGAACAGGTGCAGGCGGACGGCGTGCAAGTGGTTGCTGGTGATCTGTCGGAAGAGTGCTTGGGGCTTCCTGAGGAGGAGTTCCGTGATCTTGCAGGAGGCGTCATACTTCACGTGGCCGCAGAGGTGCACCACTTGCAGGGCTACAGTGCTTTGGAGGCCACGAATGTTGCAGGAACCCGACGCCTCTTGAGTCTGGCAACTTTGGCACCCACGAAGTTTGTGCTGATTTCGACCGAGTCTGCACAGGAATCTCGCAGGGCCTCCGGGTATGGACACTTCGTGGTACTTTACTGTAACTTTAGATCCTTACCTTCTTTGGGTTTATTGGGGTTCTTAATAAGGCAGCTAAAAGTTTCATTTATAGCTACCCTCCTGAGTGCAGCCAAGGACAGACGAAGCACGCAGCAGAGAGCCTTGTGCAGGAAGCGCTGTCCCGCGGCATGCACGGCAGCATTCTTCAGCTTGGGATGGTGGGTCCGGACCGCGTGACCGGGGCATCTTTGTCATAGTTGGGTAAAATTTTTGTTGCAGTTCTAAGGATGCTTAAGCCCAAGAAGGAACATACAATTTAAATGTTTAATATTATCGCAACAATGAACAAGGCGTCGAATGTGCAAGACTGGCTCGTTCGCTACGTCTTGGGCACGCTTCAGCTGGGGGTTTGGCATGGGGCTGGATGCTTACGGCTGTTTCCGTGTGAGGAGGTTGCCAAGGCGATTGTGGCTCCTGGGCAGCCCAGGTGGTACCCTCTACCCTGTTTTTGGGTTCTGCGTTTCCCTTGTAAAATACCCTAAACCCTAAACCCGAAAGCCTAAAGTCTAAACCCTAAACCCTAAACCCAAAAAAGGGTGCCCTTATTATAAGATGGTTGCCGGGCTACCAAGGCTCGCATTGATGACGATACCTGCAAGCCTGCTGCTTGCTTCTTGCCCTCTGCAGTTCTCATGGGCTGGGTGGCCTCATCTGGAGTCCTTTGTCGCCGGATTCGCCACTTGGTAGGCCCTTGGGATATGTTTGTATGTCCCCTTATCATCTTCAGGAATGTTTTTGGCTCCGTGGATATTTTTGTATGTTCCCTTTTGGAGTGAAAGAGGATCACCTTGAGGAGTCTTTTTCAGAAGGCTTTACTTGCCATCCCAGGCCAAGTTGCTCTCACAGAATGGCAGGAACTGCTTGAGGACCTGCCGGAGTCCAACCCCATGTTCCCCTTGCGGCACTACTACTGGAGAGGCTTGGGCAAGGACCTGACAGAAGCAGGGCCCTATGGCTACGATCAAGATGTGGTGGACCGCATGTTGAGGTTCCTGGATCGGGAAGGCTTTTTCCCGAAAGCCTTGCTGCAGAGGACCATGTCAAACAGCAGGGCATCTGACATTCCAAGTCGTCCATCGCTGCATCGGAGCATCTCGCAATCTTCAGCGCGTGCAGGGAACGACCGAGGTGCATGAAAGACATTTTGCTCCTAGGTAGGAGAAGGGGGGGCCCTTAAAAGGGAACCCGTCTTAACCGTCTTCTGGCTCTCTTAAACAGGGACCTTATTCAGCGGGTCTATATCCTCAAGGGTCCCCCTCATAAACCCTAAACCCTAAAGCCTGAACCCTAAACCGTTTTTCCTATTTGCATTTGCAAGATGCCACCTTCATCTTCAGCGGCATTCACTTGCAACTCAATCGGGTCGAGTCAACGTCATTTTCTCTTTCGAATCTAGCGGGTACAGAGATGGGGCACCTGCTCTATAATTATATATATATGTATATATATGTGTATATATATATAGATGTATATTCCATAAATACATAAATATACACACACACACACACCTCATATGGTACCTATACAACCCCAACGCCCCTCATATTCACGAGGTCTTGGGGGGACTGGGGTGCGGGGGGGGGGGGGGGGTTGGTATCCAGATACCGAATCGTCCACCCCATGTAAGGCTCTCTCAGCCCTTTTGTAGGGGAGCCTTTCCTGCATTTCTAGACTAGTCCGCAGAGAGACCGCAATAAAGGCCATCATGGCTACCCGGAGGGCCCCCCTTAGAATACAAAATAGAGGGTTTCGGGCTTCGGGTTTAGGTTATCATGACCTCATCGTCACCTAAGAAGGTACCGCCAGTGTTTCAAGAAGCGTCATACTTACAACCCAAAGTGATTGGAGCTCCGTATCCCCTGCTTGGAAGCCATTGTGACATAGTAAGTCCACTTAGTATCCCCCCCCAGAAACCTTCTCAGAAGCCCCATAACTGCCCATAGCCCAACTTATTAACCTACTTACTTATTGCGTCGAAAGGGACCCGAATGTTATTCCCTTGTATAACCTCTGTATATACCTTCTAGAGTCCCTATATGCCAAAGTAGCCCCAATGTAGCCCCTAAGGTCCATTTTCAGGGGGACCTCGTAGCATGGATGTTTGGGTTGAGGGTAGGGTTTAGGATTTGGGGTTTGGGGTTTAGGGTTTAGGGTTTAGGGTTTAAGGTTTCTTTGCGATGCGCCGTCGATGTGCAGGGCTCGAGTGGCGCCAAGAGCGACTTGGTTTCACCCGGCCGAGGGCCCGAGGCCCTAAACCCCAAAACCCTAAGCCCTAAACCCTAAACCCTAAACCCTAACCCCTGAACCCTAAACCCTACCCTCTAAGCCCTAAACCCTAAACCCTAATTACCCTCAACCCAAGCATCCAACTCCCCGCAAAAGCAACAGACGAAGCCCCGCATTTCCAGGGCATTTGGGGGCTCCGAGCCAAAGCGCCAATGTACGGTTGCGGGACCTACCTGAAGAGCCGGCAACTTAACCTTTTTCCATTTGCTTTTCCTCCAGCCCCTTGCGGGGTGTTTCGGCGGCCGCAGCTGCAATTTGTCTCGGGTTCTTACAAAAGCGCTGATTATGGATCGACTTGAGCCCAAGCAAGCTACACCCTCAACTCTAAACCCTAAACTCTATAAACCCTAAGCCCTATACCCTACATAAAGCCGATATAAACCTTTACAAACCCTACGTAAATCCTATATAAAGCCTGGATAAACCCTACATAAACCCTGAGCCCCCCAAATCCATGGAGTAGACCCGTGCTCCATATGCGGCGCCATGGCGCCCTCGAGACAGCGGCGCCGTTTGCTTGGGGCCACTGAGCTGCCTTTGGGGTCTGAGGGTTTAGGGTTTAGGGTTTAGGGTTTAGGGAGTATGTTCTGGTTACTATCACTCCTCAAAAGCTGCACATATCTTCCTTAGCAAGATCAGCCAGCTCAAGCATAGAACCCCTGGAGACTCTCGTACTTGTAATCCTGGAAGCTCCAGAAATCCTGGAGACAGTAGGAACCTAAACGCCAGAAACCCTAGAAATCCTCAACCCTCGAAACTGTAAAGCCCTAGAAACCCCAGAAAGCCTAAACCTAGAAACCCTAGAAATCCTAAACCCTGACAACTCCAGCCACCCCAAACCCAAACCCCTCGAAACCCTGAATTCCTGAAGCCCTAAACCCTAAATCCTAAATTCCAGAAACCTTAGATTCCGGAAACCCTAAACCCTAAACCCTAAACCCTAAACCCCAAACCCAAATCCCTCGAAACCCTGAAGGCAAGCAGCGCCAAGGGCAAAGCCAAGGCGAAGGCCAAGGCCAAGGCCAAGGCGAAGGCCAAGACGAAGGCCAAGGCGAAGGCGAGGGTTTAGGGTTTAGGGTTTAGGGTTTAGGGTTTAGGGTTTAGGGTTTAGGGTTTAGGGTTTAGGGTTTAGGGTTTAGGGTTTAGGGTTTAGGGTTTAGGGTTTAGGGTTTAGGGTTTAGAGTCTGGGGTTAGGCCTTAAGTTTAATGCGGCACGTAGGGGTGTATAGGGTTAGGGTTTATAGGGGTTAGGGGCGTAGTAGTGTCTAGCCCCTAGATCCCCTACTTGGAGGTTCATGGGTACTTAAAACCCTAACTATAACTATGTATAACTGTACTTCTAAGCCCCCTAAGTCCCCTAAGTAGGTTTGAAGTAGACTTGTAAGTGGCGTTGTAAGTACCCATGAACCTCCCCCAGTACAGCCCTCAAAGACCTAAACCTGAACACCGAAACCCTAACAAAAGTTCGACCGAGCGGGCCTATAAGTAGGTCTTCGGGTTTTCGGGTTTTAGGGTTTTTGGGTTTAGGGTTTTGGGGTTTTCGAGTTTTAGGGTTTTAGGGTTGTAGGGTTTTAGGGTTTTAGGGTTTTAGGGTTTTAGGTTTAATTCAACGCCCAACCGGAATCAACGCCTGAGCCTTTTGCGCCAGGGATGGCGGCGCGCCCTGAGAGCTGCTCCGGTTGCCGGTGCACTGGGGAGGGGGGGAGGGAGGGGGGGAGTTTGGGGTTTGGGGTTTGGGGTTTAGTGTGAAGGGGCTTGGGGTTTGGGGGTTAAGTACGGGTTAAGCCCTACACCTTGACACCCTAGCAAGGTTGGCAGGCCTGTCTAAGCCTTATCGCCTCGGAAGCCTCAGGAAGTCTGACAGGTCGGGGTGTGTCACGTGGGCGTTCGGGCTTTATAGGGTGTAGGATTTTAAGGGTTTAGGGTTTCGGGTCCAAATCCTAAACCTGGACCCCAAAATGGGCTGATGATTTAGGTTGTTTGGGCTGTCCTTCACCCAGAAGGTATGCTTGATGCCTCAAATCAAGAGTCTATGGTGGCTTGTGGTTTTTTAAGGTATACGGTATACGGGTTTAGGGTTCAGGGTTGAGCCCGAAACCGGCATGAGTCATTCACATGCACGTTGTTATTTCGGTGGCGATGCTTCTAAGCAGGCATCACTAAGATCTGCTGACAGAGCCCCTAAACTAAAAGAGCCAAAGCCCTCCTTCATCCCGATTGTTAATGATAACTTTCGACCCTACAATTGCCCCAAACCCTCTTTTAATATGGTTTCTTAGGCTAGTCCTGGGTCCCTAAACCCTAAACCCGAAACCCCGCTTCCTTAAGCTAACCCTGCAAAGCTTCCTGGCTGGGCCGGGCCCACTCGAAACCCTGAGGGCTTGGGGTTTAGGGTTTAGGGTTTAGGGTTTAGGGTTTAGGGTTTAGGGTTTAGGGTTTAGGGTTTAGGGTTTAGGGTTTAGCCCAGAGTGCCCAAAAGTCCTTCACAGGTTGAGGACAGTTTAGGGTTCAGGGCTTAGGGTTGACTGGACACCTTCGGCCCTCAACCCTAGGTGTACGGTGCTCTCCCCCAGTGCTCGGCCTTTTTCCGCGGCCATTTTTCATCTCAGAAAGAACAAATTCATTTGGCCTCGAACCGCGCGTGAGTGGGGAGCCTAGTAGGGTCTGAGGGTTCGGCTTTTGAGGTACGTGGGGGGCACCCCCCAGCCCCAAACATAAGCCAGAAGCTAGGTTCAGTGCGTAGGCCCTGAAAATCCGTAATCTCTAAACTGCCTTAAACATCCTTAAGCCCTAAACCCTAAACCCTTAACCCTTAAACCCTAAACTTCTGTAATTCCTGAAAACAAATCTCTAAAGCCCTGTGTAGCCAGGGCTGCCTGCGCTTCCTGCGTCAGGGGGCTTCAGGGTCCAGGGTATAGACGTCAAAGCCCTACACCCTAAACTCTAAACCCTAAACCCGAAACCCGAAACCCTAAACCCTAAACCCTAAACCCTAAACCCTAAACCCTAAACCCTAAACCCAGGTCATGGTGAGCAAAAGCGCTGTGATCGGGATAGATCTGGGCGCTGACACGTCCTACGTCGGCTACGTCGGGAAGGCCTTTACGTTTTCAGAGTTTAAGGGTTTTTAGGTTCAGGGCTTAGTTAGCTCCTTTAGGGGTTTAGGGCCTTTTCTAGGGTGGAATGAGAGTCTAAGGTGCAGGTCTATTACCATCATTTTCGGTCTAGGGCTGAGGGTGTTATGGCCCCCGAACCCTAACCGAAAACCTTAAAACTCAACCCCTAAATCCTAAACCCTAGTCTAGTTATGTAGTCCACATGAGCCGCATGAGGTGATCAAGGTTCCCCCTGTCAGGGACCCGCATCCCTGATGCCCTCTCCCTGACAGCCCGAGACTTTAGGGGTTCTTGAGTTCTAGGGTTCTCGGGGTTCAGGGGAAGTCAGACAGGGATTTTACTCAAGCATATATGTATATATGTATGCATTTCTTACAAATAAACATAAATGTAAATAGAATAAATAGAAAAGAAAATGCACACATAAATATAAATAAAAAATGCAAATATAAACATAAATATAAAAGATTGAATTTAAATGCAAATTTTCAGTTTAAGTTTAGATTTAAATTTGAATATAAACATAAACAGAAACACAAATACAGATACAAATACAACTATCAATATAAATATAAATCCGGATATAAATATAAATATCAGTATCAGTATAAACAGAAATACAAATATAAATTATATATATATATGTATATATATATGTGTATATATATATACATATACATATATTTATTTAAACATAAATAAATATAAAGAAAAGTTAAATACATATACATAATTTTGAACAAATATATGTACATATACATATATGTATATATATACATATGTGTATGTATATATATATATATGTATACACATATGAATGATTCATACACCGTTTGTATAGGGATTTTATTGACATCAT
>CAJNDS010002221.1:230000-302500 GCA_905221605.1 Symbiodinium natans
ACAACCCTAAACCCTAAACCCTAAGTCCTAAGCCCTAAGCCCTAAACCCTGAACCCTAAGCCCTAAACCCTAAACCCTAAACCTAAACCCTAAACCCTAAACCCTAAACCCCAAACCAACCCCAGTACCCCTCCCTCCACCTCTGTTTGCGGTTGCTTTGCCCTCGGTTCGTGTGCCCGTGCGTCCAAGGAATACTTGCCCAGGCCTCGGCTTCCCCCCAGAGCTTGCAGTGTAGGGTTTAGAGTTTAGGGTTTAGGGTCTAGGGCTTAGGGTTTCGGGCTTGGGGTTTGGGGTTTATGGTGGTTAGGGTGGTTTGGGTGGTTAGGGTGGTTAGGGTGGTTAGGGTAGCTAGGGTGGTTAGGGTGGTTAGGGTTTTCGGCTTTAGCGTGGTTAGGTTATATGTCTTGGGTGTTCAGCCTTCTGTGCTCTTTTAGGGGTGTTTCGATGGGATGTTGTTTGGGAGCTGAAAGGTTCTGGGGCTAGAGCGCATTCGGGTCCAGATTGTGAGAAAACTACCACCTCTTTTTGGGTTTAGGGTTTAGGGTTTAGGACTCAGGACGTAGAACTTAGGGTTGAGGCCTTCCCCCCCCCCCCCCCCCCCCCCTCTTTGAACTGAAATTAGTCCATATCCCCTCATTGTTGGCGGGGGGGTGGGGCGGTACGGCGGTACGGTCCCTGCGCATCACGCAAGCGAACAGCCAGATCCGTTGCCACCGGGGTCTGTTCAGGGTTTCTTCAGGAATTCTTGTTCAGGAGGTTGGGGATTCCAGACCGGATGCAGACATCACAGCATTCCACGACCCTGAGCCTGAAACTTTGGGGATTTAGGGTTTGGGGTTCAGGGTTTAGGGTTTTGGGTTTAGGGTTTAGGGCTTGGGGGTTCCTTGAGCTCCTGAAACCCCAGAGAACGGCCGAGGCAGAAACTTCAAGCACCTGCTGGGGCAGCAGTTGGACTCTCCGCAGGTGAAGGAGGAGGCGCCATTCTTTTCGGGTTTAGGGTTTAGGGTTGAGGGTTTAGGGCAAAGGGTTGGGATGTTCCCCGTTATACTGAAAACTAACAGTCCTTAGTACGGATTATAGTACCCCCCCATTCCAATCCATATGAAGGACTGTTAGTTTATGGGGGAACATGCCAAGTTTAGGGTTTAGGGTTTAGGGTTTTGTTGTGTAGTGTTCCGGTGTCTTGTTGCTGTTGTCAGTGTTGTCATTCTCTTGTGTTTGCTGTTACTGTCATTTGTGTTATGCTTCCTCTTCTTGCCGTCATATCGTTACCATCCTTATCGTCAGTGGTGTTGTTATTGTCTTGTTCTCATGGTTCTTGTTACGATTGTCATCGCCATTGCTGTGAGAATGTGTGCTGATGTTACTGTTCTTCTATTGTTCTCATAGCTATCATAATTATCATAGTTATCATATAGTTCTCGTTTGTTCGTTACTGTTGTTATTGTCTTCTTGTTTCTGCTGTCATTATTGCCAGTAGTCACTGTTGGTTCTGCATTGGGTGTTGTTGTTGCTTCTTTCTTCTCTGCTTCCGGTGCTTCTTCCGACGATCGTTTTTCTCTTTGTGATTACTCCTGACAAAAGGGGTGGCGAAGTTGCATCAGCCTAGACCTTGAAACCCCTAAAGCCCTAAAGTCCTTAGTCCTACACTCCCCAACTCTCTCCAACCCCAAATTGCCCAAATCCTAAACCCCTGCAAAACTGAAATCCTCGGTTTTAAAGCTTTAGGGTCTCTAGGGTTAGGGTTAGGGTATAGGCTTTTAGGCTGATTGGGTTTGTAGCGTAGGGTCCAGGTTTATCGGGTGCTTAGGGCGTTTTAGGGTGCCTAGCGTGTTTCGAGGAGTTTAGGGTTCAGGGTGCAATAGAGACCTCTTTGGGACAGGACTTTTGGTCCACGTCAACCATCGGCGTGTGCCCAGCCCATCCGGCTTGTTTGCGCGCTACACTTGACGTTGCTTCTGGCGCCCTACCCTAACCCTAAACCCTTAAACCCTGAAGGTTTTAGGTTTAGGTTTGGGGTTGGGGTTTAGGATTTCGGGTTTGGGGTTTAGGGTTTAGGGTTTCGAGTTTCGGGCTTAGTTGAGGCCCCGACCTTGGTGCATAACATGACTTCGTGTGAATGCCGGTCGCGGGAGCGACGCTTCTGAAATCGTCCCGCTCTGGGCCCTAGAAGTGCAGAATCCGGCACACTCAAGCTATGAAACTAACAAAAGGTTAGGGTTTAGGGTAGGGTTTAGGGACGAGATTTAGGGTTGGCTGGAGGTGAGGGTTTAGGGTTTAGGGCTCGGAAACCCACGGACCTGTGCGTGAAGGTAACTATGCCAAAAAATAAGGTCTCCCACAAATTGGCGAGGAGGGAGCTTCGGGTCCTTCTAAGCCTTGGTTTAGGGTTCAGGGTTTAGCGCCTAGGGTTTAGGGTTTACGGTTTAGGGTTTAGGGTTTTCTCTTTACATGGCCCCTTAGTATGGGTCCGTAAAAGGGGATCCCTCCCCTTATGTACCCTATGAAACCAAAGGTCCCAAACTTCAGAACCCTTTCAAAGAAGGCAAGGTTAAGGGTTCAGGGTTTAGGGTTTAGGGTTTAGGGTTTAGGGTTTAGCGTTTAGGGTTTAGGGTTGAGGGTTTGGGGTTTGGGGTTTTGGGGTTTGGGGTTTGGGGTTTGGGGTTTAGGGTTATGAAGGGACCGTGGAACTAGCCTTGGAGTTTCAGGCCCAGAGAACCCTTAAGTGAGCCTTGCTCGGGGCCTTAACTTGGGGAAAAGTACTCTCAACCCTCAACCCTCAACCCTCAACCCTCAACCCTCAACCCTCAACCCTAAACCCTTATTGCTTTCTTCCGAGCCTCCAGGACCCCACATCCCCAAACCCTGAACTTTAGGGTTCAATCAAACCCTAAACCCAAAACCCAAAACCCCACGCCCCAAACCCTAAGCCCTAAACCCTAAACCCAAAACCCAAAACCCTAAACCTAAACCCTACACACTCAGCCCTAAAACCCCAATGTAGGGGTTCGGTTTGCAGGGCTTGCAGGGTTTGTATAGTCTAGTTTGCAGGGTTTCTGGGGTTGTGGTGGAATCATAGGGCTTGTCGGTTTCGTAGGACTTTGGCCGAGGCCGAGCATTCCTAAACCCGAAGGCTGAAACTCAGTCATACTCGGACCCCGAAGAATGCACAACTAAGAGGTTCCCTCACTAAACTCTCAATATGGCCCTCATATCATCTCAGGAATCTTGAAAAAGGGTCCCCAAACCCAAGGGTACGACCTTAGCCCTTAGGCTCAGACTCAAAATGACCCAAAAAACCTCAAAATAAAAGTCCTTGGAGCCTTAGGGTTGGGAACCCTCATATTCCTAAGATTGCCCTCATATTTCTTCAGCAAAATTTCAACAGGGTCCCCAAACCCACGGGTACAACCTTAGGGGTCCAAGGTAGAGTCGCGTGAGAAAGGGCTTAGGGTTTCGGGTTTAGGGTTTAGGAGATTAGGGTTTAGGGTTTAGGGTTTAGGATCAAAAGCTCCACAACCATGGCTTGCCAGGACGGGGGCCTGGGCTACCAGGCGCATCGTGGCGCGGGTAACCCTAAACCCTAAACCCCAAACCCTAAACCCTAAACCCTAAACCCTGAACCCTAGACCCTAGACCCTAAACCCTAAACCCTAAACCCTAAACCCTAAACCCTAAACCCTAAACCCTAAACCCTAAACCCTAACCCTAAGCCCTAAACCCTAAACCTCCACGGTTCTCCGGAATGAAGCGTACTTCAAGCAATAGGAGTAGAGGTTTGTTTAGGGTCCACCTGGGCCCCCCAGAAGTACTGCTGAAGTACCCTCAAAAATCAAAGGGCGCATTTCAACCCTATGCCCTATGCCCGAAGCCCTAAGCCCTAAGCCCTAAGCCCTAAACCATAAACCCTAAACCTTACTGGCTCCCGCGTCCTGGAGGGTGGATGGGTCCCACGGATTCTCGTCGACAGTATACACGGTCTCTGTTGAGCAGCAGCTCCACGAGAAGGAACCCCTGAACGGTCCCCAAACCTTGCCCTGAAGGCCCACAAAGGGGTTGATACTGGGGGGCTTTTAGGCAAGCTTCAGGGCTTAGGGATTTTTAGGGATTTCGTGGTTTAGGGTTTGGAGTCCAGAGCGTAGGGAACCCAAGAACCTTTGAAGACCCAAACTGGTAAGCCCCTAAACCCCCTTAGCCTTAACCCTTACCCCCCCAAACTGGCGATTTCGCGCTTTCAGTTTAGGAGCAACCCCTTTACACTCTAAACCTAGGAAAGCCTTTGGGATATTGTACATTTCCCCTTATTGGGTTCAAGAGGATCATACTCAGCAATACTACCCTAAACCCTAAACCCTAAACCCTAAACCCTAAACCCTAAACCCTAAACCCTAAACCCTAAACCCTAAACCCTAAACCCTAAACCCTAAACCCTAAACCCTAAACCCTAAACCCTAAACCCTAAACCCTAAACCCTAAACCCTAAACCCTAAACCCTAAACCCTAAACCCTAAACCCTAAACCCTAAACCCTAAACCCTAAACCCTAAACCCTAAACCCTAAACCCTAAACCCTAAACCCTAAACCCTAACCCTAAACCCTGAACCCGAAACCCTAAACCCTAAGCCCTAAGCCCTAAACCCTAAACCCTAGGATTTTCCGGACGGTTTTTTTCAGGGTCATCCTAGACCAGGTCAACTACAAGGGCGAGTCGAGGGACATGTCAGCCGTCCAGGCCAGCCGTCAGGAATCCTCAGCCTGCAGAAAAAGGTCGAAAGCTAAAGGGTGTTTACTTCGGGGTTAGGGTGTAGGGTGTTTAGGTGTTTCGGGTTTTAGGGTTTAGGGTGTGTAGGCGTTTCGGGTTCTATAAGGTTGCTGCTGGGTTTCCAGGCCATTTTGGACTTTTGAAGAAGGCGTTTTTGTGTGCTCTGCTCCCCGCGTCGCTATGTGATTTTCTTGGCTGCCCCCGCCGCCGCCGCCGCCCGCCGCCCGCCTGCGCTCCCTCCCTCCCTCCGCACTCACAACACACTGTACAGGGGGGGGGGGGGGGGCCTGGTGGTTGGGTTGCGCGCAACCTGGAACCTCGCTGGGCGAGGTTTCGGGCCTCTATAGGGGGGCTGGGGGTTGAGGGTGAACCGCGACCTGAAACATTTCTGGGGGCGAACTCAAGATGGAGAGTATTTGTTGTTATTCTGAACATAGCTCATTAACTACATCTTGGACTACAATAGATAATAAATCGAATAATCAAATATCATATCATCAAAGATTTGTTTTGTGATTGTCAATGTTGTAGTAACATGATGGATGACGATGCTTTCACCGGATGGGGCATGATATCTTTATACCAAAATTGTATGCACAATTATTAGAATCAAGACGCTAAATACATTGCAAGCAAATGTCTTGTAGATAGTCAAAGTATTGATAGAGCAAAATGAGACATATTTTAGTTGAGGAAGTTGAACTTCAGATGAACCGAAAAAGAGATAAACTTTCCGGAATACGATGTAGGGAGCAAGATTCTTTAGGACTTAGCGAACTCTAAAGCCCTAAGCTCCAAAACCCTAAACCCTAAACCCTAAACCCTAAACCCTAAACCCTAAACCCTAAACCCTAAACCCTAAACCCTAAACCCTAAACCCTAAACCCTAAACCCTAAACCCTAAACCCTAAACCCTAAACCCTAAACCCTAAACCCGAAACACTAAACCCTAAACCCTAAACCCTAAACCCTAAACCCTAAACCCTAAACCCTAAACCCTAAACCCTAAACCCTAAACCCTAAACCCTAAACCCTAGGATGCAGGGAACGGCTCGAAGTGTGGGGCCGAATACAAAGTGAATCGACCGTTCAAATTTGCATCGGTATTGGCATTTGAAGATTACCTTGGGGGTTTTTGGGGGAAATTATTTTTAAAACTTGTGGGTACTACAGTTCCTAAGAAAGAGTCAAAGTTGTGTTTTTTGCCAGGTTTCCAAGATCAGTATAGAATAAAGGTGGAGGATTCCGGAAAGACCCTGGCGACTGCCGCCATCAAGGACCCGGAGATGTGGTGCACAGAAATCAATCGACCTCGCCCTCTTGAGTCCCAGAGAAGCGAGCAATCGGAGGCTTCCTCCGACGAGGAGATGATACCGGACTGGCGGTTCTGCTTGAGGCGCCAGAAGGGGCACAGGCATGCCACAACGCAGTGTGGCCCAGCCACTGAGGAGAAGGCCAGCCTGGCACGCCCGTGGATGTGTGACAGGGTCACGCAGACGTATGGAGACGAGGAGCCCGACTGCAACGTACCACCGGGACTACCGTTGACGAGCGTCGCCACGAGGCCGGAAGAACGACCGATAGAAGAGGTCTTCGGGGAAGCCAGCGGCACGAGAAGAGGGGTTTATGTTAAGGCTTGAGGGTGCTACGAAGATCTAGACGAGCCGCAGTGATGAATTGAGCACCATTTCATTCGATCCCTAAGTTATGAGTCGTTTGTTGCTATATGAAAGCAACCGCATCGTTGAGGGAAAGGTGATCGTGGAAAAAACAATGGATGCCAGATGGCTAAGACACCATCGTGTAACAGTTAGGAAGCGAAGGGAGACTTCTTTGAGTGAATTTCGGACATCTCGGTCTGAGCTACCGAGCTGCAATGAGGCCACGTGCCCCAATGAGCAAGCCAGGTTGCTTCGAATCGTTTGTTCATTTGCGGCTTAGGGTTATGTTTAGGGTGTAGGGTTTAGGGTTTAGGGTTTAGGGTTTAGGGTTTAGGGTTTAGGGTTTAGGGTTTAGGGTTTAGGGTTCTGAAGCCCTGGACGCTGAAGCCTTCAGCTGCTGTCCCCCATGTCTAGGAAAGGAAACAGCCCGGAAGCCTCTAAAAGCCCTTACACCCGCAGGCCCCCAGCAAAATCCACAACAACTAACGATTTGTTTAAGGCTCAGGGTTTAGGGCCTAGCAACTCGTGAGAACCCAACATGACCCGAACACTAAACCCCAAACCCTAAACCCTCAACCCTCAACCCTGAGCCCTGAGCCCTAAGCCCTAGGCCCCTAAACCCTAAACCCTAAACCCTAAACCCTAAACCCTAAACCCTAAACCCTAAACCCTAAACCCTAAACCCTAAACCCTAAACCCTAAACCCTAAACCCTAAACCCCCCGAAGTTGCCCAGCTTCGGCCTAATTCCGCGTAGGTGACGGCGATGTTCCTGACGAAGCTCCGGGATCTTACGGAGAAGTGGACCCAAAGCAAGGCCAGGGTGGCTGTTTTGTGGGCGAGGGTTTAGGGTTTAGGGTTTAGGGTTTAGGGTTTAGGGTTTAGGGTTTAGGGTTTAGGGTTTAGGGTTTAGGGTTTAGGGTTTAGGGTTTAGGGAGGCCCTAAACCCAAAACCCGAAACCCTAAACCCTAAACCCTAAACTTTTGGGTTTAGGGTTTCGGGATTAGGGTTCAGATTCCCGAGTGTAGGGGTTAGGGTGTCGAATTGGGGGTGGGGGGGCCTGTAGGGCTTAGGGGATTCTTTACAGTTTAGAGTTCAGGGTTTAGGTTAGAGTTTATATAGGCCTTTGAGTTTAGAGTTTAGGGCTTAGGGCTTAAGGTTTAACTATTTACGGGGTAGTTACTTCGTGTCTGAATATGGTCCCTTACTGCAGTATGGGCCCTATGCTTCATAGGATACACAAGGGGTGTATGGTATAAAAGGGTCTACGAACTACCCTAAGAATTTAATGTTCAGGGTCTGGGGTCTACTACGGGAACCTAACCTCCTGAACAAAAGGGGACAAGAGCCCAGTAGAGGTTGGGCCACGTGCCCTCAAGACTAAGGCTTTTTAGGGTTTTAGGGTTTGACGGTCTTGAATATAGGGTAGGCTTTATATGTGGTTTAGGGTTTATATCGGGTTTCAGGTTAAGCCAGGGTTCGCAGGATGCAGGAATGTACACAGTCGGGCGGTTTATCAAGACCGACCCGAGCCCAAAAGAACTTCGGGGTTTGGAATTTACTATGATTGCTGGGCTTTTGCTTGGGGGCGGAAATGAGGGTTTTGGGTTCAGAGTTTAGGGAGTCTTTGAATCTCAGACCCTTGTCCCCCCTAATTCCAACGTCAAAACGCCCCAAAACACATGAGACCCCAAACCCTGAAAGCCCCGAGCTTTAACCTGAACCCCCCCCCGCCCCCCAAGCCTTAGAACGCACTAAAGGGTTTAGTGCTTAGGGTTTCCCGACTGGCCAAAAGGGTCCTTCCTAAACCCTAAACCCTAAACCTTAAACCCTAAACTCCCAAACTCAACCCTGAAGCACCTCAATCCTCTTGGCGCTATGCCCCAAGCCTTCCGAGCAGACGCAACTCTCGAAGGCGAGAGCCTAACGGGGATGAGGGTTTAGGGTTTGGGGGTTTGGGGGTTTGGGGTGATTAGGGTTTAGGGGTTTAGGGGTTTACGGTTTAGGGTTTAGGGTTTAGGGTTTAGGGTTTAGGGTTTGGGGTTTGGGGTTAACATGTCTGGGAGTGTCTTTCCCTTGCGGCAGCCTTTGGCTTGAAACTTCTCACTGAATCCTACACTCCCCAGCAGCGAAGCAGCTGAACCTTATGGCCAAAACCACAGTTAAGCCCTAAACCCTAAACCCTAAACCCTAAACCCTAAACCCTAAACCCTAAACCCTAAACCCTAAACCCTAAACCCGAAACCCTAAACCCTAAACCCGAAACCCGAAACCCGAAACCCGAAACCCTACTCTAGTAATCTAGCACATCTCAAAGCCTTCCTCCATCACACCTCCGGGTTCCATACCAATAAGCCCTATGAAGCCCGAAGCCCTCTAGACCCTAAACCCTAAACCCTAAACCCTAAACGTAGGGAACGCGGAATGTCAAAGCTCCTGAAATCCCATGCCTTGCGCCGGGCCCCCTTCATGTGCTTCTCCAAGCGGGCACCCGCCTCGCTGCCTGCCTACAACGTGGACTGTGACTTCCCCTACTTCTTCTTCAACGCAGCTCGGTTTAGGGTCTTGAGTTTAGGGCTTGTTTAGGGTTTAGGGTTTAGGGTTTAGGGTTTAGGGTTTAGGGTTTAGGGTTTAGGGTTTAGGGTCTCCAACGCGGGCCGTACTCCGGAACATGTTCAGGTTGAGCACCCGTGTGCTCTGCATCAGCGGAGCACCCTAAACCTTAAACCCTAAACCCTAGGCCCTAGGCCCTAAGCCCTAAGCCCTAAGCCCTAAGCCCTAAACCCTAAACCCTAAACCCTAAACCCTAAACCCTAAACCCTAAGGACATCATGGCTGAGTGGTCTGGCCTGACACCTGCATTTCTGACCAGCGGGCGCAACGCGAAGACAGACTTCCCCGTGGACTTCGACGCCTACTTCAAGGACTTAGGGGTTTAGGGTTTAGGGTTTAGGGTTTAGGGTTTAGGGTTTAGGGTTACTGTACACTTTTGGGGGGCTTATGAACTCAGAGGACGACGCTGCGGTGTGCACGGACTTCCTCTTCCCAAAGGTGAAGAAGAGTCTGGGTTGAAGCCGTGTGTGCATGCTTAATCTGCTCATAGAATGCCCCTTAGAGAAGTCTTCTCGAAAGCCTAAACCTTAAGCCCTAAGCCCCGAACCCTAAACCCCAAACCCTCAACCCCAAACCCTAAACCAAAAACCCCGAACCCGAAACCCTAAACCCCTGGGTCGCCCGAAGGTAACTCCTGAAGCTGTCCCTGACTTTGGGAAAATGGTCTTCGTCAACACAACTTCGCCGGGTTAAGATGTCGAGGTTCTTCAGGGGGTCTTAGGGGGTTTGGGGGGGTTTGGGGGGTTTAGGGGGCTGAGAGGGTTGAGGGTTTAGGGGTTAAGGGTTTAGGGTTAGTTCTTTGCTGAGCGGCCCAGGATTATCGAGCATTGGCAGCCCCCGCGCATGAACACGGTGCTTCACACGCGCAAGACGGCCATGGATTTCGAAGGCGAGAGGTTCATGCTCGGCTGCGTTGCCCCGGTGGACGACGTGGAGCTTGGCATCACCACCTTCTGCGCACGGCACCGTGTCCACGACCAGCCAGTCCTCGCGCATGTGAGCGGCGAGTGGTGCGAGGCTGCCTGGGATCAACTGCCACTGAGTGCTTGCGTGTTGGATTCCGAGAGTGGGGAGGTATCGCACGTCAATGCTATGTGTGAGCTTTCCTGCCGCCTCCCGATCTTGAAGGAGGTGGCGACTGCTTGCTTACAGAGAGCGCGTGAGACGCCGGATGCTTTCTGCTGGCAATTCGGAGCTGTGGACGGGATCCTTGATAGTGCCAGAGCGCGTGTGTGGCTTTGGAGGATTGGCAGTGAGAAGCACCAGGAAACTGGCAAGCTGGGAAAGCTGGCGATGAGTTTCCGGGCAGGCACGTAACGAAGGTTTTTTTCTCAACAAGGTCAGGAAACCATACTATGCATGGTATATACATACCATTGCTCCCACAATGTCGTGGTAGCTTCCTCAACTTACTCTGAGTTCCTTTCTGACATGAACCCAGGTTGCCGGGCCAGCGCCACGCTGATCGATTTGAGGGAGTGGCTTGCTGGAAGTACGCACAGGAATTGCGAAGGGCTATTTCCTTGGAGCGTACGTGATCAAGCGTGAAGCTGACTGCAGCAGCCTTGCCGGGGGCAAAATGCAGGGTAGGACCCGCTCTTGTCCGTGGATTGCACAGTTCAATAGTTAAACGGCGACGGTGAAGGCACAAAACCCTAAACCCTAAACCTTAAACCCCAAAAACCTATGCCCCAGACCTTGGTTGACAAGTTCGAGGTCTTTGGTGTAGGGTGTTGCTAGGAGCATGGGGCTATGGTCCTTGTGTGGGCCCCAAGCCCTAATCTCCTAAATGCGGTTTAGGGTTAAGGGTTTAGAGTTTAGGGATTAGGGTTAACCCAATCTAGACATGGCAGGTGGCCGACTGCGTGATCGGCGTGCCTTCATACTACTCCGATGTTCACAGACAGGCCTGCTCAGGGCCTCGAAGTCTCAGGGACCCGAAACCCCAAACCCTAAACCCTAAACCCGAAACCCTAAACCCTAAACCCTAAACTCTAAGGGTTTAGGGTTCCCAACACCATCCCCTAGAGGTCCATGTACTTAAATCGGGAATACTTGGGCCTTAAAGTACCTCCAATACAAGGACTTTGGGGCCCAAGTATCTCAGAACGAGGTACTCGGACCCTTATTAGTACCTTGGAAGGTACTTGAGGGCCTTAACAAGGGGGTTCCTATAGAGTAGCTAGGGTTTAGGGTTTAGGGTTTAGGGTTTAGGGTTTAGGGTTTCCCTGCCCATCGGAGCTTGGGTTCGGGTTTACTATTGGGCTTGAGCCCCTTGCTTTCTTGTACGCCAACGGTGCCAAAACGTTTTGGGTTTTTTTTTGCCGTTTTGCTTCAGGCTCAAAGCCCTAAATCCAAAAACTTACACCCTGAACTTTAAACCCTAAACCCTAAACCCTAAACCCCAAACCCTAAACCCCAAACCCTAAACCCCAAACCCTAAACCCTAAAGAACCCTGTACCGCCCTAAACCCAAGCGGACCCGGGAAATGCCAAAAGGTCTGTAGACTCCAAGCCCTGACCCGAGAATCCTACAATCCCACCTCCAAATTACAGAACAATGACCTATCCACTCATTTTTTCAGGTTTGAACACCCTGAGCCCTAGATCCCAAACCCTAATCTCGAAACCCTAAGCCCCAAACCCCATGCAGCTCATCGTGCTGTAAACTTTGGGGGGGCCAAGGTAGGCTTTAGGTGTTTTGAGGCTTTATTGCAGGACCACAAAACCCCCCAATGATCCTCAACCCGACCCCTAAACCCTCAACCCTCAACCCTCAACCCTAAACCCTGAACCCTGAACCCTCTAGTACCCCCCCCCCCCACCCGCCTTTCCTTTCCAAGGCGCTCTTGGACGCCGCCAAGATCGCGGGCCTCCCGGTGCTTCGCGGCCCGGCTCCGTTTTTGTGGTTTACGGGTTTGGGGCTTTTGGGAGCACCCTAAAACCTAAACCCTAAACCTTAAACCCTAAACCCTAAACTTGAGGGTTTAGGGGTTTGGGGTTTAGGTTCAGGGTCTACAGGGTTCGGGTTTTAGGGGCCAAATAAGCCAGCTTATGGCCGTTATAGCCTGTTGTTTTCGCGCGAACTTTGGTGAGCCCTAAACCTCTACTTGGAGGTTCATGGTACTTATTAACCAATTGTAAATGTACTTATAACTGTACTTATATCCATATTAGGGCACTTAAGGGGCTTTTAAGTGGGTGACAAGTACAGCTACAATTGGTTACTAAGTGCCATGAACCTCCAAGTACCCCGTATCAGCTATAGGCGCTTCCCTTTGACACCGCGCGACCCACTCCCACGGAGGTTGAAGCGCCCAAACCCCAAACCCCAAACCCCAAACCCCAAACCCCAAACCCCAAACCCTGAACCCTGAACCCTGAACCCTTTAACCCTTAAACCCTTAGCTACCTCTACACAAGCTAGAAGCCTTGATCCAGCGGCTGCGAGCCCTCCTTCCTCGGAGAGACTGCAGCATCCGCCGCAGAAGACTTTGAAAGAGGAATTGCGGAATTGCGGAAAGACAGCAGATGTGCTGCACGGGGAAAGGCTGCGGAGCTGGAGATGTTTGAGAGGCATGAGACGCGCAACAGGTGACCTGTTTGTCGTTATTTGAACGTCATGTCTTGGACCTTGAATTCCAACGCCTCGCCAAAAGCGCAGGGTGCAGTCTGTCCCGCAGCCACACGCCTGCCGACACAAAGAGTGTCTGCGTTGCGGGGCTCGCTGTTGCGCACCCTAAACCCTATAAACCCTAAACCCTAAACCCTGAACCCTGAACCCTGAACCCTGAACCCTGAACCCTGAACCCCAGCCGCGCCTTACAGGGGCGCACCTGCGCCAGCCAGCAGCGGATGCCACATCGATCTGGGGTGGGAGTCATCGGCATGCTCTCACGTCCGACGACATGCTCGGACAGAGTGCGCTTATGCGGGAATGCAATTAATGAAGGGTTTTAGGGTTTAGGGTTTAGGGTTTAGGGTACTGCCGCACCTTCTTTCCCCATGTATAGACCCTCCAAGGGATGATACAGGATACCGATTTCCCAAACCCTAAACACAAACCCTATAAACCTAAACCCGAAACCCTAAACCCGAAACCCTAAACCCTAAACCCTACACCCCAAACCCCTAAACCCTAAACCCTAAACCCTAAACGTTGTTCCGGGTTTGGGGTTCAGGGTTCGCCACCGAGGCCTTATGAACGAGCACACGGCCACCGCCCTTGCCTATGGCATCTACCGCTGCTCAGCCTCGGTTTAGGGTTTCGGTTAGGGTTTAGGGAGTAGGGTTTAGGGCCAAAAAAAGAACCCTTAGCCCCTCAACCCTAGACCCTAGACCCCAGACCTTATTAACCCTACTCCACAAAACCCGAAATCTTGTAATTACTGGCTGGTTCTTAGTAGGGAACGAGGGAATGAGGTACCCTATAGAATCCTTTAAAAGGGATAATTTTGGCCCTAATTCCCTCATTCCCTACACCCTAAGCCTTAAAACCAAAGCCCTAAACCCTAAACACTAAACCCTAAACCCTAAACCCTAAACCCTAAACCCTAAACCCTAAACTCTCATATAGGACCCGAAGTCCCTCATTCCCCATGTTAAGAACCAGCCAGATAAGGCTCGAACGACTTCGACGCTGAGAAGCCTTGTACAGTGGCTTTCTGCACCTCGGCTTGGCGTTTAGGGCTTAGGCTTTAGGGTTTAGTGTTTAGTGTTTAGTGTTTAGGGTTTAGGGTTTAGGGTTTAGGGCCCCTGTACTGAGTTCAGGTTTAACGGTTTAGGGTTTAGGGTTCTACACCCTAGACTCCTAGACCCGAAACCCTAAACCCGTACCGAGACCTCTAAGCCAAAATCCCCAAACGTGTACATGAAGTTATGGTTCGGTTCCTGCGGTTAGTAGGGATCATTGTGATACTTTTGGAGGCGGCGCTGCGCTCTACCGAATTCCCAATGCCCTAATCTGGGACCCAGAGTAGGCCCTTTATTCCCTTTCAGGGGGAGATTAGGTTCCCTTCTAAACCCCTTTAAGCAAAACAGGGCACCCGTTTTAATCCTAGGTTCTTGGGCACCCTAGCCATTCAAACACCTCCTAAGTCCCACAAACTGCAAAAACACTGTCAACCCTAGCTCCTTTTGGTGCGAAACCCTGTGCCCCAAACCCTAAACCCTGAACCCTGAACCCTGAACCCTAAACCCTAGACCCGAAACCCTAAACCCAAAACCCTAGACCGTAGACCCTAAACCCTAAACCCTAACCCTAAAACATGACTAAGCCCCAAACCCTACGCACTGCCAGAGTTCGAAGCCCAGGCAACATGGGCCATACCATGTTCTCCGTCTCCGTGGTGCAGTTTGTCCGTGGGAAGCTCACAGCGCTTGCCTCGGAGGAAAGGGTTTATGGTCTTGGCTTCAGGGTTTAAGGGTTTAGGGTTTAGGGTTACCATTAGGGTTTAGGGTTTAGGGTTTGCGGTTTGGCTTCAGGGCTTAAGGCCTTACAGTCCCTAAACCCCAAACCTGAACCCTAAAACCTGCGAGCCCTAAAACCTAATTATACCCTCAACCCTAGCCCCTATGCCTAAAAAGGATTCTACGCAGTGCTGTTCCCGTACCCTGAACCCCAAACCTAGACCTTAAACCCGAAACCCTAAATCCCAAACCCTAAAGCCTATACCCGAATGTCCCCTTTCTGAATACCGGAAGATTCCGAAAACTCCAAAGCCCTACGCTAGGCCCCTAAACCTAAGCCCCAATGTCCCTTTTTGTCGCTGCCTTAAGTAGGCATAGGAAACCCTATAGCCCTTTAGGGTTTGGGGTTAGGGTTCATAGGGTTCATGGGGTTTACAGGGTTTATAGGGTTTAGGGCCCAAAGGACCCTTACTTTGTGCAAAGGTAGTTCGGGTAGAGGCAAAGCTAAGCTCCTAAGTAAGTCCTGGGTAGTTGGGATCGCAGTATTATAGGACCCCATGAAAATCAGTTTTTGAAAAACAGGCCCGCGCCCCACTACCTAGAGTGTGGCGGGGGGAGGGGGGAGGGGGGTTCAGGGTTTAGGGTTTACAGGGTAGTTCGAGTTAGAAACTGGCACTTAGTTTAGGGGTTTGGGGGTTTTAATTTAGGGCTTAGGCTCAGGTACTAAACGCTAAACCCTAAACCATCCGGGCAATGTTGCCCAGGTCATCTGTGAGAAGTCAGACAAGGTGGGAGGAAGGACTGCGGCATCGGGGACTCAAGGCATTCTAGGGGTTTAGGGTTTAGGGTTTAGGGTTCAGGGTTTAGGGTTTAGAGTTTAGAGTTTAGGGTTTAGGGTGAATTCGAAGATCCCGGTGGGTTCCGCCCGGTTCCGGATCCCCCAAGCCTAAACACGGCAAACCAGCAAAGACTCAACCCCAACAACCTAGGAAACCCTACACCCTGAACCCCTAGTACCCCAAAGCCACGAGGTCGAGGTGGACCCTACCTCCCAAGCCTGCCCGAGCCCCCAAGTCTCAAGCCAAAGCGAGATGCCGAAGTTGTCAGAGTTCACCCTAAGCCCTGCTCTGCAAGCCTATAAGCGTTATAATGGATAACAAGTCCAATAAGTCTGTAGCCCTTCAAGCCTAGAAGGCTTACAACAACTCCAGTCAATAACCCTAGAACCCTACAAAGCCTATAGCCCTATGAACGCCCTACTGTCACTCCATAACTGTATATATAACCCTACAAGCCAATAACATCCTAGAACCCTATATGGCATTAACTCTACAAGCCTATAACCCTACAAACCTCTAACCCTAAACCCTAAACCCTAAACCCTAAACCCTAAATAGCCAAAAGCGTAGGACAATGACGGAATGCCTGATGCGCGAGTTCGCCCGGCAATTCCAGAAGAGCCTGAGCTGCTTTCAGGGGTCGAGGGTTTAGGGCTTAGAAGTTTAGGGTTTAGGGTTTCGGGTTTAGGGTTTAGGGTTTAGGGTTTAGGGTTTAGGGCTAGGTGGGCTGAGGGCTTGGGACTTGCTTGGGATGCAGGGTACCAAAGAGGGGGGTTCAAGGGTTGAAGGGGTTACTGGTTTGGGAGGGTTGAGGGGCTCAAGGCGTTCAGGGTTTGTTGGGCTTCCACAGGGCTATTGAGGGAGGGGGGTTCAGCTTAGGGAGCCTTAGAAATTAATAAACTTTGTGGTGCTTTACTGTAACTTTACGTCTTTAGCCTTTTTGGGTTTATTGGGCTTCTTAAGAAGGCAGCTAACATTTGAATTTTATAGCTACCCTGCTAAGAGCAGCCAAGTTAGTTAGTGGGGAGTATTAGGGAACCTTGGCCCTCTTGAACCCCCCTCCCTCAAGAACCCTATAACTTTTAGGGGCCTACAGGGGTCCCTAAGACAGCAGCATCCATCGCGGCCTTCAGAAAAGCAAAAGGGCCTGCCGTAAGCATTTTGCCGGCCTATGAAGCCTGACAAGCAAGGAATACAAACGGCCATTCAAAACCCGAAGCACGAGTTAAACCTCCCCAACCACCCTCCCCCAAAAGCCAAGACGGTAGGCCCTGCAGCAAGCCCAAAACTTCCTAAACCTCCTAAACCTCCCAAACCTTCCAAACCCTAAGCCCTTGTCAAATCCCCACAGGCTCCGCCGGCCCCAACAACTCAACCCAGAGCGCTTGCCCCAAGCTCTTTCGCTTGACCCCGAGGAAAGTAGGCTGCGACCCGCTGTCCAGCAAGAAGGCGGCGTTCAAGCTCGAGGCAGCTAAAGCGTGAAACCCTGAACCCTGAACCCTAAACCCCAAACCCCAAACCCCAAGCCCCAAACCCCAAACCTAAGCCCCCAAACCCCAAACCCTAAACCCTAAACCCTCTGGGGTTTATGGTAGGTTCAGGGTTCAGGTTTAGGGGTTAGGGTTTAGGGGTTTAGGATTTAGTGCTTCGAAAGGGCCTGCCTGAACCCAAGCTGCCCGAAAGAATGATCTGAAAGCAACCCTTGTTTTCGGGGTAAACGGCCAAACCCTAAACCCCAAACCCGAAACCCTAAACCCTAAGCCCTAAACCCTAAACCCTAAACCCTAAACAGGATCGCAGGCACTCTGGCTTCAGAGCCTTGAGTCTGGGCTCCCTGACATCGCAGGGCGCAGGGCTAGCATCACGGGACGAAAGGAAGGACCCTGAAAAGAGACCTGAGGGTTAGTGTAGGGGAGACACAGGGGGTATAGGGACTCTAGAAGGTATATATATATATGTATGTATGTTTATATTGATATACTTATATATTTATGTACTTATATGTATGTATATATGGGTTCCATAGGGGAATAAGGTTCAGGGGCTCTTTCTAGGGTCCCTCTCTACCCCCTTTGTAACAGCCATGGACGTGGGAACTGGCCCCAATCCTAAGCCCTAAGCCCTAAACCCTAAACCTTAAACCCTAAGCCCTAAACCCTAAACCCTAAACCCTAAACCCTAAGCCCTAAGCCCTAAGCCCTAATCCTCAAACCACTTGGCAGGAAGCTGTCACCAAGACCAAGAAGATTCTCTCTGCCAACAATGAGGTCATGGCCTTAGGGTTCAGGGTTCAGGGTTCAGGGTTTAGGGTTTAGGGGTTTAGGGGTTTAGGGGTTTAGGGGTTTAGGGGTTTAGGGGTTTAGGGGTTTAGGGGTTTAGGGGTTTAGGGGTTTAGGGGTTTAGGCGTTTAGGGGTTTAGGGGTTTAGGGGTTTAGGGGTTTAGGGGTTTAGGGGTTTAGGGGTTTAGGGGTTTAGGGGTTTAGGTGTTTAGGGGTTTAGGGGTTTAGGGGTTTAGGGGTTTAGGGGTTTAGGGGTTTAGGGGTTTAGGGGTTTAGGGGTGTAGGGGTTTAGGGGTTTAGGGGTTTAAGGTTTAGGGTTTAGGGGATGTGGGGATTAGGGTTTAGAGGTCATGGCCTGAGGTTTAGGTCTTGTGGGTTGAAGGGGGTTGAGGGTCTGGCTGTTCAGGGTTTAGGGTCTGGCTGTTTAGGGTTTAGGGTTTAGGTTTTGTGGGTTGAGGGGTTTGAGGGTCTGGCTGTTTAGGGTTCAGGGTCTTTCAGAGTTTTGGAATTTTCGGCCATTGGGCTGGGGCTTTGGGGTTTGTAGTGTTGTCAAGTTGTTGGTTGAGCCAAAGCCCCAAACACGAGCGCGGTTTCGGGATTAAATTTGATGATGGCGTGTATCTCTACTTGGGCCCCAACGTCCGTTTCTAGGAAGCACTTTAAGGCCCAATATTTTCCTATTTAGGTGCATGGACCCTGAGGGTAAGCTTTGGAAACAAAGGTTTTGAAGCACAGTTGGGATATCCAAGGCATCTCCCTCCGACACCCTGGGAAGGGATTCAGGGTTGGGAGTGCTACTGTGTCAGAATGATGATTGTTCAGATTCTCACGGTTCTGCATCCTAAGCCCTAATTTGGGATTAGGGTTTAGGGTTTACGGTTCGCGGTTTAGGGTTCAGGGCCCTAAACCGTAAAATCCGAAAGCCCTGAACCTCAAACCTTGAACCCTAAACTCTAGGGGGTTGGCCGCAAACATACATACTCCTGGCTCCCAGGCACAGCTCTCTGTGGAATGCCTCATGGAGGCACCTTGGTCTCAGCTAACTAGGACCCAGAGTAGGCCTGATTCCTTTTCTTGGGGTTTAGGTTGCCTTGTGAGCCCCTTTAAACCAAAAAGGGCACCCTTTTTTATTCCTAGGCTACTCCACTTGGGTTTGGCTACAGGGATCCTACACAAGTTCTACCCAACATCGAAACTCCCTGCCCACAGGGTCCACGTAGTAGAAAGCCATGCGAAGCAGGGTGCCTTGGCTCTGTGGTGCTTTACTGTAACTCTAGATCCTTAACCTTTTTGGGTTTATTGGGTTTCTTAATATGGCAGCTAAAAAAAACTAATGTATAGCTACCCTTTTGAGTGCAGCCAAGTTGGGAGAAGTGCAGCCTAAAGTCTCGGGTTTGGGCTCCTAAACCGTAAACCCTAAACCCTCAACCCTAAACCCTAAACCCTAAACCCTAAACCCTTTTCTTCGCAGGGTTTTGACACTTCGGCATGGCGGCATCGGGCTTAGGGACCCCGACACCTTAAGACCTCATCCCCGGCACCTACAAATCCCTCTGATGCAAAGAAGTCCCGAGCCAAAAGGGTTTAGGGTTTAGGTTTAGGGTTTAGGGTTTAGGGTTTAGGGTTCAGGGTTCAGGGTTAAGGGTTTAGGGTTTAGGGTTTAGGGTTTCGGGTTTAGGGTTTAGGGTTTAGGGCCAGGGTTTGGGGTTGAGGGTTCAGGGTTTAAGGCTCAGCAGGGTGTTGTTGCCTTAGGTTAAGAGGTGTTCTTCTCTATTGCCGTGGGTTTGGCTTTGGGGGGTCTTACCCGAAGCCCTCAACAGCAAACCAGGGTTGTGGGGGGCATCAGAGACCCTGAGCAGGTTTTCTGGTAGGCCCTTATTCCCTTTTTCTCAAGGTTCAGGTTTCCCTTCCATGCCCCTGTTAAACCAAAAAGGGCACCCTTTTTTAGGGTTTAGGGCTTAGGGCTTAGGGCTTAGGGGTTTAGGGTTTAGGGTTTAGGGTTTAGGGTTTAGCTTTCGTAGGGCGTGTAAGCCGTGTTCCAGCCCAGAGCCTGGGCCAGGATGAAGACTTCGGCTCCACCATCACCCGCGACGTCTTCCTTGAGATGTGCCAGCCCATGATGGACAGGCAGATTGCAGCCGGGAGGGGTTCCTGAACCGTTCCTAAACCCAAAACCCTAAACCCTAAACCCTAAACCCTAAGCCCTAAACTGTAGGATTTAGGGTTTTTGAGGCTTCAGAATGCATGCTACGCCAGCCCGGCCATGGAGCCACAAGTTCCCCAACTCAGTGGTGAACTCTCTGAGCCTTAAGCCCTACGGAAAGCCTAGAAACCCTGAACCCTAGAAAGCCCTAGGAGGGTTGAGGGTTTAGGGTTTAGGGTCTAGGGTGTAGGCTGAGAAGGCCTAGAAGTCTAGAAGCCCTAAACCCAAGAAAGCCCTCGAAACCCAAGAAGCCATACCCCCCTACTACCCCCCCTCCCCAACCCCAAACCGCAAACCCCAAACCCCAAACCCCAAGCCCCAAGCCCCAAGCCCCAAGCCCTAACCCTAAACCCTAAACCCTAAACCCTAAACCCTAAACCCGAAACCCCAAACCCCAAACCCCAAACCCCAAACCCCAAACCCCAAAAAACCCCAAACCCCAAACCCCAAACCCCAAACCCCAACACCCCAAACCCAAAACCCAAAACCCAAACCCTAAACCCAAAACCCTAAACCCAAACCCCCCTAAACCCTAAACCCTAAACCCTAAACCCTAAACCCTAAACCCTAAACCCTAAACCCTAAACCCTAAACCCTAAACCCTAAACCCTAAACCCTAAACCCTAAACCCTAAACCCTACACGAAGCCCTTGCACTGCAAAGCTCCCTTGTGCCGCAGGGTCTCTGCGGTGCTGGAGGGAGCGAAGGCCGCCGCAGCGGCTGCAGGAGTCGCCGCGGAGCAGTGGGGGGCCCCAGAGGAAGGGTTTAGGGTTTAGGGTTTAGGGTTTAGGGTTTAGGGTTTAGGGTTCAGGGTTCAGGGTTTAGGGTTTAGGGTTTGTGGGTCTGGGGTTTAGGGTTTGGGGTTTGGGGTTTAGGGTTTCGGGTGTGGGGGTTTGGGGTCTAGCGTTTCGGGTTTAGGGTTCCGGGTTTAGGGTTTAGTTTAGGGTTTAGTTTAGGGTTTATGTGAATCTGACTGATGATGGGGACATGTGCTCAGAATAGTAAATCAAAGGGTAAGAAGCGAATGGAAGAGCATAAGGGGTGAAATGAAAATGTGAACGTAATGGCAGCTGCTTCCTTCTCAAGGTTTTTAGGCTTTAAGGCTTAGGGAGGTTTAGGGTCTTAGGGTGTTAGGATGGTTTGGGAGTTTAGAGTTTAGAGTGATGGTGGTTAGTGTCCAAGGTTTAGGGTTTAGGGTTTGGGGTTTAGGGTTTAGGGTTTAGGGTTGTACTTGCCCAATAGTTGAACTTTGAACTTTTGGGGTTTCTGTATGTAGTAGGAATAATGAAGTTTAACCTTTCCTTCCCCCTTGGTGATTGGAGCTAGTTTTCAAATTTTCAGCTCATTCAGCTTAATGCTTTTGCTTTTTAGTGGCTTCGGGCTTCTGGGGTCACATGCCCTTCTTGTGGCGGAAAATCTGGTGCATCTCCCGGCTTTTGGAAGAACCCTAAACCCTAAACACTGAACCCTAAATCCCTATAACCCTAAACTTAAACCCTAATCCCTATAACCCGAAACCCTAAACCCCTAAACCCCTAAACCCTAAACCCTAAACCCTAAACCCTAAACCCTAAACCCTAAACGCTCAGGATTGACTTTGTAGAGATGATTGGCGGGGCCTCGCGCGTTCCATGGGTCAAGGACATGCGGAGGGGCCCTTCCGCGCAGGGCATGGCTTAGGGTTTAGTACAGGGCTTAGGACGGGTTTAGGGTTTAGGGTTTAGGACGGGTTTAGGGTTTAGGGTTTAGGGCTTAGGGTTTAAGGGCGCGGCTTAGGGGTTAGGGTTTTTAATGAAAAAGCCATTCTTCCTTATAAGGGTAAGACAGGGGATCCTTACCTTTCATTTTTCTTACGCAAAAAGGAGTTTCGGTATTCTTTTGGGTTTCGGGTTCTTGGGGTTTAGGGTTCGTAGGGTTCTTGGGGTTTTTAGGGTTCTTAGGATTTAGGGTTCTCAGGGTTAAGGGTTCCTAGGGGTTTAGGGTTCTTAGGGTTTAGGGTTTTTAGATTGTTACGGTTTAACACGTAAGGTTTAAGTTCAGCTTTAGGGGCATCAGGTAGAGGGCTCACCCTAAACCCTTAACCCTAAACCCTAAACCCTAAACCCTAAACCCTAAACCCTAAACCCTAAACCCTAAACCCTAAACCCTAAACCCTTAGGATGTAGGGGTAAGGGTCTACGGGCTTGCTAGGGTTCAGGGTGCATGTGTATTTGGGTTCAGCCTGTAGGGCCTTTAATTTGGGGTTTAACTCTAAACCCGAAACCCTAAACCCTAAACCCTACTCCCTAACCCTCAACCCTAACCCTGGGTTTTCGTTAAGGGGAAAAAAGAAGGGACCCATGGAAAAGACCCTTCATCTTATTCCCCTATATAACACCTGTATGTACCAGGGTTCAGGGTTCAGGGTTTAGGGTTCAGGGTTTAGGGTATATAGTCCCTATATTCCTAAGTAGCCCCCAAAAAACCCCTCAAGAATACGGGTCCTCCTTGAGTCCCTGAGCTGTAGGGGCTTGAGGGGTTTTAGGCCTTAGGGTCTTAAGGTTTAGGGTTTAGGGTTTAGGGTTTAGGGTTTAGGGTCTTCAGGTTTAGGGTGCGCAGTGCCAATCACGGCACGCAGCCACAGAACGTGTTGAGACCCTCTAATTCTCACATCCGAACCCATGAACTGAAGTCAAGGAGTGTTCATAAAAGCCCAAGCCACATTCAACCCCTACACCCTACACCCTACACCCTACACCCTACACCCTACACCCTACACCCTACACCCTACACCCTACACCCTACACCCTACACCCTACACCCTACACCCTAAACCCTAAACCCTAAACCCTAAACCCTAAACCCTAAACCCTAAACCCTAAACCCTAAACCCTAAACCCTAAACCCTAAACCCTAAACCTTCAACCCTAGCCCTAAAGCCTAAACGCCTTCAACCCGGAAGCCCCGAAGCCTGCAACCTTGGGCGGTCTTCAGGAGTTCTGCTCCAAAGCCTTCGGTGGGAAGGAGCTTCCACCGGCATCGGTTTAGGGTTTGGGGTTTGGGGTTTGGGGTTTGGAGTTTGGGGTTTGGGGTTTGGAGTTTGGAGTTTGGGGTTTATAGGGTTTAGGATTTAGGGTTTGGGGTTTAGGGTTTGGGGTTTGGGGTTTAGGGTTTGTGGTTTAGGAATTAGGGGTTTGGGGTTGTGGGGATTGGGGTTGCGGTATGTGGCGGTTTTGCTTGTGTTCGCAGCATCGGGTTCGTCGGGGACGAACTGGGCCCACAATGGTTTAGCGTTATACCCCGGCAGGGCTTTCAACCCTAAACTCCAGGCCCTTTAGATCCGAAACGCTTGCGTTTTTGATCCCAGATTGCCAGCTAATTTTGACCCGCCTCTTCCTGAGCTTCTGTGACGAGGCAACCCGGTCGGGGCTGGGGCGGGGGTCAGGTGGGGGGGGGGGGGGGGGGGGTGGGGGGGGGGTGGGGGGGGGGTGGGGGGGGGGGGGGGGGGGGGGGAGGGGTGGGGTTGGTGGGGTGGGGGGGGTGGGGTTTGTTGGGGGTGGGGTGGGGTGGGGGGGGGGGGGGGGGGGGGGGAGGTTGGGTGGTGGGGGGTGGGGGGGTGGGGGGGGGGGGGTTTGGCGGGTGTGCAAAACAAAGGTAGGAGTGTAAGGTCTATCATGGAGATTTGCGGGATGCAGGCCGCTTCGGCGCAACTATTTAGGGTTCTTCAAAGCCCTGAACTCGGAAGGCCGATTTCCCTTTCCCACCCTAAGCCCTAAACCCTAAACCCTAAACCCTAAACCCTAAACCCTAAACCCTAAACCCTAAACCCTAAACCCTAAACCCTAAACCCTAAAGAGGAGCTGTCCACCACCATGAATGCGGACGAGTCGGTGGCCAGGGGCTGCGCGCTTCAAGCCGCAATGCTGTCGCCTCTGTACAAGGCAGGGCGCGTAGGGGTTTAGGGTTTGGGGTTCAGTGTTTAGCGTACTGCCACTTACCATAAATTAAACCCTAAGCCCTAAGCCCCAAATCCGACACCCATCGGGCTTAGAGGGGATGATGGCACGGACAAGACCCAAACCCTAAAGGGGCAACGCAGCCCAGTGCTCACGCCTCGAACTTGGTAGTGTTGAGGGTTTATAGATGTTCCGCCTTAAACAAACAGTCCTTAGTAATTAGGGATGCTAATAGGCGGTACTAAAATCCCTAAACCCTAAACCCTAAACCCTAAACCCTAAACCCTAAACCCTAAACCCTAAACCCTAAACCCTAAACCCTAAACCCTAAACCCTAAACCCTAAATTTAAGAGCCTCCGGCTCAAGCCCGCCGACTCCGCAGGTTTGCGGTTCCTGTGTTTGGGGGGGTGGGGGGGGGGTGGGGGGGGGGGGGGGGGGGGGGGGGGGGGGGGGGGGGGGGGGGTGGGGACGCGGTGTGGGTGGCCTGTTCGTCCACGGAAAAGCTGGCGGGGTACCCCCCCCCCCCCACATTTTGGGGAAAAGAGGGAAGTTTTCACCTCCTTTTCCCATCCAACACGCCGCCAGGGTCGGCGGACCCTAAACCCGTACAAAGGTATAAGGGGGAACATCCCAAGTCCAGTTGAGAGATGTTTCGTGGGTTGAGGCCTTTGGTCCGCGAACCTTGTGCCTTTCTCACTCCGCCTGCAGCGGCTAGGAGCCCTAAACCCTAAACCCTAAACCCTAAACCCTAAACCCTAAACCCTAAACCCTAAACCCTAAACCCTAAACCCTGTCAACCTTGTGGACATCTCAATCCCTGCGCCCTGGGGGGGTTTGGGGTTCCAGGGTGCAGGGTTGGAAGTTCCGAAGGGTTAATTAAGGGCTCTTGGTTTCAAAGCCCACGAGCTTGTGGTACCCTAAGCCCTAAACCCTAAACCCTAAACCCTAAATCCCAAACCCTAAACCCTAAACCCTAAACCCCTTTTTGGGTTTAAGAGGATCACATGTGTCTTTTTCCTTCCAGGTGCGCGACTTCGCTGTGGTAGACGTCATTCCTCATCCGGCCACGCACTTGGCGTGCCAAGGGTTTGCATGCTTGGGGCTAAGGGTTTAGGGTTTAGGGTTTGGGGTTTGGGGTTGAGGGTTGAGGGTTGAGGGTTTAGGGTTTAGAGAGCATGCTCTCGGGCTTTGAGACCTAAGCGCTGAGCACGTTGCGTCCAGATTGGTGGTGCGCGAGGGGCGTTGGGTCCCTAGAACCTGAATCCCAAAACGCCTAGGATCAGAACCCCAAGCCCTATAAACCCTAAACCCCAAACGGTTTGGACCCCAACCCCTATACCCTAAACCCTAAACCCTAAACCCCAAACGCCCCAAACCCTAAACCCTCCTCAGCCCTGCACCTAAGCCCTGCGTTCCCCCAAGCCAATCGACTGTCACTTCTTAGGGTTGAGGGTTTAGGGTTTAGGGTTTAGGGTTTAGGGTTTAGGGTTTAGGGATGTTCAGGGTTTAGGGCTCAGGCGAACGTAGGGTCGCTGACAATTAGGTGCCCTTTACATAGACTCCCTTCGACGCCGACCCACCCAAAGAAGGAAAAGGGGCCCTGAACCCGAATTTTTGGCACCCAGAGTTCCCCTTATTTTGGGGGTTTAGGGTTTAGGGTTTAGGGTTTAGGGTTTAGGGTTTAGGGTCCTGGGTCACTCTTGGGTCTAGTTATGGAACTGGGTACTCCGAAGCCCTACTTAGTATGGCTTCTGGGTGCTGAATTCCACAACACTGCTGCACGTGGACCTTCTGAGCAAATACAGCCTTCGCACTACATCAGCCCTAAGCCCCAACCCCCTCCAAACTCAAAACCCTAACCCCCCCCCCCCCCTTCAGATTTAGCCTTTTGCTCCATCCTCTAACCCCCTAAACCCTGAACCTACTTAAGGCTCGGAAGCCTAAACCTAATCCCCCAAACCCTAAACAGGGACCTTATCTTTAGCCGTTGGCACCCTCGAGCCTGCAGCCTCGAGTGCTTGGCCGAGGTCACCATCGGCTGGATGGGCTCCTCGGCCGACCAGGATGCCGAGAAGGCCCTGCCTTCATTTGGGTGCGGGGAGGGGGGCGGGGGCTTGGGGTGTTTTCAGGGTTCAGGGTTTAGGGGTAGGGTTTAGGGTTGAAGTTGAGGTCTCTTTCTTCTCCCCGTTGCTTGACAAGCTGCCAGACTTTGGACTTGAGGTGCTGGACGCTTATTCAACTCTAAACCCAACTATCTGGCAAATCCCTTATACTCCCTAAACCCTAAATCCTACCCTAAACCCTAAACCCTAAACCCTAAACCCTAAACCCTAAACCCTAAACCCTAAACCCTAAACCCTAAACCCTAAACCCTAAACCCTAAACCCTAAACCCTAAACCCTAAACCCCCGAACTCTAAAAGCGGAAAGCTGCTGCGCCACCTCAAAGCCAGGGAGACGAGGAGGGAGAGCACATGGCCGGAGCGGAGGCCTTGGTTTTGGGGGTTTAGGGTTTAGGGTTTGGGGTTTAGGGTTTAGGGTTTAGGGTAAGGGCTGAGGGAGTTTTTGAGTAAAGAGGGTTGCTTAGGCTGTAGGCTTCTTGCACGTTTCTTCTTGGTTTTTTTGGAGGTCAGGGTTTAGGGCTTAGGGTCTTTGTTTGAGTGTCAGGGTTGCTTAGGCTTTAGGCTTCTTTCACTTTCGTAGGTTCGGGGGGTGCAGGGCTTCAGGATTTTTCAGCTTTAGGGTACGGGGTGGGGGGGGGGGGGGGGGGGGGCCTCCGTAAGTTAGGGACACCCTGTATTGAGATCGTCGTATTTTGAGCTTCAGTGCGCACATGCGATTGAGGTCACTGTTTTTTGTGGTTGGCGCAAACCCTAGACTTAGTGGCTGCAGGCACTATTGCCGAGCTTCAGAGCACACATCAGGGGTTTAGAGGTGCTTGACCAGCGGCTGTACGACCTCCAGGTTTTGCGTTTCGGGTTCGAATTGGGATGTTCCTCCTTATACAAACAGTCCTTAATATAGGGATGATAATGGGGGTACTATAATCCCTATTATGGATTGTTAGAAGAAGGGGGAACATCCCAAGGTTTGCGTGAACCCTAAACCCTAAGCCCTAAACCCTAAACCCCAAACCCTAAACCCTAAACCCTAAGGTTCCAGGGTTTAGGGAGCAAGGCTTGGACAGCCAAAGATGCCCACACAGCGTGGCAAAGAGCACTGGGTAGCCCAGTGGTGCCCTTTGCCTTTTTTTGGCTAGGGTTTAGGGTTTAGGGTTTAGGGTTTAGGGTTTAGGGTTTAGGGTTTAGGGTTTAGGGTTTAGGGTTTAGGGTTTAGGGTTTAGGGTTTAGGGTTTAGGGTTTAGGGTTTAGGGTTTAGGGTTTAGGGTTTCCCTTATAAAGTGACCAACTTAAAAAAGTGCCCTTATTATAATATGGTTACTGGGCTACTAAGAGCACCGGAGCCACGAAAGCCACCCTCTGCTGCCCGAGCCCTGTTTAGGGTTTAGGGTTTCGGGGTTTCGGGGGTTATGGTTTAGGGTTTCGGGTTTAGGGTTTAGGGTTTAGGGTTTAGGGGCACACAGCCTTGCATTCGGCCCGCAGGGAGAGTACAAGACCATGACGGTCTTTCCACGCAACAGCCTCATGAACACCGCCCCTTGGCCCATTGAGGGTAAACCCTAAACTCTAAACCCTAAACCCTAAACCCTAAACCCTAAACCAGGGGGCGCTCCGAAGCCCTAGCTGCAAGATGCTCGCGGTAGAGTTGTGCAAGATCTCACAGGGCAACACCCCACGAACCCTCGAAGGCCCTAAGCCTCGAAAGTACCAAACTTCAGAGCGCCTTGTAAGCGCCCTCAAAGGCCCTAAACCTGAACTTACAACAAACCCACATGAACCCCTCAAACGTGTGCAACGCAGCCTAGGTTTAGGATAATTAGGATAGGGCTTATGGGGGTTTAGGGTTTAGGGCTTAGAGGGCTCTTTACGAGGGCTTTAGGGTAGGGCAGGGCTTAGTGTCGAGGGTTTTTACTCTTCTTTGCCTAAGCACCCACTAAAAAGCTATAGCAATACACTCAGCCTTATCAGGGCAACACAAGGATGGATATCGTTTTTTGTTCGGGGCTTCTTTTTGCAAGTTGTAGTTTAAGGATTCGGAGTTTCGGGTTTCGGTGGCAGGCTTGAAGCCCCAAGCCCTAAACCCCAAGCCCCAAGCCCCAAACCCCAAACTCGAGATTTCGGGTTTTTGGGACCAGGGTCGCCTCAAATGGCCTATGAGTCCTCCATAAGGTTGAGGAATTTAGGGGGCTGGTGGGGTGGGGGGGGGGGGGGTAGGGGGGTAGGGGGGGGGGTAGGGGGGGGTAGGGGGGGTAGGGGGGGGGGTGGGGGGGGGGTAGGGGGGGGTTAGGGGGGGGTAGGGGGGGGTAGGGGGGGTGACTTGGCATCACCCTGAGGAGCCCTTGGAGCCCCCTAGGGTTTCGGGTTCAGGGTTTAGGGTTTAGGGTCTAGGGTTTAGGGTTTAGGGTTTAGGGTCTAGGGTCTAGGGTTTAGGGTTTAGGGTTTAATTAGGGTTTAGGGCCGTTTAGGGTTGAGGTTCTGCAGCCCAGGTGAAGCTGCTCACATTCTACCGCAAAGGCCCCTTCGACCTCAAGTTGGAGTACGAGGACACCTCCGCGTGCCTCGGCGCAGTTTCCCTTGCAGAGGGCAGGAAGGGCTCGTGCCCCGCCTGAACCTTAAAACCCTAACTGTCAAACTATAGTCCTTACACCCCAACCCTAAACCCCCCCCCAGACCCCGAAACCCTAAACCTTAAGCTCCAACAAGCCTATGTAAACACCATGAACCCTGAACACCTAACGCCCCTAAACCCCAAACCTCCCAAACCCGAAGCACCCAAAACCCCAAACCCCGGACCACAAACCCTAAACCCTAAACCCCATAAACCCCCAAAGTGGAAAACAAGGCTCGTGCCCGGCGCCGGAAAGCTCCTTGGGAACTTCAAGGCCGGCGTAGGGTTTAGGGTTTAGGGTTCAGGGTTCAGGGTTCAGGGTTCAGGGTTCAGGGTTCAGGGTTCAGGGTTCAGGGTTCAGGGTTCAGGGTTTGGGGCGCAGGGTGTAGGGTTTAGAGTTTATAATAGTTTGGGTTCAGGGGGTCTTTAGGGTCTATGGTTCAGGAGAAGCCCCCATCCCCTTTTCCCAACTACCCTGTTTTGGGGGGAGGTGGCCCGGCTGCAGGTTACTTTGTAGTGCTTTACTGGAACTCTAGATCCTTAGCCTTTTTGGGTTTATTGGGTTTCTTAATATGGCAGCTGAGAATTTAATTTATCGCTACCCTTTTGAGTGCAGCCAAGGTTAGCCTCCCGTTATCACGCCTTCCCTTCTAAACTCTTTGGTGGGCCCCCGACAGTGGGCTACGCCTGTGAAGGGGCACGGAAAGCAATTTGGGCTTTTCTTGGTTAGGGTTTAGGGTTTAGGGTTTAGGGTTTAGGGTTTAGGGTTTAGGGTTTAGGGTTTAGGGTTTAGGGTTTAGGGTTTAGGGTTTAGGGTTTAGGGTTTAGGGTTTAGGGTTTAGGGTTTAGGGTTTAGGGTTTAGGGTTTAGGGTTAGGGTCCAGGGTTTGGGGTTTGGGGTTTGGGGTTTGGGGTTTGGGGTTTGGGGTTTGGGGTTCACCTAAACCTAGACCCCCCAACTTGTTGCTGGTAAACGGGTTGAGAGCTTGGAACGGGGAGGGAGGGCTGAGGGTCCATCTTAAGTTCGGAGAATAAGCGCCAAACCCTAAACCCTAAACCCTAAACCCTAAACCCTAAACCCTAAACCCTAAACCCTAAACCCTAAACCCTAAACCCTACACCCTCTCTTCCTCCCGGGTTCTTGAAAGAAGCCAGTAACGTTCCAAGCAGCCCCGCGCTCCAGATCGATCTGCCTCCGGCCGGCGAGACGAAGAAGATCAAGGTCAAGGCTGGCTGGAGTCCCCAACATCCCCAACCTGGCAGAAGGGGGTTTAGGGTTTAGGGTTTAGGGTTTAGGGTTTAGGGTTTAGGGTTTAGGGTTTAGGGTTTAGGGTTTAGGGTTTAGGGTTTAGGGTTTAGGGTTAGGGTTTAGGGTTTAGGGTTTAGGGTTTAGGGTTTAGGGTTTAGGCATTTGGGGTTTAGGGATTTAGGGTCAAGCCCTGAACCTAAGTCGGCCTTACCGGGCGTCTAAGCCCTAAGGTCGAAGGGTTCAAGCTTTGGGGTTTAGGGTCGTTTGGGTTCAGGGGAGTTTGGGTTCAGGGCTTATGTAAGGCTTAGAGGGTTTTACAGGTCTTCCCTAAACCCTAAACCCTAAACCCTACACCCTACACCCTAAACCCTAAACCCTAACCCTAACATCCAGGGGCTTTTTGGGCTGCCTGTCACCCACAGCGGAACGCTGCAAGCGCTACGAGTTGAAGCTCAAAACCGTGCTCTCAGAGTTTCGGCCCTTAAGCCCTCAAGCACTCAACCCTTGTCCCTGGCGACCCTAAACCCTAAACCCTAAACCCTAAACCCTAAACCCTAAACCCTAAACCCTAAACCCTAAACCCTAAACCCTAAACCCTAAACCCTAAACCCTAAACCCTAAACCTTCGATTGCGCATTCCGCAGGCGAAGCTGACGCTGAATGGCAGCTTGGCATTGAGCAGTTCATGGTGTCTCGGGTTTCGGGATTCGGGTCTACGCTTTGTAGTGCTTTACTGTAACTCTAGATCCTTAGCCTTTTTGGGTTTATTGGGTTTTTTCATATGGCAGCTAAAAATTCAATTTACAGCTACCCTTTTGAGTGCAGCCAAGTACGGTTCAGGGTTTAGGGTAGGGTTTAGGGTCTCAGCTGAACTAAGGGTTTCCCAGGGTGCCTGTTTTCAGGCTCTTAGCCGATGTGCGCTTGAATCAGGGAAGTGCTTGGTACCAACTTGCCGGGTAAGACCCTATGTGCTGCACGAGCTGAAACCCTGAATCCTAAGGCCCTAGACCCCAAACCCCGGACCGCAAAAAACCCCAAGCCCTAAATCCTAAACCCTTGAAACCGTTGAAACCCTATATACATCCCAAACCCTAACCCTACTTGT
This sequence comes from Symbiodinium natans, assembly GCA_905221605.1. Taxonomy (NCBI): domain Eukaryota; class Dinophyceae; order Suessiales; family Symbiodiniaceae; genus Symbiodinium; species Symbiodinium natans. The sequence continues at coordinate 260,783 of CAJNDS010002221.1, forward strand.
ATGGATCCCGAAACCCGATGATGTCGTAGACAGTGAAGCTACCGCTGCGCTGTCCTGCCGCAGGCACCTTCGGCATCGAGAGCGCGCAGATGCTTGAAGAAGAGGAGTACGAGGACCAGCGAGGGTTGAGGGTTTAGGGTTCAGGGTTTAGGGTTCAAGTTCTCCGGGTTTCTGGGAAGCCAGTGATACCCCCAATCCCTGAACCCTAAACTACCCTCAACATTACCCTTCTTCTTTTCAGGGTGCGGCTCGAAGACTTTAAGCAAAAAGGGCACCCGATTTATTCCTAGGTTCCTGGGACTGGAGTACGCACCCAAACCCTAAACACTGTGCCCCAAACCCTAACTCTTGCATAACCGGTGTAGGGTTTAGGGTTTAGGGTTTAGGGTTTAGGGTTTAGGGTTTAGGGTTTAGGGTTAGGGTTTAGGGTTTAGGGTTTAGGGTTAGGGCAAGGCAACCCTTGATCCCATAGGGTGAAGACCATGCCAAGGGAGACTCGGAGCCTCTACCCTTCCCAAAAAGCCCCCCCCCCCCTAAACCCTAAACCCTAAACCCTAAACCCTAACCCTAAACGCCTAAACCCTAAACCCTAAACCCTAAACCCTAAACCCTAAACCCTAAACCCTAAACCCTAAACCCTAAACCCTAAACCCTAAACCCTAAACCCTAAACCCTAAACCCTAAGCCCTAAACCCTAAACCCTAAACCCACCCTAGACCTCCGAGCCCCAAACCCTATGCTTGCCTCTCGCAAGGAGAAGGTGAAGGAGAAGAAAGAGATCGAGGCAAGATTGTCACGTCTGGGGTTTTGCAGGGGCATGTGTTGGGGTTTAGGGTTTAGGGTTTAGGGTTTAGGGTTTGGGGTTTAGGGTTGAGGGTTTAGGCATGTAGGGTTTAGGGTTTAGGGTTGGGTTTTTATATGAAGAGCTATGGTGCTCATGGTTTCTCCTTCTGGAGCCAAGCCGCCCCTTGGGCCTACTGCAGACCAAGCACACACACACACATTCTCCTTCTAGCGGTGTGCATTCCTGATCTACAGAGATAAGGGCGCGGCAACCTGAAACTTTGATCCCTAAAGCCAAGCACGCTTGCATCGGGCCCATCTTCATGACTGCGCCGTGTGGAGTCTAGGGTTTAGGCCAGGTTTATGATTTATAGGAACTCCGCAGAGTTCTTTCTACAGGTTCTCCGTGGGCATTTCAGGAAATAAGAAGCTACGGTTCCTTCAAGGGGCCCGCCCAAACCTTAAACCCTACTAAGCCCTCCTAAACCCTGCTAACCGCACAAAACCCTTCTAAACCCTACTGAGTCTTACTGAGCCCTACTAAGCCCCTACCAAGCCCCTTAACCCTACTAAGTTCTAAATCCGGGCAGGCCCAGTAGCATTGAACCCTTGAGCCTCAACCCTCAACCCTAAACCCTCAACCTTAAACCCAAAACCCTAAACCCGGAACCCTCAACCCTAAACCCTAAGCTGCATCTGGTTTGGGATTTGGGTTTGGGAATAGTACGGCCCCAGGGTGCTTGAAGACCCTTGGTTGTGTTTGGGTCTGAAGCACAAGCCTGTCCTTCAACCCTCAGTGTTTTTCGTGTCTTAGGGTCCATACACTCTAAACCCGAAACCCCTAACCCTAAAAACCGAAACCATAAGCCCCAAACCCTAAACCCCAAGCCCTAAACTCCTGAACCCTAAACCCTAAGCCCTAGACCCCGGTTGCGGGGTCTGAGGGTTTTGGATTTTTAAGTGGTTCGGAAGACCCAGTGGATGTTGGAGCTAGGAATCCCTGATAATGAAGACCCCAAAAAGGGTACCCCGGGCAGCTAGACCCTAAACCCTACACTCTAAACCCTCTAAACCGTAAACCCTGTACTCTAAACCCTAAACCTAAACCCTATACTCTAAACCCTATACTCTAAACCCTATAAACCCTAAAACCCTAAACCCTAAACCCTATACTCTAAACCCTACAAACCCTAAACCCCAGACACCCCCTAATTTCGGAAACTCCCAGGTCCCAGCCGAGGAGGAGGCCAAGCCGGCCGAGGGCGAGGCTCGCTCGTGATGCAAGGGATCCCTAAACCTTAGACCCTAAACCCCAAACCCTAAACCCTAAACCCCTAAACCCCTAGCCCCTAAACCCTAAACCCTAAACCCTACAGGTACAGGCTTGTTGGGCATCAGGCTTGACAGGTAGTCCCCCCCCCCCCCCCCCCCCCCCCTCCCTCGTGGGCCGCAGCGCGGGGCCTGCGCCTGATGGAGGCCTCAAGAAGAAGCAGCAGATGCGGCAAGGGTCTAGGGTTTAGGGTTTATTGGTTCGGGGTTTTGGCGTTTAGGGTTTAGGGTTTAGGGTTTAGGGTTGGCCGCTCTTGGAAGTGGTCAGTCGCCGTTTGGTGTTGTAGGAAGTCTCATGTTGTCTTACGGCTATCGCGAACAACCACGTTGTAGAGTAGGCAGCCTCTCACCCTTTTTTGGGGGTATAATCCTTCAGTTCGCCTAGCATACTGTGCAGCTAAGAAAACCCTCAACGCTAAACCCTAAACCCTAAACCCTAAACCCTAAACCCTAAACCCTAAACCCTAAACCCTAAACCCTAAACCCTAAACCCTAAACCCTTCAGGGTCTAGGAGCGGAGAGTCTTCCATTGCTTGGCCAAGGCTGTCTCGTGATGCAATTGTCCAACCTAACCCTAAATCGCCTAAACCTTAGAAACCCTAAGCCCTAGACCCTAAGCCTTACATACTAGAAGCCCAAAGCCCATCTAAGCCCTAAACCCGAAGTTGTTCTTAAGGCTTCATGAGTTCTTGGCTTTAGGGCTTAGGATCAAGGATCATTAGGGTTTAAGATCCTAAACCCTGAACCCTGAACCCTAAACCCTAAACCCTAAACCCTAGACCCTAAACCCTAAAGCTCCTGAGGCCTCAATGCTTCCCTAAAGCCCCTAGAGCCCCCTAAAACCCTTAAATGCCCCTCAAGCCTCAAGCTCCTTTAACGCCCCTATAAAACCCTAAACCCTAAACCCTAAACCCTAAGCCCTAAACCCTAAACCCTAAACCCTAAACCCCTAAACCCTAAACCCTAAACCCCTAAACCCCTCTAGAGCCCCTCTAGAGCCCCTCTAGAGCCCCGCGAAAGCCTCACTTGAAACGAAGCCACGCGAAGGCCTCGCCGCCGCCTCCCGAAGGCGAGAAGCCAGAGTCGCCCAAGGAGGGCGAGGCGAGGAGCTTTAGGGTTTAGGGTTTAGGGTTTAGGGTTTAGGGTCTGCAGGGTTCAGGTTTTAGGGCTTAGGGTTTTCGGGTCAGGGTCACAGGGTCTTTGGGTCTTTGGGTCTTAGGGTCTTAGGGTCTGAGGGTCTTCGAGGGGTCTTTGGGTCGTCAGGGGGGTTGAGGGTTTGCGGGTCTTTGGGGTTTAGGGGAATAGGGTCTTCGGGTCACAGGGTCTTTGGGTCTTGGGGGTCTGTGGGTCGGTTTAGTCGCTAGGGTTTAGGATCTTAGAGGTTGAGGCTTTAGGGCTGGCTTAGGGGCTTCAGGGTTCAGGGCTTCTTTTGAAGGCAGTAGCGGCTTAGAGGTGTCCGGTGTAGGGCCTGCAAGTGCAGCCTTAGAATCGTCGAGTCTGCCCTTACTGTTTTAACTTGATTAAGCCCAACGCTCTGAGTTCTTCCGTTGGGGGGGGGGGGGGGCTTAGTACCCTGAACCTCAATTCCCTGAACCCTGCACCTCAGAGCAAAACCCCAAACCCTGGACCTCAAAGCCCCCAAACCCCAAACCCCAAACCCTAAACCCCAAACCCTTAAACCCTTAAACCCTAAAACCCTTAAACCCTTAAAACCCTAAAACCCCTAAAACCCTATCCCTAAACCCTGCAATGTGTTCTCAAGCTCTTTGAGTCCTCACTTTAGGCGGGCTATGAGGCCGCTGCGGAGGGCGAGACCAAGGCGCCCTCCCCCAAGAAGGAGCCCGAGAAGAAGGCGGGGACCACCTGACCCTAAACCCTAAACCCACCCTAAACTCTAAGCCCCAAACCCTAAACCCTGAACCCTGAACCCTGAACCCTAAACCCTAAACCCACCCTAAGCCCTAAACCCTAAGCCTAAACCCTAAACTCACCCTAAACCCTAAACCCAAATCCTGAACCCTAAACCCGCCCTAAACCAACCTTAAACCCTAAGCCCTACACCCTAAGGATCCCTAGGTTTTCGGGCCTTAGGGATGCTTTGGGTTTGGGGTTTAGGGTTTAGGGTTTAGGGTTTAGGGTTTAGGGTTTAGGGTTTAGGGTTTAGGGAGGCTTGCTCTTCAATGTCACGCTGGCAGTTGTTGGCTTAAGGGACCCAGCGTGGCTTCCCGCCAGTTATGTTAGCACGGGCCCTCGCTCTGTACGAGGGACCGCGCTGCATCGAAGGGTTTAGGGTTTAGGGTTTAGGGTTTAGGGTTTAGGGTTTAGGGAGGCCAATCGGGGATTGTCAGCCGATTGAGGCAACCCGGGGACTGATTTCTGGGTGTCCAATGGCACCTGCGCTGAGCCGGGTCATCCTTCGCAACCCAGTGCAGAAAGTCTGACGTAAGCCGAGCACGGCCCACGTTGACCCGTGGATAGACGACGTTTCGGTTGACACCGGTTGACAAGCACCCCGCCACCGCTGCGAGTGCGGGGATGCAAGAACCGCCACCGAGTTTCCCAGGCAAGAAGCGCATGGTGCTAGCATCATCGCCGTCAAGTGTTGAGGAGGAACCCTACACCCTAAACCCTAACCCTAAACCCTAAACCCTAAACCCTAAACCCTAAACCCTAAACCCTAAACCTCTACGGGATGCTGTAGAAGCTGCACTGACTGACCTTAAACCTTCGGACTTCCTTATTGCAGCCGCGTCTGAATGGCGCTCTCAGAACGCCAACTTGCTACCTGGAGCACCTTCGCCTCGTCACTCTTCCAGGTGGCCGGTTCTTAGTGCTTGGAGATGGCTGGTCGATTTCCCTGAGCGGGAGGCTTTCCTTTCCGAAGAGCCCAGGGGCAGCTCGCGGGACAACAGCCACAGCGCCAGAGGTCATGATCTTGCCTACCGTGGGGTTCTCCCTTTGGCGTTGGGGAAAGCATTGTGTAGCCTGCATCACGAAGCGGATCTGAGTCACCTCCTTCCGGGTGACCCTTTTGCCACGCTCCGGCAGCCCGGTCAAGCCTCGGCTGAAGCCGCTGCCTCAAGCTCCCGCGCCTCCCGTATCCAGCCCGCGTTCCTGGTCTGCAGTTTGTTGTTACTTGGGCTGCGGTTGTCCGATCAGAGTTCCAGCAGCGATTGGATGCTTGGATTGCCCTGGCACGAACTCTTTTGGACCACCTGCAGCCGGCAGTTGTTCCTCGGCTAGTGCCTGTTGTTCCAGGTGCTCCTCAGCCTGCCCATGGCCTGCAAGCATGGCTGCGGTCTCCGAGCGCCGTAGGTCTGCTCACCGAACTTCGGTGGCTTTTGCCCACGAAGGAAATTGTGCTTTACCGCGTAAGGGCAGTTAATCCTGGTTTGCGACTAGGTGGTGAAGCTATTGTTGCGGCTGTGCAGGCAAGCGGGGTTCCCATCATGTCGCGCAGTATTCCGTCCTGGGGGGGGTGAATTTCCGGAGTGGAACACCGTTAAAGCGGCCTTTCAAGTGACTTGCACTTGCGTTAGGAATGCGCTGCCCGCGCCTGTCAGCTGCTGTTGGCAGTGCGGGGGGCGGGGGCGCTACCCTAAATCCTGGTCCCCTAAGTCCATGCAGATGGTGTAATCGGGATTGTGGCGACCTGGCATGTAGTGGTTGCGGACGTAAGTTGCACAAACGGGGTCAATGTCGTGCTTGGAATCAGGGGGCGAGCGTTCATTTTCTGCCTGGGCCTGATGAGCAACATGCACTGTGCCCGGACTGCGTGTGGGACTGGCTGCAGGCCTGGCTGGACTGCCCGCGCAGGCGTCGCTCCACTGTCGCCTCGGATTTGGCCCAACACATGGCTGGATTGGCTGAGGAATGTTTGAGTGGTGCAGGGTTGCGCAATGCACGCTCGGGGTCTTCCCTTACGCTACGTCGTGTCCGTAGGTGGGTTCTGCGCCATCTACGCGCAAGAAGCCGGCAACTTGGTGTGCCCCTAAATCTGTTGCTCTCCCGGTGTGTGGCAGCAATGGATGAGCCCGAAGCCATGCCCCTCATACATGAGCTTGTCCAGCGCAGTGTGCAAGCCTTGTGTCGGGAAGGAAAGGCTCACCTCACCGTTGTAAATGGCACACCTTGCATCACACTCCACGCATTCGCGTGGGACTAGCAAGGGCTCATCTGCAGACCAGCGTCACCAAGCGGCAAAAGCAGTCCAATTGATGCATAGGTCACTACGCCAAGTTCCGGAGCTGTCTCTCCAGGAACATTGTTGAAGTGCCAGCACGTGCGAGACTCGACGATGCACTAGTAGCTCACTGACATTGAGAGGGCTCTCGGTTCTCATGCTGCGTTTTTTTTTTGGGGGGGGGTTTGCTTTATCGGCGCAACTTGCTTTTCGAATCAAATGGCAGCATATCGGGCCGGTTTTCCAACACGTCAGCTTGCTTCATGGTTACTGCGAACACATTTGTGGTGGTTTGCAGCTTTAGCGAAGCCTCGAGGATGACAACATGACTGTTAGCAGTGAGGTCAACGCAGAGACGCTTCCGACACAGTCTAGATGATGACATTCTTCGGAGTACTTTGACGACTTGCAGACTAGGTCAAGGGGCTTTGTGTCTCAGTTTCTTCGCGTTTTATATACGTATCCCAGCTTTCCACACTAGTGACCTGTCCGCACTAGCTAGTTCTTTCCCCCACTTGAACTCTGTGACGGAGGGGGGCGATGACGCTTGCGGAGCCTCCCTGCGATGTTGAGAGGGACGTGGGAGGTAGGCCGCACCGTAAGTGCAGGTCGATACTCACTCACTCACTCACTCACTAAACCCTAAACCCTAAACCCTAAACCCGATCAAGTACGGACCTCCTGGGAGCCACCTTCGCGTTCGCCCACTTCTGACTTTGCGACTTGCTTCCTCCTTGCCCTAAGGCATGACGCTATCTGGGTTTAACCCTAAACCCTGAACCCTGAACCCTAAACCCTAAACCCTAAACCCTAAACCCTAAACCCTAAACCCTCACCCTAAACCCTAAACCCTAATCCTAAACCCTAAACCCTAATCCTAATCGGGCTGCGGCTTTGTTGTGTAGGTTTTGTTTCTTTCAGTCTAGGACTCATGTCCAATACCCTAAACCCAAAACTTGTAGAGTCTTGAAAGAAGGGGGTTCACGGGGGGTATCTAACCCATGGTTCCCTAATACTTCCCAGTTCCCTATAAGAATCCCTATGAGTTCCCTAGACGGTTCCCTATACGGTTTTCTAGGTACCCACCCCCCATCAACCCCCCCTCCCTTAAGAGCCCCATAAAGAATCCCCCTCCCAAAAGAAAGAAGGTCTCCAAAAAGGTTCCCTATAAGGTACCCGAGGTACCTACCGCCCATGAACCTAAAACAAACAAGGGTTCAGGTTGAGGGTTGAGGGGTTAGGGTTTAAACCCTATAAGGTTCCCTAGAAGATTCCCTATAAGGTTCGCCATAAGGTACCCGAGGTACCTACCCCCCCGTGGACCTAAAGCAAACCAGGGTCCTGGTGAAGTTTTGGGGGGATTTTTGAGCTCGGGGTCCCCCCCACCCTTGGCCTCAGTACGAGTGGGTGGAAGTCGTGAAGAAGCTGCTGGGCCGCAAGTTGCTGCGGGTTTAAGGGGGTTAGGGTTTCGGATTTAGGGTTTAGGGTTTAGGGTTTAGGGTTTAGGGTTTAGGGTTTAGGGTTAGGGTCTAGGGTCTAGGGTCTAGGGTCTAGGGTCTAGGGTCTAGGGTCTAGGGTCTAGGGTCTAGGGTCTAGGGTTTAGGGTTTAGGGTTTAGGGTTTAGGGTTTAGGGTTTAGGGTTTAGGGTTTCGGGCTCAGGGCTTAGGATTTAGGGCTTACAGTTCAGGGTCTTGGCAGCGCTTCAGCTGCTTGAAGGCTCTACCTAACCCTAGTCTTTACGAGCCCTCTTCTGTGAGGATTCTTGGCCCCAGAGGCCACTGTATGAGGATTGGGGCTCTTTTGTGCCCAAGCAGGTATTGCCCCTAAACCCTAAACCCCAAACCCTGAACCCCATACCTTTAACTTTCCACAGGCCCTCGCTCCACGGCAGGTTCTGGTCGAGGGTACCTCCAAAAACCGTAACAAGGTTTTTGTTCTTTGCCGGCTTCTTGGGGCTGAAAGGGGCTCTCAAATTTCACCATCAAATCGGGTTCCTTAGCCAGTCCTACTATGACCTTGGACCCAAAACCGATGCTTCGATTTGTCATTTGTGCTCTGCCGGGGTCACAGGGGTGCCGTTCGAAGAGCTCGCAGATTCTCCCACATGGGAGTCAACACTGCACTTTGTGCAATCTTGGAAGGATGGCTTTTCCCCACCGCTTACAATCATTCCTTACGATCCTATGTGCACATCCGCTCTTTACCGTCTTGATGCCTTCCACTGTTGGAAAGTGGGGCTAGGAAGAGACTTGACCGGCTCCGCTGTGGTGATACTTGCTCACCTGGGCAAATTCGATTTTGCTGAAGCTGACCCCCGAGGTGTTGGGATCTAAACCCTAAACCCTAAACCCTAAACCCTAAATAGACCCTAAACCCTAAACCCTATAGACCCTAAGCCCTAAGCTAGCCCACCTCAGGTTAACCCTAGCGAACTCCCAACGCCCTTCAGTACTGGTTCTTTGCACGGAATGAGGGAAATAGGGCTTTAGGGTTTAGAGTTTAACCCCTTTAAGGGGGTATTTCTTGGTATATGGGGCGTTACGATGGTGCGGCCCCGAATATAGACCCCAAAGAATAGCCCCCATATGAGGTGATTTCCGAGTGCCCGCATCCCTGATGTCGAGCCAGTCCATCTGACCTCGACTTGGCCCGCAAACCTCTAACCCTACGGGCCTAAACCCTAAATCCTAAACCTATCGCCTTCATGATGATGTTTTCTCGAATCTAACAAGCCGGGTTTAAGGTTTTCGGGCTATCATGGGTCCCCACACCTCCGCAAGGCCCCCATTCCCACTTCCTCCACTTCCAAAAGCCTTAACCCTCAACTATAGCCCTAACCCTAAACGCTTAAACCTTAACCCTGAACTCTAGCCCTAAACCCGAAACCCTTGAACCCCAGACCCTCAGCCCTCAGGAAGAAGCGCACCAAGCGCACCGACATCCCCATCGTGGTCCAGAGCTTGGCATTCGCATTGCAAGTCTGGATTCATTTGGGGTTTGGGGTTTAGGGCTACTCAACTCTAACCCAAGCCCCAAGCCCCAAGCCCTAAACCCTAAACCCTAAACCCTAAACCTTTAACCCGACTGTTCAACCTTAGCTCAAAGCCTGCGAGCCTGAGGTCAAGAGTCTTCTAGAGGTTTGTGGCTTTCGGCCATTTCCTCCGCCTGTGTGTGGGGTTTAGGGCCTAAGTTTAGGATTTAGGGCATGGGGTTGTGGGGCTTAGTAGGGTTCAGGGTTCAGGGAAACCATGGAATTGAAGATTCACTTTGCCAACTTTCCGGATAACAGAATATGTCGCATTTTTTTTTTTTGGGGGGGGGGGGGTGGGCGGGGGATGGCGGGGGTTGCTAGAAGGGCCGGGGGTTAACTTCCTGACGCTCACCCCTACGTCGGCTGTGAGGCGACAGACGTTCCTGGCCTGCCATCCAACACCATCCAGAAGCAGGAGGCATATCGGCCTTTTAAAGAGGGATGCTGCACAGGGATCCTTAATCAGTCACTCCTCCTCCTCCTCCTCCTCCTGCCGACTCCTCCTCCTCCTCCTCCACCTGCTCCTCCTCCTCCTCCTCTGTGCTCCTCAGCCGCTTCAGGATGCCCTAATAAACACCAAACCCGGGCTTTAGGGCTTAGTGCTTAGGGCTTGTGGGATTAGGGTTTAGGCCTTGTAGGGTCTTGCAGGGTTTAGGGTATAAGGTTTAGGGCCTGTGGGTTTCAGGGTTTAGGGCCAGGGCTTGTATGATTTTAGGTTTTAGGGCTTGTGGGGGGGGGGGGGGTATTTTCATGACAGCTGAACCACAAAGCCTTAAGCTCATTAAATAAGTTTGGGGGGGGGGGGGGGGGGGTTGAGGACAAGTTGAGGATACCCAAGCCTAAACCCTCCGGTCTTCGGTTTCGGCCTAGGGTTTGGGGTTTAGGGTTTAGGGTTTAGGGTTTAGGGCAACTTTGTCGCTGCTGGCCTGGGCAGGATGAGGAGACTGCGATGCAAGCGGACATGAAGGCGGCCGAAACCCGAAACCCCCGACCCTAAACTCCACAACCCTGCGTCCCCAAACCCAAAACCATAAACCCCAAACCCTTATAAACCCCAAACCCCAAACCTTAAACCCGGCTGTGGCATTCCGGGGAGCCTGTTGGCCGTGAACCTCAGAACCTAAACCCTAGACGGCCTCAGGATTGCCAACACCACCCCCTCCGGGGGGCCGCTTTAGGGATGTCGCTAGTGTGCAGGTGCCCTAAACCCTAAAAAGCCCTCAACCCTACCCTCTAAACCCTAAACCGGCCTAAATCCTAAACCCTAAACCCTAAACCCTAAACCCCAAACCCTAAACCCTAAACCCCTTAAACCCTCAGCCCTAAACCCTGACCGAATTCGGGGTTTAGGCTTTAGAGTTTAGGGACATTGACCACGAAGGAGATCATCGAGACCGATGAGAAGCGAAACGACTTGGAGTCCTACATCCTCACCATGCGGGACAGTGTGAAATGTGAAAGGTTTGGGGTTTAGGGTTTAGGGTTTAGGGCTTTAGGGTTTAGGGCTTTCGTTCCTTTGCAGACGCCCAATAGTACCCTCATGCCCCTCTTGGAACACGAAACCCGCATCCCTCCTGAAACCCTAAACCCTAAACCCTCAACCCTCATCCCTCCTGAAGCAACAGGGTACCCCATCGTATCCTAGGTGAGCAGGACTAACTCCTTAAACCGTAGAATGCACCCCCCCAAAGCCCCCGCTCTCAAAGCAGCAAGAAACAGCAACCATAGAAGTCTGATCAAGTTCTCAACTTGGCCCCTGCAAGCCTCAGACTCAGAAAATTCTAGGCCCTCGCCCCCAAGTAACCCTTAATTCTAAACCCTAAACCCCAGACCCTATACCCTAAACCTGTAACCCCAAGCCCCAAACCCCAAACCCCAAATCCCAAACCTTAAACCCCAAACCCCCAACCCCCAACCCCAAACCCGAAACCCCAAACGCCAAACCCCAAACCCCAAACCCTAAACCCCAAACCCCAAACCCTAAACCCTGGGATCGAAGCTCAAAGAGCCAGGACAAGTGCAGCGAGAGCGGCCAGTATGGGCCCTTCATCAGTGCTGCGGCCCCTTGTCAGGGAACGGGAAGATGTGGGGGCTAGGGTTTAGCGTTGAGGGGTTGGGTTCAGGGTTCAGGGTTCAGGGTTCAGGGTTCAGGGTTCAGGGTTCAGGGTTCAGGGTTCAGGGTTCAGGGTTCAGGGTTCAGGGTTCAGGTTTAGGGTTTAGGGTTAAGGGTTTAGGGTTAAGGGTTTAGGGTTAAGGGTTTAGGGTCTAGGGTTTAGGGTTTAATGCTTAGGGTCCATACTGTTAGGTACCCTGAGAACCAGAGCCTGTATCAATACTAGGTACCCCACCCGTACCCTCTGGGTTGCCCTAAACCCTAAGCCCTAAACCCTAAACCCAAAACCCTAAACCCTAAAGTTCGGGCTTTTCAGTCGAGCTGTGCGGTGAAGTTTACTACTACTTACTATTTGCTTAAGAACCAGCCCAAAAGATCCATATTTTCTTCCTTCTCGGGGCAATAATGGGGATTACTCTCCTAAACCCTCAACCTTCAAACCCTAAACCCTCAAACCCTAAACCCCCTGAACCCAGCAAATAGTAGCTTAGGCATGTGTTCGTAAGGGCGTTGCTGACTACGGGGTAAATGGAGTCGTGCTGTGGAGCAAGATCGGGCTTTGGTTTCTGCTCGCTTGTTTGGGGACTTGGGGCCCTAAGGACCCTAAACCCTACACCCTACACCCTAAACCCAAACCCTAAAGCCTAAACCCTAAACCTTAAACCCTAAACCCTAGACCCAGGCCAAGCATCCCCAGCCCGAAAAGGGCACCGCCTTGGCTTCAAAATCCTTTAGGCTCCTTCATGTGGGGGTGGGGCCTAAACCCTAAACCCTAAACCCTAAACCCTAAATCCTAAACCCTAAACCCTGAGCCCTAATTGTTCTGAATCAGGGATTCAGGGTGCATAGGATTTATTTGGTGTTTCAGCATGCTTAAGTGCTTGGTAGCCCAGTGGCTTTACAATTTTTTTGGTCATCGGTTCCCTTGTAAAGTAACCCTGAACCCTGAACCCTGAACCCTAAACCCTAAACCCTAAACCCAAAAAGGGTGCCCGTATTATGTTTAAATCGTCTTTCAGCATTTCGGGTAGGTCCTGAATAGCGTAGCTCAGCCCCCCGGGCTCAGCCTGCTGGCTCCCCCCAAGTTTCCCCATAATGCGAGCTAAAGGTTCAGGGTTCAGGGTTCAGGGCTTAGGGCTTAGGGTTTAGGGTTTAGGGTTTAGGGTTTAGGGTTTTAGGGTTTAGGGTTTAGGGTTTGGGGTTTAGGGTTTAGGGGAAGGATCACTAAACCTCGACTCCGTAAACCCTAAGCTCTAGCGCCGTGTAGGCGAGTGTAGCCTGGTATAAACAGGGATCCCCAACCCAATGAAATTAGCGGAGGAAAACATTCCTGCTGGTAACGAGAACACCACTGTGTGCTCACGAAGTTCAAATCGACAGGTTCGAAGATCATGCTTGTTTGGGAAATACTTCATGCTGCTGGCCTGGAGGATCTACCAGAGGATTCAGATCCCGCAGACTGGCACATCCGGATGCCGCGCACACTGCTAGATGTGGTGACGCAGCTACTGGAACTGATGTTCGCTCGAAGGAAAGGCGCAGGCAATCACTTTTGTGAGCCTTGAACGCTAGAACCCCAAAGCCTTAAAGCCCCCAAACCCTAAAACACCCTAAGCCCTAAAACCCTAGCCCTAAACCCCAAACCCTAAACCCTAAATTCCTAAAAGTCCCAAAGAGCCCCCCAGGAGAGGGAAAAGTTCGAGTCCGATCTCACCAAGGCCGAGGACGCGGTTCTGTGGCGACCCCTTGCGAGTTCTCCGTTGGGTGGAGTTTAGGGTTTAGGGTTTAGGGCTTCGAGTTTAGCCCTAGAACCCTAAACCCCCCGAAGCCCGAGGCTGGTGGGTTTGGGGGTGTCAGGACTGGCTCTACGACACCTTCGATGCCACGAAGGTGCACCCCTGCGGCTTTAGGTCAAAGATTCTGGGGGTGGCTCAGGGTTTAGGGCTTAGGGTTTAGGATTCGGGGTTTAGGGTTTAGGGTTCGGGGTTTAGGGTCTAGGGTTTAGGGTTTAGGGTTTGGGGTTGAGGGGGTTTAGGGTTCCCTTAACTGGGCTGGTTTAGGGTTTTGGGTTCAGGGTGTAGAGTTTAGTGGGACTTGTTTGGGGTTTTTTAAGGTCGCCTGCCCCCAAACCTCGTATAATCTTCTTAACCCAGGGAATTTTTTTGAAGGGCCCTCAACCCCACCCCGGTTGACCCTATGATAGAGATAGCCCAAGGGAGTAAATCTAAATGGCGTGCTTTTTGGTAGCCTAAACCCCCAACCCTAAACCCTAAACCCTAAAAGGAAGATGCTTTTAGGCAGTCGGACAGGCAACGGAGCAGATAGCCCTAGACCCTAAACCCTGTTTGAACCCTCAAGCCCTAAATCTCTCTAAGCCCCAGAATCGAAATCCCAATGCTTCCCATCTTCTCCGGCGCTCAAAGCAGCCAGGTGCAGTACATAGAGTGGCTCGGCTGCAGTTTAAACCCTAAACCCCAAACGGGGGGGGGGGGGTGGGGTTCCTCCCCTACGGCGCCCTGGAAAATGGCCTTTAACCGAATGGGGTGGGGCCATTTTGAGCTAAGGTCGGGGTTTTGTGGTGTTCGGGCTCTGGGGTGTGGGCAGGGTGGGTCATAAACCCTCACTCCCAGACCCAAGATGCTAAACCCTAAACCCTAAACCCTAAACCCTAAACCCTAAACCCTAAACCCTAAACCCTAAACCCTAAACCCTAAACCCTAAACCCTAAACCCTAAACCCTAAACCCAACACCCTGAACCCTAAACCCTAAACCCTAGGGTCTGGGCTCTTCTGGGCGGTTGGTGGTTTCCAGGGCTGCTGGGTTCGATTCTGCAGGGGACTTTCCGGTTCCGCGCGGCTTCACCTTGGACTCCTAAACCCTAAAACCCTAAACCCTAGCCCTAAACCCTAAACCCCAAACCCTAAACCCTAAGCCCTGAGCCCTAAGCCCTACACCCTGGAATGTGGAGACGAGGAAACTCGACGAGCTGAAGAAGCTGGGTGACCCTGTCGTTTTCAGGCACAAGGACGCTGGGTTTGGGGTTTCGGGTTTAGGGTTAGGATTTCGGGTTTAGGCAAGGACGGTGGGTTTCGAGTTCCTAGGGACTGGGTAGGTAACCTGTATCGTTTTTTGGTTATATAGACGACTCCTACTATATGCTAGGGTATTCAGCCCCTAAAGCGGTTTCGGATTTAGGGTTTAGGCGCCTAAGTGTGCCCTAAACCCTAAACCCTAAACCCTAAGCCCTAAGCCCTAAGCCCTAAGCCCTAAACCCTAAACCCTAAACCCTAAACCCTAAACCCTAAACCCTAAACCCTAAACCCTAAACCCTAAACCCTAAACCCTAAACCCTAACCCTAAACCCTTTCGCGCAGATCTCATTGGCAGGAGGATGAAATGCGAGGCGATTGGGTCCAGGCTGTGCAAGGCCAGGTTCCTTCTTTCTTAGGGTTTAGGGTTTAGGGTTAGGGTTTAGGGTTTAGGGTTTAGTTTAGGGTTTAGGGTTTAGGGTTTAGGGTTAAGGGTTAAGGGTTTAGGGTTTAGGGTTTAGGGTTTAGGGTTTAGGGTTCCGGAATCCCTTTAAAAGCCTTCAGTAGCCCTCCGAGGCCACAGCCCTGCAGCATCCCACTTGGTCTTGGGGTTGAGGCCTTAAGGTACCTGAGAGTCCATCGATTATGTAAGGCTTCGGGTTCAGCGTTCAGGGTTCAGGGTTCAGGGTTCAGGGTTCAGGGTTCAGGGTTCAGGGTTCAGGGTTCAGGGTTTAGGGTTTAGGGTTTAGGGTTTAGGGTTTGGGGTTGTTTTTTTTGGGCAGGCGCTCGAAACTCCCGTGGCAAGGTCGAGGGTGAAGGGCTTGGCGTTTTAGGCTGGAGGTTCGGGGTGTGATAAACCCTAAAACCCTGCAACCCTAAAACCCTAAAACCCTAAAACCCCAAAACCCTAAAACCCTAAAACCCTAAACCTTTAAAGGGTTTCTGATGAACGCTAGAGCTCCAGAACTCAGGAGGCCTTCCGCAAGAGTTGAAAGGTTTAGGGTTTAAGGTTTAAGGTTTAGGGTTTAGGTTTAGGGTTTAGGGTTTAGGGTTTAGGGTTTAGGGTTTAGGGTTTAGGGTTTAGGGTTTAGGGTTTAGGGTTTAGGGTTTAGGGGTTTCGTTTCCTGGGTTTTGGGCTTCGGGCCTGTACTGAGCCCGTACGTCAAAGCCTTCCCTGAAACCCTCAACCCGAAACCCCTCTACACCCCCGAGTGCCCATACTAACCCTAAACCCTAAACCCTAAACCCTAAACCCTAAACCCTAAACCCTAAACCCTAAACCCTAAACACTCATGGCCTCAGGCCCCTGAGCTTAAGGGGTTTGGAAGCTTCCGGAACCCCCCCAAACCCCAAAGCGCTTATGGTCAAGAATGTGTTTTAGGGTTTCGGGTTTAGGGTTTAGGGTTTCGTTGTGGTGGTTTGGTGTCGGGCTCAGCACGGTAGGGCGTGTAGGGCCGTGAGGGTGTGCAGCTTTTGGGCCAGCAGGCACCATCACCAACTACGCCAACGCGGCCAAGACCCCGGGAGAGATGTGGCTTGCCTTCAAACTACCAGGGCCGGAGGGTTTAGGGTGCAGGGTTCAGGGTTTAGGGTTTAGAGTTTAGGGTTAGGGGGTGGATGGGTTCGAGTTTCGGGGGAGGTTTTTTTTTTTGACGGCACAGGGCGCAGGGAGTTGAAAAAGCACAACGCCGCCTCTTGTGCTGAGCCAGGAGCCCTCTGAACATAAACCCTAAACCCTAGACCCTTAACCCTTAACCCTTAACCCTAAACCCGAAACCCGAAACCCTAAACCCTAAACCCTAAACCCTAAACCCTAAACCCTAAACCCTAAACCCTAAACCCTAAACCCTAAACCCTAAACCCTAAACCCTAAACCCTAAACCCTAAACCCTAAACCCTAAAAACCCTAAACCCTAAACCCTAAACCCTAAACCCTAAACCCTAAACCCTAAACCCTAACCCCATCCCTAACCCTAAACCCTAAACCCTAAACCCTAAACCCTAAACCCTAAAGTCCCTAAAAAAACCCCCTAAAACCCCCTAAACCCCCTAAAACCCCCTAAACCCCCCCCTAAACCCCCCCTAACCCCCCCAAAACCCCCCCTCTAAACACCGCCCCCTACCCCCCAAACCCCCTAAACCCATAGAACCCCTAAACCCCGTAGACCCCGTAGACCCCGTAGACCCCCTAGACCCCCTAGACCCCCCAGACCCCCCCAGACCCCCTAAGCCCTGAGCTGCAGAGCTTGGGGTTTTTAGGGCTTCGGGCTCAGGATTCTTAAGGGAGGGGGGGGTATCGAACCCAAGGTTCCCTAAGACTCCCCTCGACTCGCGAAGGCTCCCTATAGGCTTCCCCTAAGTATCCCTAAACCCTAAACCCTAAACCCTTAACCCTAAACCCTTAACCCTAAACCCTACACCCTTAACCCTAAACCCTTAACCCTAAACCCCCTTGAAACCCCTTCTCTTCAGAACCCCATAAGGGAAGGTTTAAGGTTTGAGGTCTAGGTCCTCTCTAGTCTGCGATGCAAGAGGCTGTGTAGGGTTTAGGGTTTAGGGTATAGGGTTTAGGGTTTAGGGTTTAGGGTTTAGGGTCTAGGGTTTAGGGTTTAGGGTTTAGGGTTTAGGGTTTAGGGTTTAGGGTTTAGGGTTTGGGCTTTAGGGCTTAGGGTTTAGGGCCTAGGGTTTAGGGTTTAGGGTCAAGGGTTAAGGGTTTAGGGTCAGGCTGTATAGGGTTTAGGGGCGCTTAGGGTTTCGGCCTCTCAGTCGGAGATGTAGAAACAGGAGCCTCCCTCTCAATGTGCATTACCCAAAACAGGGTCCCCTTACTACACCATCGCCCCTTCTTCATCCTCTTACCTTCGTTTCCGCTATATTTGTTCTTGATGGTCTATCGTTGATTTGGTTCTTACACCCCAGACACGAGACTCCATAAATTCTCAGCAAAGGGACCGGAAACCCTAGATTGCCAATATTCTTAAGTTCCTGCTAACCCCTGCCCACTTATAGTAAAAGCTGCCCGAAAAAACCCTAAACCCTAAACCCTAAATCCTAAACCCTAAACCTCAAGCCACTTTGCCCTAAGAGCCCATCTACCCCAAAACCTCCCCGAAAGCCCCAAAGCAGATCAGGTACAGCCATATCTCGCCGGACAAGCTGGGTCAGATCGTCAAGGATAGACCTCCAAACCCTGAACCCAAGACCCTAAACCCTAAGCCCTAAGCCCTAGGCCCTATGCCCTAAACCCTAAACCCTATGCCCTAAACCCTAAACCCTAAACCCTAAACCCTAAACCCTAAACCCTAAACCCTAAACCCTGTCTGAGGGACGTAGAGGCTTGGGCTGTTGGGCCTTGGAAGCCCAGTGGTACCCTTTTCCTTTTTTTTTTGGCGGGGGGGGGGGGGGGCTTAGGGTTTAGGGTTTAGGGTTTAGGGTTTAGCGTTTAGGGTTTAGGGGGTTCAAGGTTCCCTTTAAAACATCACCAACCCCAAAAAGGGTGCCCTTAGTATGATGTGTTTACTGGGCTCCCGAGAGGCCCTAAGCCCTAAAGCCCTAAACCCTAAACCCTAAACCCTAAACCCTAAAGAGGGATGAGAAGTTCAACCCCCAAGCTTTTAGAAGTTTCGGGTTTTGGGTTCAAGGATCTTCGGATTGGGGCTTAGGGTCCAGGGTTTAGGTTTTCGGGTTTAGAGTTTAGAGTTTAGGGTTTAGGGTTTAGGCTTTGGGGGTCCAAGGGTTCCACTTAATATGTCTACAGTCTAGGGTTTCCGGCTTCACTGGAACCCTCAAATCCTAAGCCTGCAGGCCCTTAGGAAACTTCAGGCACCCTACCCTCAGCCCCCTTCCCCCCCCCCCTTCCCCCCCCCCCCCCCCCCCCCCCCCCCCCGGCCCGACACACAAAAGGCACGCAAGAAGCTACAAGAAAGTACGGGAACCCCAACCCTAAACACCCTAAACTCCCAACCCTAAACCCTACACCCTAAACCCTAAACCCTAAACCCTAAACCCTAAACCCTAAACCCTAAACTCCCAACCCTAAACCCTAAACCCTAAACCCTAAACCCTAAACTCCCAACCCTAAACCCTAAACTCTCAAACGACAGGAGTGCGACTCCCTGACTTCGTGGCTCGAGAGCATGCAGGCCCCCGACAGGGTTTTTTGGGCTTTAGGGTTCAGAGTTTTAGGGTTTAGGGTTTAGGGTTTAGGGTTTAGGGTTGAGGGTTGAGGGTTGAGGGTTGAGGGTTGAGGGTTGAGGGTTGAGGGTTGGGATGTTCCCCCCTAACTAACACTCCTTAATCGGTATTCTCTAGTACCCCCTACTAGAATCCCCATGAAGGACTGGCAGTACAAGGGGGAACACCCAAGTTCTAGGGTCTCAGCATTTGGGGTTTTGATTCGAAATTGCAGGGGGCTGCAGCACAATAACTCCTGCACAATTGAGCCCCCACCCTATAAACCCCTCTGCACAACCCGTAAACGCGGACCCTAAACATCAAGCCGCCCAACCTTCAGGAGACCTGAAACCCCAAAACCCGATACCCCTTTAACCCCCAAACCCCCTAAAACCTAAACCCTCTAACCCCCCAAACCGAGAACCCTAAATCCCCCAAACCCTAAACCCTAAACCCTAAACCCTAAACCCCTAAACCCCTAAACCCCTACACCCCTCAACTTTACCCTTAGGTACCAAACCCTAAACCCTAAACCCTAAACCCTAAACCCTAAACCCTAAACCCTAAACCCTAAACCCCAAACCCTAAACCCTAAACCCTAAACCCTAAACCCTAAACTCTGACGGTTGGATCGAAAGCCCCACTGGCAAGCCTCGCGCCCAAGCGCAGCTTTTTAGTGGAGAGCTCAGCAAGATTTTTTTGGAGGAAGCCCTTTTTGGGTTTAGGGTTTAGGGTTTAGGGTTTGGGGTTTAGGGTTTAGGGTTTGGGGTTTAGGGTTTAGGGTTTAGGGTTTAGGGCTAGGGCCCAGAGTAGGCCCTGATTTTCACTTGTAGCCGGTTGCACCAGGTTGCACCCTCAGGCCTTCAACTTCCCAAAAGTCCGCCAGTACTGGAAGAACTTCATGCGTTTATGAAAGGGGAAACGGCCCTAAACCCTAAACCCTAAACCCTAAACCGGCATTTTGGAAGTCCAAGAATGCTGGACGTTTGGGCTCCAGTGGGTGGCGACAGCCGGGTTGCTACCACTCCGACCTTCTGGCCATTGCCAACAGCCCAACAGCCCCCGTGTGTTGGGAACACCCCAGATGCCGACCGATGATCACGATGCAGAAGGCTGCCAAACCCTCTTCTTGCTGAAGAAGAAGGACCGTGCCGAGAAAGGGCCTCAGGAAGCTGCTGAAGAAGAAACAGAAGAAGAAGAACAATAAGAAGAAGAAGAAGAAGAAGAAGAATAATAATGATAAGAAGAAGAAGCACCGGGCCACAAGAAGAAGGACCGTGCAGGGAAGCTTCCTCAAAAAAGAAAAGGTGCTTTTTTTTCCTAGGTTACTTGGAGGTTCATGGTACTTATTAACCAATTCTAGCTGTACTTATCACCCACTTAAAAGCCCCTTAAGTGCCCTAATATGGATATCAGTACAGTTATAAGTACATTTATAATTGGTTAATAGGTACCATGAACCTCCAAGTACTCTTGGGTCTAGTGGAGCCCTCGGTTAGTGCGGAAGTTCTGAATTTTAGGGTTCAGGTTGAATTGAAGATTCGGGCGTTGCCCTGCCAATCCCCTCACCACGTTGTCCGGTACGCGAGGCTCAGCAAGCTGCGATGCCCAAGCACGAGAAGCCTGTCCTGCTCCCTGACAGAGACCAGATGTTTCTGCTGAGCACTGCATCCTAGCCCTTCCGCCCTTACAAAACATGAAATGGAAATTTCTTTAAAGGGGCTTTGAAACTCTAAAGCCCAAACTCTAATGCTAAAGTAGTGCAAGCTGCAATCCTTGCAGAAGGGTGGCTGATGCATGTCATGCGCTCTGATGCTTCGTCTGGGTGTCTTTTCCCCTGAGGGGTGTTCAATTCAGCTGCGATGAACCGTCCAAGCTCGCTAAACAAACCCTAAACCCTAAACCCTAAGCCCTAAACCCCAAACCCTAAAAGCCCCGAAACCCTAAACCCGAAAAGCCCAAACCCCAAGACTGGAGGCTTGACGGTCTCTCAAGTTCGGGTGCCTGTAGGCCCACAGGCCGTGCTAGCATGTAAGCTTGCTCTGGTATGTTGACCCCAGATCCAAAGGGTCCAGGAGCCAGCGTTTAGGATTTAGGGTTCAGGGTTCCGGGGATGTCCCCCCCTTATGCTGACAGTCCTTAAGAAGACCCTTAAGAATAGGGTTTCTGGTTGGGATGTTAATCATGGGGCACTAGAATCCCTACCAAGGGTGAGCCTCCGATGTTGGGGCCTATGCGGGGAACCAGGGTTCAGGGTTTGGTGTTTGGGGTTTGGGATTTGGGGTTCAGCCTTCGAGGTACGAGCTCGGTCCCGTTGATTGCTGCCCGTGAACCCCACATGCCCTAAATTCGCTAATGATTTTTACTACCCGATCCTAACCACACTGACTACCCAACTACCCAACCCTAAACCATAAACCTCTCTTCGTTGAGGACCACCGCAAAAAAACGATAGAAACAAACACAATAAAACAATAAATCAAAACAGAACTGCACTTTTGGGAGCTGACCCTGTCCCTCGGCCGTAACGTAGCCCCGAAGCCTGAAACCACCGAGGCCAGAGAACCCGAATCCCTGACCCACTTCGTTTACACCCCCGACCGGAAACCCTAAACCTAGACCCTAAACCCTAAACCCTAGACCCTAGACCCTAGACCCTAGACCCTAGACCCAAGCCGTTAAACAACAGCCCACCAAATTTCAAGGATCTGCTCAGACCTGGAAAAGAAGAACCAGGAGCTCGCGAAGTTCGCGGACGAAATTTTGAGGCCGGGGTCAACCTCAAAACGGTTTAGGGTTTAGGGTGGAGAGGTTTAGGTTGAGGGTTTAGGGTTTAGTGTTTAGGGTTTAGGGTTAGGGTTAAAGCCCCTAAGACCCTGTGAACCCTAACGCCCTTGAACCCCCGAAACGCCCCCCCCCCCACCCAAACCCCAAATCCTCTAAACCCTAAAAACAACAAACCCTAAACACCCTAAACCCATAGACCCGCAAACACTAACCCCCAAACCCCAAAGATTCTGAACCCTGAACCCTGAACCCTGAACCCCAAACCCTAAACCCTAAACCCTAAACCCCAAACCCTAAACCCTAAACCCCAAGCCCTAAACCCCAAACCCCAAACCCTAAACCCTAAACCCCAAACCCCAAACCCTAAACCCCAAACCCTAAGCCCTAAACCCCAAACCCTAAACCCTAAACCCTAAACCCCAAACCCTAAAC
The DNA here is from genome assembly GCA_905221605.1 of Symbiodinium natans. NCBI lineage: Eukaryota > Dinophyceae > Suessiales > Symbiodiniaceae > Symbiodinium > Symbiodinium natans. Next base: position 282,644 of record CAJNDS010002221.1, read on the forward strand.
CCTAACCCTAAACCCCCGCCAGCCCAGGGAGCCGAAGCCCAAGGCCCCTGAGCCGCCTGCGGAGCCGAAGGCCGAGGCCCACAGTGCAGGTTTAGGGTTTAGGGTTTAGGGTTTCGGGTTTAGGGTTTAGGGTTTAGGGTTTGTGGTTTGTGGTGGTTTAGGGCTTAGGGTTTAGGGTTTCGGGTTTAGGGTTTAAGAGTTTTAGGGGTTTAAGGTTTAGGGCTTAGGGTTTAGGAACTGGGGTTTGGGGTGTGGGGTTTTGGGTTTTCGGGTTTTAGGGTTTTAGAAGTTTAGGTTTAGGGTTTAGAAATTGGGGTTTGTGGTTTTGTGTTTTCGGGTTTTCGGGTTTTAGGGGTTTAGGGTTTTTAGGGTTTGGGGTTTAGGCTTTGGGGCTTAGGTTTTAGGGTTTCAGGGTTTCAGGGTTTTAGCGTTTTTGGTTTTTAAAGGTTTTAGGGTGTTAGGGTGTTAGGTTGTTAGGGTTTACGGTGTTAGGTTTTGCGGATTCGGGTTCAGGGTTTGAGGGTTGGGGTGTAGGATTTTACGGTGTAGGGTTTGGGGTTGTAGTGTTTTAGGGTTTGAGGTTTTGGGGTTTTCGGCAAGCAGCACGCTGATATGTCACAGGGCTCCAGGACGTCGACTAAGCTTCAATCATCAACTTATAGTGTTTCGGGTTTAAAGAGAGGGTTTAGGGTTTAGGGCTTAGGCTTTGGGGCTTAGGGTTTAGGGTTTAGGGTCAGTTATTATAGGGTTCTTAAGGGAGGGGGGTTCGGGGGGGGGGTACGTAACCGAAGGTTCCCTAATACTCCCCACTACTCCCTCAGGCTCCCAAAGCTTCCCTAAGGTTTCCCAGGTACCCTGAACCCCAAGCCCCCATGAACCCCCCTCCCTTAAGAAACCCAACCATCGACCTTAGACCCCAAAGCCCCTGAACCCTAAACCCGAAGCCCTAAACCCTGAACCCTAAACCCTAAACCCTAAACCCTAAACCCTAAACCCTAAACCCTAAACCCTATACCGTCAGGAGGGCGCCAAGTCTCCGGAGCCCGAGGCACCGCCGACGAGCCCGAAGGACATCCCTTCTACTTATCAGCTGAGTAGGGTTTAGGGTTTAGGGTTTAGGGTTTAGGGTTAGGGTTTAGGGTTTAGGGTTTAGGGTTTAGGGTTTAGGGTTTAGGGTTTAGGGTTTAGGGTTTAGGGTTTAGGGTTTAGGGTTTAGGGCATCCCTTCTACTTAGGTAAGACCCAGAGTAGGCCCTTATTTCCTTTTCTTAGGCATTAGAATCCTCCTAAAACCAATTCCTCGGTTACTCCTGGCTCTAGGTAGGTAACCTTCTTTGGGAGGGTAGAATTAAACAATCCTACCCTATTTGGAAGGTTAAACTTTCCCCCAGGGTACTCAGCAACTGTTTTTTTTGTCCAGACCCCCGGTTTTGCCACTAGGCATTCCTTCATTTCACGAACTTTTTCTTCCTCCTCGCCATGTTACCAGTGCGGACGAGTGGCCAGGGCATCCGTTCCCGAACAGTGAATACGTCCATGACAAAATGCATCCTGGAACAGACTGTTTTTCCATGTTTTTCGGGTCTCTGAAACGGTAGACAAAAGTGTGAACTTGGGTGGAACACTTAAAGAGTAGACACGCTGTTACGTGCAGTGCTTCGGGTTCTCAAGGCCGTGTACTCGACTGCAAACTCACAGCAACCATCCTAAACCCTATATGTGCCAGCATAGGCGCACCCCCCCCACCCTCCTCCCTGTGGTTCATGGTGGGTTTTGGGTGGGTCCCCCGCCCTGTGGTTCATGGTTTGTGGTTCATGGGTTTAGGGTTTAGGGTTCGGCTGTAGAGTTCAGGATTTTCACTCTGACCCCCTTGGTCCACTGGTTCACGGTGGGTTTTGAGTTTTGGGTCCCAGGTTTGGGGTTATGGTCGGTTGCGGTTTCACCCTTCCCCCCTGTGGTTCGTGCTGGGTTTACGGTTCAGGGTTCAGGGCTGAAGCGGTTCAGGTTCGGGTTTGCCCTTCTCCCCCCCGTGGTTCATTGGTGGGTTTAGGTTTTAGGGCTTAGGGTTCAGGGTTTGGGGTTTAGGTTGAGGGTTTCTCTCTCCCCCCCTGCGTCATGATGGCTCACATACCCTTCATCTTGGAGAAAGAGAGGGCATCACCATGGGCACGTTACGATGCAGGCCGTCTACGTCGACGGCCTGCGTCAGCGCAAGCTCAAACTAAAACCCCCAAAATAGAACCCCAAACCCCAAACCCCAAACCCCAAACCCCAAACCCCAAACCCCAAACCCCAAACCCCAAACCCCAAACCCCAAACCCCAAACCCCAAACCCCTAAACCCTAAACCCTGAACCCCGAACCCTGAACCCTGAACCCTTAAACCCCAAACCCTAAACCCCTAAACCCTAAACCCTGAAGAACCTTAGGCCCCTGCATTGAGTCAGAGCGCCAACTCCAGCCCCATAGCGCCCCCAGCACTCCAAGCTCTGTTAGTTTAGGGTTTAGGGTTTTAGGGTTTTAGGGTATAGGGTTTGGGGTTTAGGGTTTAGGGCTAGGGTTTAGGGCTGTAGCCCTAAACTCCAAATCGCAAAACGTTGACAAGGAGGGCGATGTGGCCGATGTGGACTAAGCAGTCTGCACTGCCGGCGCTGCTCGTCCCACACTTGATGGAGGGTTTACGCTTTAATAGGGGACCCTAAAGATAGGCCCCCTAAATAGGGTTTAGGATTCCCTTATATTACGGACCCCCGAATTTTCGTGAACCCCCCTGATGGGTTGAATTGGTTGGGGATGAGGGGTTTCGGGATGAAGGGTTTTAGGGTTCGGGGGTTTAGGGTTTAGGGGTTAGGGTTTAGGCATCGGCCTTTGGTCCTTTTTTAAAAGTCATGAATGAAGGCGAGTTAGTTGTAAGCTTATAGGCTCAAGGTTTAGGGTTTAGGGTTTTTTGCGATGGCTAATTAGTCACTACCGGGCCAAAAGCACCACATTCCATGACGCAATCCCTCTCACACTCTTAACTAACATTTTCGTTCCTTAGTCACAGACTTAGGGTTTAGGGTTTAGGGGTTACAGTTTAGGGCTTGGTCCAAGAGCTGCGCCAGGGTGAACATGTACCCCTTGGGGAGGAGCTGGGCAATGATATCTACTCCATCGCCACGTTCGACAAGGAAGAGTCGTCGTGGCACTTGTGGGTTTACAACCGGGCAAGCTCCAAGAAGGGGGTGACACTGCGTGCCAAGCAGTGCGTCCTTCCTTTGGGCCAGCTCACGCTAGTGGAAGAGATGCCCGCTGACTCGGATGCCCTGTTCCGTGTGCCTTATGCCTTGAGCAGCCCCGGCACCAGCGGCTTGGTCTGCGTCTGGCAGGAGGAAGAAGGGGAGGTCGTCATGGACATCGCAGAGGTGGCCAAGCAACTGTCCTTGGATTTGAAATCGCCCGAGATAGCGACTCGTCTCGAATCTTAAACCGTTTCACTGCTCTGGCTTCCTCATCCGTGAGCTTAAGATGCAGCCTAAAAACCTTGGAGCCCTAGACCCGAAAGCCTGGACCCCAAACCCTGACAGATGTTGGCTGGTGCTTTGGTGACTCGAGTGGGCAGTGCTGGCTAGGGTTTAGCAGGCAGAGACACAAACCCCCCTGAACATGCCCAAGACATGCAGGGTCCAATGTACCCAAATATTCAGGGTAGTTTCATGGTCCCTTCATATGGACACTAAATGCATACGCCATGCCCTAATATGCCCGATACAATCCCAGGGCCCATACATCAGAACCCTTGAAAAGGGCCATGTTATGGACCATGTAACAAGCCCAGCCCTAAACCCTAAACCCTAAACCCTAAACCCTAAACCCTGAACCCTGAACCCTGAACCCTGAACCCTGAACCCTGAACCCTGAACCCTGAATAGGGTTTAGGGTTTAGATTTTAGAGTTTAGGGTTTAGGGGGTTAGGGCCCGGAAGCCCCTGCGAGCCCCTGAACGCCTCCTCCCAGGCTTTGCGCCCTGTGTCTCAGCTCCGTTTTCCTGCCTGTGCTGGCTCCCACGCTGCCTTGCCCAAGCGGAGTTTTGGAAAACCTCAGTTTTAGGGTTTAGGGTTTAGAGTTTAGGGTTTCGGGTTCAGGGTTTAGGATTGGGGTGGTTTGGGGTTTAGGATTAGGGTTGAGGTTTTAGGGTTCAGGGCTGCCTTGCCCAAGCGGAATTTTGGAAAACCTCGGCCTCAGGGTGCGGGTTTTCGGCGTGGATTGGGGCTGTCTGGGGTTTAGGGTTGAGGGTTAAGGGTTTAGGGTTTAGGGTTGAGGGTTTTAGGGGTGGGGTTTAGGTTTAGGGCTTAGGGGTTCGGGTTAAGGGTACCCTCAACATCAAACTTTAAGTAGTAGTCCCCACCATCTGAGGGCAGTTTCATGAGGGCCCTTAGTTTGTATACGGTACCTAAGGGGTATAGAAGGTGTCCCCTTTTAAAGGCCCATACTAAGGCACCATGCAGCCACCTTAAGAGATCGGGGTTGGGAACTTGGTTGCTCATTCAGTGTTGCCGAGCGGAGGCTTGATGGTTCAGGGACGACGAAGAGGGTTCAGGGCTTGGGGGTAGACTACTACTTGTTTAAGAACCCCCAAGAATGTTCTTCCTTTAAAGGGCAATGTAGGGATTATTATATTCCATGTTTGGGGGTTCTTAAGCAAAGAGTGGTAGAAAGGGTTCAGGATTAGGGTTTAGAGCTTAGGGCTTAGGGTAGCATGCCCCATACTGCAGCTAGCCATTGTTTTTGCGACGCCAAGAATTCGCTTGGCATAGGCTCAGGCCCAAATGCATGGCCTGTGCTGCATTTGCCGGAGATCACATTGGAGGAGGGATGGTCCCTGAGCCCCCAGCCCTACACTCCCCTACCTGCATTGTAGGGTTTCAGCATTTGGGGTTTAGGGTTCAGGGTTAAGGGTTTACAATAGGGTTTTAGCAGTTAGGGCGTTCTAGGGTTTCAGCGTTTAGGGCCCCTAAGCCCTAAACCCTAAACCACAATGTTTGTAGAAGGCGTTCTCGGAGCATTTTGCGTTCAGGGTTTAGGGTAAGCTCTGAACCCCAAACCCTAAACCCTAAACCCCAAACCCCAAACCCTAAACCCTAAACCCTTACTCCTGCAACCCTGAGCCTCCTGCGGAAGTTTTGGGCGCCTCAATGACGCCTCATCTAGCTCCGGGCGAATTCCGTTCAGCACCGCTGCCGTAACACGTGGACCCGTGCGGCAGTCGCTCGCAGACAGTTTGAGAGGGTTTAGGGTTTAGGGTTCAGGGTTCAGGGTTCAGGGTTCAGGGTTTAGGGTTTTAGGGTTTGGGGTTCAGAGCTTCGGCTTCTATAGGAATCGGGTGTTCTGGCTTTAGATGGTCACTTCTCTAAAACATGGTTCCTTTTGAGGTCTATATCATTATTTAGGGCACCCAAAAATCGGGACCATGATTCGAGAACTGTTCAGAGGGTTTGAGTAGGGATTTTTCACTCAAAGCCCTACAGCACCCCACTTGAAGTCAACTCCAAAAATCGCCGAATGTCTGCGAGCTTTGCCCGTTTTCTTTCACGCTGGCCTTCTTGGGGAGCGCTGGAGGAAGCCTCGGCTTTCAACTCCGAGCCTAAACAAAAAAAAACGCCGGAAGCCCCAAAAGCCTGTACCTTTGGGAGTTTCCGCCTGATTCTAGTCCTTCATCGGGAGCTGTGGCACCCATGAGAATCCCTATTAAGGGCTGTTAGCATAAGGGGGAACGTCCAAACCTGAACCCCTCAACCACCCCATACCCTGCAAGCTCCAACCATCCCCTACACCCCTCAATCATTACACACGCCGCCCTCCCCCCCCCCCCCAATCCCCCTCCCAATCCCCCCCCCCCCCAATCCCCCCCCCCCCCCCCAAAACCCGAAACCTAAAACCCTAAAGCCTAGATTTCAACCCTTTAGCTCATTCGTGGGCAACGAACAAACTTTCGCGGGCATTGTTCAAAATGTCGCGGGCTATATACCTAAGTCGCCTCTGAAATTACCCCTAAGGTCCCTTGTAAGGGTCCCTCCACTAGTCCCTTGAGTATCTGAAGCGCCGGCCTTGAGACTCGTTCGGCCCTGGGCCTTCATCCCAAGCCCAAGAACGTCCCAAGCCCTATAGGCCTTCAGCCCCAAGGCCGAAGCCATAAGCCCTAAACCTCTAAGCCCCTGAGCTCTGGACCCTAAACCTGAATCCCCAAACCCCCTCTGCCCTAAACCCCGAAGCCCTAAACCCGAAACCGCCCTAAACCCCCAAGCCCTACAAACGCTGAGCCCTCCTAAATTATTTGGGCCAAAGTCCGAAACCGGCTTTCTCCACCGCCTCGTTTTGCCGACGAGCGCCCCCTCCATCTGTGAGGGAAGAGTTCAGCCATGCAGAGAGGATGAAGGGTTCAGGGACATTCCGCAACCCCTGTGCTCCCCTGCAGACCCCAAAACCCCTAAACTCTATAACGCTACAAACATCAGTTTCAGGAACTATATAGCGTAAACCCTCACGCCCCAAGGATTCCGGCCTTTGAAAATTTGAATCGTAGACCTCGAGAATACCCTAAAATTCTGGCCCTGAGCCCTAAACCCCAAGGTAATTATAGGGTTCAGGGTATAGGGTTTAGGGTGTAGGGTTCCTATCTTCAACACCCCGGCGCCCTCCCAACGGCGGTTCTTGGTGGATCCCTGGACAGAAACGATCCTCTCCACCTCGTTCCGGGGACTCCGGAAGGCTCAAGCCAAAAGACCCAACACCCCTTGGCCCCTAAACCCGAGCGCTAAACCCTAAGCCCTAAAGCCTAAGCCCTATAAACCCTAAACACTTAAACCCTAAACCCTGAACCCCTTGAACGCAAACCCTACTCAATCTCTAGTAGGCGAGTAGTTGGAGAGGTAAGCTTGGGGTTCATAAGGTCTACAAGGGGTATATGCGGGTTTCGGGTTTAGGGTTTAGCGTTTAGAAGGGTCAATACTTAGGGCCCTCGTAAGTACCTCAAGAGAGTGTGCCTTCTTTCCGTCCTAGGCCGCCGAAACACCCAGCAATACCCCCAGGGCACGTCTTCTGCCGGATTCCCTGGGCACCCTTTGCGAGAACAAAGACCTGAGAAACCGCGGCGTGATATGCCTTTTGCCTTCATTCTCCTGGCAAGAAACCTAGCAGCTCGACAAGGGTAGGTGGGGGGGGGGGGGGTAGGGGTGTTAGGGTTTAGGGGCCTAAACCCTAAACCCTTGAAACCCCTGAACTGTATTATCGGGGCTTTAGATTTTTCGGAATTCGCCTGCCTCCTTCAGGGGGTTTAGGGTTCGGTGCTAGGGGTTCAGGGTTTGGGGTTCAGGGCTTTTGGGGCTTCGGGTTTGGGTTTTTTTGGTTTCGGGTTTTAGGGTTGGAGCCTGTTTTCTCAGGCTCAGGGTTTGGGTTGTCGGCCTTCGCATACGCTAGCAAAAACAAGATAATACAAGAGTAATAAGGGCAGTTAAGGAAAATTCCTCAGAATCATAATCGTAGTCATCAGAAGAAGGATGTAACAAGAACAAGGCAAGAAAATATAGTAGTACTGACAATATTCATAGCAATAATCATAATGAGAATGACAATAACATTGTTAGTAGTGTGAATCCTGGCCAAAAGGTTCTTGCCTTGGGTTTACAAGCAACATGTACGAACCCTAAACCCTAAGCCCTAAACCCTAACCCCTACGCGCCAGGGTAAACCTTAACCCCTAAACACAAAGCCCGCAAGCCATGGGAACTTTGGGGGTCCCAGTGTTCTGCCGAAGTGTTGAAGGCTTGTGCCAAATCTCTTCGCGAGTCCCATGCTTCTAGTCTGCGGTTGAGGGCTTCGAGTTGTTCATCAATCCGTGGAGGGGGGGGGGGGGGGGGAACCCAAAATGCGATCATGCATTTATCTTTTTTTTTTTTTTTTTTTTGGGGGGGGGGGGGGGGGGGGGGGGGGGGGTATATATACGTATATATGATAGATAGATAGATAGATAGATATATATATATATATATGTTTTTTGCATTTATACATATATACATATATAGGGGGTGGGGGGGGTGCGCGTTCCAAACCACGTCCCTCACCGCCAGTTCAGCTGCGGCATGCCGGCAACGCTCCAGCCAAGCGCACGGGGCCGAGGGCGGCTCACTAGGGCCCGGAGGGTTTAGGGTTTAGGGTTTAGGGTTTAGGGTTTAGGGTTTAGGGTTTAATTAGGGTTTAGGGCTTAGGGTTTAGGGTTTAGGGTTTAGGGCTTACTTGGAGGTTCATGGTACTTATTAACCAGTTCTAGCTGTACTTATTACCCACTTAGAAGCCCCATAAGGGCCCTAATATGGTTAGAGAAGTACAGTTATAAGTACATTTATCATTGGTTAATAAGTACCATGAACCTCCAAGTAGGCCCTTATTCCCTGTTTACAGGGCTGGGGTTTCCTTATAAAAAGACGATCTTTGAAGCAACAAGGGCACCTTTTTTTTTAAATTCCTAGGTTTGGGGATGTTCACCCTTATACTAACAGTCAGGGATTCTAGTTCTAATAGGAGGTTACCCTAAACCCTAAGCCCTAAACCCTAAACCCTAAACAACTCCCCAAGGAGCCTGATAACCTAGGTTGGGATGCCCCCCTTATACTCTGACAGTCCTTTCTTTGGGATGCTATTTCCCCCTATTATGATCCCTCTTTAAGGACTTGCTAGGGTTTAGGGTTTAGGGTTTAGGGGTTAGGGTTTAGGGTTTAGGGCTAGTTTCAGGGGGGAACGTCCCATCCCAGAGTGCCTAACAGCGAGCAGCCACAGAAGTCGTGTAGGGTATCCTCGGGGCTGGGTAGGTAAGCTTTAGCCTTTCTGGGTGTATAGAATCCTTAACCCTAAACCCTAAACCCTAAACCCTAAACCCTAAACCCTAAACCCCTTAAAACCCTGCAATATGTAAATGGTTAACATTTTTTTTGGCTAGGGTATTCCTATGCTTCAGGGTTTAGAAAACTGAGGAAGAGCTACTTGGAGGTTCACGGGTACTAACTTATCCAATTATAACTGTACTTATAGGGTTCAGGGTTCAGGGTTCCGGGTTTAGGGTTTAGGGTTTAGGGTTTAGGGTTTAGGGGTACTTCTAACCCACTTGTAGGCCCCTTAAGTGCCCCAATCTGGTTATAAGTACCGTTATAAGTACAGTTATAGTTGGTTCACAAGTACCATGAAGCTCCAAGTAGGGGTGGATCATGGGGGGGGGGGCGTTTTTTATACATATATATATATATATATATTTGTGTGGGAAGTGATGATGGGCCAAGGCAGCACCTTGTGAGATGGATTGAAATCCACGGATCAGGTTTGTGCTGCGGACGGCCGCCGCCAAGTCCGGGCGGCAGCGGCGGGCGGTCACCGCCAGGCACTGCGTCGCCGGGTGGTGCATTGGCTCTGCGATCGAGCCAGCCAGTTCCCCAGGTACGAGGGCTTCGCTCAAGGATCTACGTGGCCGGGACTGCTGTGCGCCATGCCTTTCGGCTTGTTCCCTTTTTGTCTCGATGCTCGTGGTGCTCGCCTCGAGCATGGGCGACCTGTTCTAAACTGGTTGCGAGTAGTGCTTGGTAGCCCAGTCGTGCCCTTTACCGTTTTTTTTTTGTTTTTCCTGTTATGGGTTCTCTTCTAAAGTAACCAGGCAAAAAAAAAGTGGTACCCTTGTCATAGTATGGTTACTGGGCTACTAAGAGTGGTTGACATGCCTTTGAACGAACGGCAATCACAACCCAAAAGCCTGTAATTCCCTGCCCCCTCCAGTTGTCGGAACATCAAACCTCCATAATCAGGCAATATTACATAAGTTGCATATGAAACAGGGTTTATATTGCTGTTGCTGGTGAGTGTATAAAAGGTTCCTTTTTAATCTTGGTGAGTGTATATACTGAGTGTCCTTTTGGGGGTACAAGAAATATAAACCCTACTTCATATGATTTCGGGAATAGTCCTTACTTGGAGGCTTTTGGAGGTCAAGGGTCTGGGAGCCCCCTATGATTTAGGGAATACTCCCTCTGCTTCTGCCTACACAGGCCTCACAACCCCAGACAAACCCTAACCCTAAACCCTAAACCCTAACCCCTAACCCCTAACCCCTAACCCCTAACCCCTAACCCCTAACCCCTAACCCCTAACCCCTAACCCCTAACCCCTAACCCCATGACCTAACCATAAACCTTAAACCCTAAGCCCTACACCCGAGCGCTTCCAGACACCTTGCTGTCAGGTCCTGCTGAGCTTCGACAAGGACATTCTGGGTGTTGACGCCCTGAACTTCAGCAATCCCGAAGCTCTAAAACCCTAAAATCTGAATCACCGGTGCTAAGCAAGTAGCTTTTAGGGGTATTCACCACAGGTTAAACCTAAACCCTAACCCTAAACCCTAAACCCTAACCTTAACCAATCCAACCTCAAAGCCTTGAAGCCACGTCTTTCGATTCAGATTTGTTATAGGGTTTAGGGTTTAGGGTTTAGGGTTTAGGGTTTAGGGTTTAGGGCTCGGAAAGCAGCCCCTCCCACAGAGAACGACACCCAGAGTTCAGGCTTTGCAAACCCAAAGCCCTAGATGCAAAAAACACGGCGTGTGACCGGGTTCTTGTTATGTTAATGGGGTATCAGGAGGGAGCCCTCGAAGGGAACCTTACTATTATTCCACTGTATAGCCCTTATATACCTTACATAGTTCCTCTATTATACTCGGCTTTCTTCTGGCTGGCTCTTAGGACTTTAACTTTTTGGTTTTTGTAGAAACCACAAGAAGGAGCCTAACAGTTGAGCTTTTAGGAGGGGTTCAGAAGTCAGCCAAGAATATCCTTCAGTAGTCCGTAAGTATAGAACCCCTAAGGTCCCTTATAAGGGTTCCTCCTGTAGTCCCTTGATTGTGGTAACCCTACTGGCACTGAGTAGTGAATGACGTAGTGAGGCACTACAACATCATATGTCCACTATATCATACATCCTCTATACATACCCTTAAAGGCATTATAGGTCCCGAGTTCACCCCTTTGAGCCCTAGAAACTAAACCCTAAACCCTAAACCCTAAATCCTAAATCCTAAACCCTAAACCCTAGGACCCTATGCCAAACGTTCACCCATTCTCTAACCCCCAAGCCCTAGCCTGTTTGTGTTTCGGGTTCAGGGCCGAAGGCGCCGCTCGTCCACTTCAGCAATGAGGCGAGGTGCGGAGACGGTTTCTATGGGGTCTGGGGTTGAGGGTTTAGGGTTGCGGTTTGAGGGTTTAGTGTTTAGGGTTTAGGGTTTAGGGTTTAGGAGTATTGGGTTTAAGGCTGAGGGTTGTGGGTTTAGGGTTTAGGGGTCCAGGGTTCAGGGTTTAGGGTTTAGGGTTTGCATTACAGGCTACGGCAACTCTGCCTCTCAAGCAAGTCCGACGTCCTCTGGACTTTCCTTGCGTGGGCCCCGGCGCCCGCCAACGTCATAGGAAGGCTCGTGGTCGCTCAAGTGAGCACTGCGCAGCTGCTACAGAAAGCAGGGCTTACTTGGGTTTTTTGGGAATATTGTTTTTGGGTGCTATAACTAAAATGATTTTGCCAGGGTTCCAAGATCAGTATAGGTTAGGTGTTCTGGGTTTAAGGTTTCAGCTTCAACAGTACAGTGTGCCTGAGCGCTGATTTGCTCCATGGACGCGCGAGGCAGCAAATCTTGCAAGCCAATTTACCCTGTTTCCTCTATCTTTCCTTCGGACATCGGGTGGTGATCGCCAGATCACCTTGCTCGATCGGCTTGGGGGTGGTCGCCAACCCCCCCCCCCTCCAACCCCGTTTCGGCTTGTTTGTTTGAGCTAGGGTTATCCTCAAGGCAAGAGACTAGCGAGCGTGACATAGTCGATAGACACAAAACCCTAACCCACTAGCACCCAACGCCTCGAACCTAGACCCCTGGGATGATCAAATTTGGAACCCCAAATATTACCCTATACTACTAACCCTATACTACTAACCCTAAACCCTAAATCCGAAACCCTAAACGATAAACCCTCAACCCTGAACCCTAAACCGCGACTACTAGGTCGTTTTGGCTCTCTTAAGGGATCTCCTTCTAAACCCTGAACCCTAAACCCTAAACCCTAAACCCTAAACCCTGAACCTGGAAAGCTCCTTCCCTCAGGTGGTCGCAGCGGAGTTCACCCGGGAGCTCGGTGGCGGGGGTGGAGTCGGGACACCCAGGGGAGTAGGGTCTACAGTAGCGTTCAGGGTTTAGGGTTTAGGGTTTAGGGTTTAGGGTTTAGGGTTTAGGGTTTAGGATTTGGGGGGGGGGGGGGGGGTTCTGGGACTCTCAACCACTAGGACCCATTTGCTATGGTTCAGGTTCCCTTCTGAGCCCCTTTCAACCAAAAAAGGGCACCCTACTTGGTTCCTACGCTATTTTTGGGTCTACACTCGTCACGCTGTGCTGACATCCTAAGTCCAGAAGCTTGGGTCCAAGCCGCTAGCTCCTAGAAGAGGACACACTCAAGCGCCAACCCTAAGCCCTAAGCCCTAAGCCCTAAACCCTACTTTTCTCAAGTTACCAGTTCATCAACTCCGAGATCAGAGGCTGCGCAGGCTTAGGTACCCAGAGCTCCAGCTGTAGTTCCTTTTCGAGGGTGGTTCAGGGTTTAGGGTTTAGGGTTCAGGCTTTAGGGTTTAGAGGTTGAGGGTTAGGGGCAGGGTATATAAGTGCTGCAGGGTTTGCAGGACTTGCAGGCTTTGCAGGGCTCATCGGGTTTATGGAGTTATGGGCATCAGTTCCGAGCTCACGACTACCAAGTCGGGCGGCCAGATGTACTCCTGCTGGCCCCACCCATGATAAGCCGAAAGCCCAAAACCCTAAACAAACCCTAAGCCCCAAACCCTGTGACGCCTGATGGGAGGTGGCAGTGGTGGAGGTGGTAGTGGTGTTGAGATGATGCGGGAAGTCCCGATGTGGAGCTGAGTTGTGATCCTCTGCGCCGGTTGGTGGATGCGGTGTTGGAGTGGAAGGTGGATGGGGTGGAGACAGTGGAGGAGGAGAACAGGGCGTGAGGACGCGGGCTCCGCCCATGAAGCAGAAGATGAGGAAGCCGCCTGCTCGGCTATGGGGCCGACTTCGAGCTGCTCCAGTTCGCTTACGACCTCAACTTGTGGAGTAGCCTCGGGTCCAAGAGAAATCTGCAGCTAAAGGTCCCCATGCGGGTCATGATGAAGGGCGAAGCCTAGGATGCCCGGTAGTACCCTTATTCCCTTTTTTTTGGGGGGGGGTTTTAGGTTCCCTTATAAACCCCTTTAAGCAACAAAGGGCACCCTTTTTAAGCCTTGGTTACTGGGCAGCCTCGAAGCCTGCAGCCCGCTCTATTGGCGCGCAGTGCAAGCGATGTTTCGAAACACCCCGGGGAGGGTTTAGGGTTTAGGGTTTAGGGTTCAGGGTTGAGGGTTGAGGGTTGAGGGTATAGGCCCGGGCTAGTGGTTGTGGTCGCCTGGGGTGGTGGTTTGCTTGGAGGTTCATGGTACTTATTATCAACCAATGGTAACTGTACTTATAACTGTACTTGTCACCATATTAGGGCACTTAAAGGGCTTATAAGTGGGTTTAAAATACAGTTTTAACTGGTTATTAACTACCATGAAGCCTCCAAGTAGGGGACTATTCACCCCCCCCCCCCTTCTCTGGAAAGCAGCTACGCCTCGCAACGCTTTCGATTCTAGGTAAAAAAAGCCCTCAACCCTAAATCCTAAACCCTAAACCCTAAAGCCCTAAACTCCGAAACCCTAAAAACCCCTAAACCTTACACCCTGAACTCTAAACCCTAATTAAACCCCAAGCCCGAAACCCTAAACCCTAAAACCCTCAACCGTAGACGCAGCCAGGTTCCCAGCGACTTGGGCAACTCGCTTGGCTTGGGCCGGCTGCTTCAAACTGCCCGGCGCCTGGGAGGTCTTTTAGGGGCTTTTGGGGTGTGTTTAGGGGTCTTTAGGGGGCTGTGTAGGGGTGTTTGGGGGTGTTTAGGGGCTAGGGGCTTTCTTTTCGGGTTTTTTTCAGTCTTTAGGTCTTCGGGTTTTAGGGGTTCAAAAGTTTTTGGGCTTTAGGGGTTTGAAAGGGTTTAGGGGCTGGGGTTTCTCGATTCCCCAAAGGTACCTTTTGCCCTTTTTGGGCATCGGGTGCATAACCAACACCCCAAAAGGAATCCCTCACTACCATCCAGCTTCTGGATTACCACTGGGGCTTGGTAGGCTTTCTGGGGCTTTGCTTAGGGAATCAGGGGTTGTGGGGGTTTACGGGGTTTATGGGTTGTTGGCATTTGCAGCGTCTAGGGCGGGTCTAGGGAGTCAGGGGTTGAGGGGTTTATGTTGGGATGTCTCCCTTATACTAACAGTCCTTGATAGGGATGGAAGTACGCCCTATTGCAATCCCTATTAAGGACTGTTACAGTATAAGGGGGAACACGTTTGAAAGTTCATGGGTTGCTGGGATTTGGCTCTAGGAGTGGGTTTAGGGTTTAGGGTTTAGGGTCGGGCTCTGCGAGGAGATTCATGGTGTAGGGCGTGAGGTTGAATTTGGGGGTGAGGGTCCCGTTTCCCCATAAATTGGGGTACCCTGTTCTAGGGTTCCTGCAACTAGGTTGCCCAGTAACCTAGGATGAAAAAGGGTTCCCTTTTTTGCTTAAAGGGGTTTATAGGGGAACCTAGAGCCCCCAAAAAGGGAATAAGGGCACTACTGGGTATCCTAAGGGCTTAGGGCTCAGGGTTCAAGGGGAACCTTACCTTGGGAAATGCCCCTAAACGTCTAGATCCTAAACCCCAAAAAGACCCGATAGGCCCTAGATATGAAGGAAGCATACCCTAGGCCGCTAAGCCTTTAAACTCCTGCATGATGAAAGCCTACACTCCTGACCCGGCCCCAGGCCATGCAGGCCCAAGAAAACAACTAAACCCAAAGCCGTGATCCCTCAATCTTACACACACCTCAAGCCCCCGAAGCCGTCAGAGACCCACAGAAGGTTGTAGCCCTAAACCCTAAACACTAAACCCTAAACCCTGAACACCCTAAACACCCTAAACACCCTAAATACCCTAAATACCCTAAATACCCTAAATACCCTGAATACCCTAAAAACCCCTAAACCCCTAACACGCCCGAAGCCCACCGCAGGTCGTCGAGCCGCTTGCCACCGAGCGACCCGGCTCGGGGAAGCTTGACAAGGCGGCTGCTGGTGGCACAGCGTACAGGGTTTAGGGTTCAGGGTTCAGGGTTTAAGGTTTAAGGTTGAGGGTTCAGGATTTAGGGCTTAGGGTTTAGGGTTGAGGGTTCAGAGTTTGGGGGTTCGGGGTTAAGCTTTGTGGTTCAGTGTTTGGGGTTCGGGGGGTTGGGGTCCAGGGCTCAGATTTTGGGCTTTGGGGGTTAGAGTTTAGGTGTCGGGTTTGGGGCTCAAGGCTAGCGTGGGATCGCGCGGGTTGAGGGTGTTGGGGTCGGTTTAGGGTTTGGGGTTTGGGTTCGGGGTTTGGGTTTAGGGTTTGGGTTTAGGGTTTAGGGTTTAGGGTTTAGGGTTTCGAGTTTAGGGCTTCTGAGTTTTGGGGCCTCTATGCGCTAAGCCGTGGGTTGTATTTTGGGTAGATAAATGGTGCTACAAGTTGTGGTTGCTGATTGAAAGGGTCTAGAGGGGTAATAGATTCTGTCTACATTTAAACAAGCGAAAAGCCGCCGAAAACCCTAAACCCTAAAGCCTAAACCCTAAACCCTACACCCTAAACCCTACACCCTACACCCTAAACCCTAAACCCTAAACCCTAAACCCTAAACCCTAAACCCTAAACCCTAAACCCTAAACCCTTCCTGAGCATGCTACCTCCACACATGAAACACGTCTCCCTCGTACCGGTCATATGGGTGGTTGTCAAAAATTAGGGTCTTCTGGATCCCGATTCTACTACGGCACCTAGTATTTAGGGTACCCCAAAAGGGATCATAGTTTTGACAACCACCCATATGTAAAAAAAACAGCAAACTATGGTTCAGGGTTGTCGGAGAGATGGTGTCTTCCTAGCGGGCGCTGCAGCCCTGCGCCCCTGTGGAATGTACGACTGTAGGCTTCAGGTGTGACCCTGAGCATGCTGGACCTTGGAAGCCCCCTAAACCCTAAGCCCTAAACCCTGAACCCTGAACCCTAAACCCTGAACCCTAAACCTTAAACCCTAACCCTAAACCCTAAACCCCCAAAAATGGGGATTTCCCGGGTTCTGGACCGGCAGGCTGAGCCCTTTTTAACTGCACGCTTGAACCCTGTAAGTTGGGATGTCCCCCCTTATACTAACATTACCCCCTAGTATAATCCCTGTTAAGGTCTGTAAGTATAAGTGGGGACATCCCAACCTATAAGTTCATGTCTACCCCGAGCCTGAACGAGGGCATATGTGGAGGATAGTCCTTTTCAGGCTTCATTTCGGTATATAAGGCGCATGTAAGGGGTACCCTTTTAAGGGCCCATACAAAGAGACCATGTAACTACCCTTAGAGTTTTGGTCCCTGCATCCCCCAAAACCCTAACCTTGAACCCCAACCCCTAAACCCTAAACCCCTCAACCCCTAAAGCCCTAAACCCCTAAACCGCTAAACCGCTAAACCCTAAACCCCTAAACCCCTAAACCCCTAAACCCCTAAACCCCCAAAACCCCCAAAACCCCCAAAACCCTGGGAAAGGCCGTTCCGCCACTGGCTCCGGGCCGACGAGCGTCGCTGCTGCGCGCGTCCATGGGCAAGGTGCCCTAAACCCTAAACCCTAGACTCTCAACCCCTAAGCCCTAAGCCCTAAACCTTAAAGCCGCTTCAACATAGGGTTTGGTGGTTGAGGGAGTTAGGGTTTTAGGGCCCAGGGTTTGTGTAGGGGATCTAGGGTTACAGTACATATTGGAAGAAGGACACAGCCCTAAAACCTAAACCCTATAGGATTTTCAGAGGCTCAAGGGGCCAAAACCCTTAAACCCTCTAAAGCCGAAGGCCAACTACCCAGGTGGATGTTAAACCCTAAACCTAAGCCCTAAACCCTAAGCCCTAAGCCCTAAGCCCTAAGCCCGAAACCCTAAACCCTCAACCGCCCTAAAACCTCTAAAACCGAAGGCCAACTACCCAGGTGATCGGTAGGATGTTAAACCCTAAACCTTAAACCTAAACCCTAAGCCCTAAACCCTAAACCCTAAACCCTAAGCCCCAAACCCTAAACGCTAAACGCTAAGCCCTAAACCCTAAACCCTAAACCCTAAACACCTCTTACACGTGGGATGTGAGCGGGCTCAGGAGCTTGAGGTTTGCGGTCGGAGGGTTCATCTTCAGAGTTCGGGGTGTGGGGGTTTAGGATTTAGGGTTTAAGGTTTAAGGTTTAGGGTTTAGGGTTTAGGGTTTAGGCCTTCAGGTCTCTTATCGGCGAACTCTATGTGGCGTTTAGGTAGTCTCGATTATAAGGTACGTTGTTCAGGGTCCCTTTATCTAAAGAGATTATACTTGTGCCCTTGCCCTTCGAACTTCTGCGTATGCGACGCGCTCTGCTCTAGCCTGAACTCAGAGTGTTGCGTGCCGCCGGCAATGCAACTTTCCCAAATCGAAGTACGCCCTAAACCCCTAAACCCTCATATCTAAGGCCCCAAACCCTACACCCTAACCCTACACCCTGCACCCTAGAAAGCCTAAGCTTCTTTCGGCCTGCGAGGCCGAGTATCAGCGGGCGCACCGGGAGTGTCGAAAGGCACATCGCAGTAGGGTTTAGGGTGCAGGGTTTACATAAAAGTTTAGGGTTTAGGGTTCAGGGTTCAGGGCATTTGGGTGTAGGATTTGGAGTTGAATGGCATGGTATGGGGAGGACAAGTTGTGTGTAAGTTAGTGCTACTAAGTCTTCTTTTCCATGGTAAGTACAGCTAAGTTTCCATGTACGTATCCTGGCAGTACTCTCGGACTTCGTTGGGCAAAGCCTAGTAATGGAATGCACTTATTAATTTACTGTCACGCGTTGCCTTTAGTTTGTACATGCAGGAATAAGAGTTAGCTAGTCAATAGCTGTTTCGGACATCCTTGCAACATTAAGCGGGCTGCGCAGAAGTAGCGCGTGTACTGCGCTACTAATATGCGTGCTACTCTGGAATTAGGGTGTAGGGCATTTTCAGGGTTTAGGGTTTCAGGGTTTAGGGGGCGGATAGAAACCCCAAACCCTCAACCCTCAACCCTAAACCCTAAACCTGGTGGTTGGTCCTGAGCGCCTCTGCATCTTGCGAAAGTCAAAATCTCCATGTGGCAAACCCTAAAGGTCCATGGTCCATGTACCTAAACACGGAATACTTGACTCTTAAAGTCGTCCCTATAGATCGACATTGGGGCCCAAGTATATAGTACTGAGGTGCAAGGACACTTTGGGAAATACCGTGTGATAATTCCTCAGCCTCAACCGGCTCTCGTACCGTGTAGCAGGAGCTGTTACTCTTACAGCACTTCCGCGACGTCGCGAATGCGACGGAGGAGGCCAGTGGAACGGCGTTGCAAGCCGGCTGACTCAAAATCAGCATGAATCGGAAACTGAAAACTCCACAGCTTCTTATTCCTTAGGGCTGAAGATATCTGCAGTTATTCGAGGTCTCAGGCAGGTTTAGATTTGTAGATATAAGCCCTTCATTCAGGCTGTGGGGTCCAGAGTACCCTTCTTAGATTCTCGAAGCCCTAGAATTTCCGAACTCAATCCTCATACCTTATGAAGCCTCAGCGAAACATTAAACCCTAAACTGTAGGCCCTAAGACCCTAAACATTAGGCCCTAAGCCCTAAACCCTAAGCCCTAAGCCCTAAACACTTGGAGACCTGACCTTCTGGACCCTTAACTTGGGATGTTCCCGCTTTTAACTAACAGTCCTTAACAGCCTTAACAGGGATCATAGTGCCCCCTATCTTTCGTCCTTATTAAGGACTGTTAGCATAAGGGGGAACGTGCAACCCTTCCCCCCCCCCCCCCCCCTCCCCCCTCCGCCTCCCCCTCCGCCTCCTTTTGTCTTTTCTAGGACCCAGAGTAGGCCCTTAATCCACTTGTTTTTTGGGTTTAGCTTCCGATATGACGCTTTAAACCCAAGAGGGCACCCTTTCATTCCTGGGTTACCCTTGGGTCGAGTTTTTTGTTGTGGTTGTGTTCAAGCCCCCACTACTCTCCTCTACTCCGCCTCCCTCAGGGCCTTGACTAGCTCAAGGGCACGTGAAGCCCAACAATAACTGCACAGCTGCCCCAAACCCTACACCCTAAACCCTAGACCCTAAACCCTAAACCCTAAACCCCAAACCCCAAACCCCAAACCCCAAACCCCAAACCCCAAACCCGAATTAAACCCCAAACCCCAAACCTAAACCCAGTATAAACCCCAAACCCTAGATACCCTCAAGGTCTTCACTAGCTTTAGAGGTCGCTTCGGGGGACACTGAAGCCCAATTACAACCGCACATCTGACCCCAAACCCTAAACCCCAAGCCCTGTACCTTAAACCTTAAATCCGTACCTATGGTGTTGTTTCGGTGGTTTAGCCCAACGTTTGGGGTTTAGGGTTTAGGGTTTAGGGTTTAGGGTTAACATGTGGCTCTGTTGAAAATAGAGGGCCCCTAATGTAGACCCCCAAACAGTAGGATTCCTTAAGAAGGAGGACCGCAATCCCTAAACCCAAAACCGAAACCCTAAACCCTCACCGCTCGACACGTTCAGGGACTACCACGTCTCGGTCATCCGGCCGGAGGTGTACAACCTCGTTTCCCAAGTGGAAACGGTGGTGGCAAGGTGAGATGACCGGCTACTCCGCCAAAAACGACACACTGGCATGGCTGGCGTCGGATAACCGCCAA
>CAJNDS010002221.1:305000-337500 GCA_905221605.1 Symbiodinium natans
GGGGGGGGGGGGGGGGGGGCCCTCTTCCTAGGACTCTGGGACCTAAGCCCTAAGGCCTAAGCCCTAAACCCTACACCCTAAACCCTAAACCCTAAACCCCAAACCCTAAACCCTAAACCCTAAACCCTAAACCCTAAACCCTAGCCCTAAACCCTAAACCCTAAACCCTGAAGGGAGCCTGCCGTCAAAGTTTGGTCTTCGTCATGGCGAAGAGGGAAGAGGTTCAGGTTTTATACGCTGACTCTTATCCCGGTGCCTTTTGGGGCGGAAGAGAACATACTACACAAGGCTTTTTGCAGGTGCGTTGAGACTGAACCAAGGGGTTTAGGGTTTAGGGCGAGGTTTAGGTTTCCTAAACCCTAAACCCTAAACCCCTAAACCCGAAACCTTAAACCCTGTTTAGGGGATTGCCTACAAAGCCGCGGGTGCAGGGCAAGGACAATCTGGAGGGCAAGGACTATCTGGACGACGATGACATAACGCAAATGCCTCTCGACGGCACCCAGCCGTTTAGGGTTTAGGGTTTAGGGTTTAGGGTTTAGGGTTTAGGGTTTAGGGTTTAGGGTTTAGGGTTCCGTAACGTGAGCCTCGCACCACACACACACCCACAAACCCTAAAAGCAGAACGACGAACCCCAATGACCCTAATGCCCAAAAATCTGAACCCTAAACCTTTAACCCTCAGCCCTAATAATAATGATCATACAGAACTCTGAGCCCTGCCGGTGCCCTCAGCCCTTGAAGCCCCTTTCTCTCGGATTTCACGAAGCTTTTCGAGCCGTAAACCCCAAATCCTGAACCTCAAACCGCTTACGTTCAGGTTTCTTGGCAATGAATGCTGAAAGCTGCGATAAGCCCTGGGTCCCGCCTACCGAGCGACTGGCTTTGCGGCAGAAGGTCAGGAGGAAGTACCCCAAACCCCAAACCCCCAAACCCCCAAACCCCCAAACCCCCAAACCCCCAAACCCCCAAACCCCCAAACCCCCAAACCCCCAAACCCCCAAACCCTAAACCCCCAAACCCTAAACCCCAAACCCCTAAACCTTAAACCCTAAACCCTAGCCCCAAACCCTAAACCCTAAACCCAAACCCCAAACCCTAAACCCTAAACCCTAAACCCTAAACCCTAAACCCTAAACCCTAAACCCTAAACCCTAAGCGGCTCAAATAAGGGCATGGCGAGCCCCTGGCCTCACCCCTGTTGCTTAAACCCTACAAACCTCAGCAAGCCCAATGATATCCTGAACCCTCTAAGCCATGTTTAGGTGTAGGGTTTGGGGTTTAGGGTTTAGGGTTTAGGGTTTAGGGCTTGGGGTTTGGGGTTTAGGGAACGCCACTGAAGGAATGAGGCGTTGTTCCAGCACCGCGGCTACTACTACTCCGCCTACTCCCGAGCTTCCTATTCTGCTACAAAGAGGCCCAAAGAACATGTACTCCCTTTGTCCCTAAACCCTATCTCGTTTATTAGGATTTAGTGCTTCAGGGTAAGGATTCAGGGTTTGGGGTTTGGGGTTTAGGGTTTAGGGTTTAGGGTATTAAACTCTGCAGTACCCTCATCCCCTACGAACCAAGACAGCTATGCAGAGGTTCGCCTCTTCCTCCTCGACAAGCAGCGAGATGGATCAGAGCCATGGCTTGAAAGTCCAGGGTTTCAGGGGTTTCAGGGGTTTCGGGATTTAGGGTCTAGGGTTTTAGGGTCTAGGGTTTTAGGGTTCTGGGTTTTAGGGTTTTGGGTTTGGGGTTTAGGGTTTGGGGTTTAGGGTTTTGGCTTCAGTGCTTCAGGGCTTCAGGGCAGTATGAACTGAAGTTGCAGAACGCCTGGACACCCCAACGGCACATGGTCAGGTTTACCCCAAGCCCCAAAAACTAAACTCTACTCCCTAAGCCCTATGCCCTAAGCCCTAAACCCTAAACCCTTTCACTTTACACCCTCAACCTTAAATCCTAGCACCCCAGTCAGTACCACTTTCCTACAACCGGATCTAGAGAGCCAGAGTTCTCCTGTCATGAAGCCCTTATTGGGTTTAGGGCCAAAGTTTAGGGTTTAGGGTTTAGGGTTTAGGGTTTAGGGTTTAGGGTTTAGGGTTTAGGGCTAGGACTCAGAGTTGGCCCTTATTCCTGTCTTGGGCTTTTTAGGCTCCCAAACAAGCCTTACAAGCCCCTGGAAGGGTCTCGAGGATGTGCCGAGTGTCAAGATAGCGGTATGTTTAGGGTTTAGGGTTTAGGGTTTAGGGTTTAGGGTTTAGGGTGTAGGGTGTAGGGTTTAGGGTTTAGGGTTGAGGGTTGAGGGTTTAGGGTTTAGGGTTTAGGGTTGAGAGGTGGAATTTCCTCCATCTGGTGGGCGTCAGGGCTTGTACCGAAGCAGGGCGGGGCCATCCTGTCGCGTTGGTTCAGGTTTTAGGGTTTGGGCTCAGGGTTTAGGTTTTGGGAAACCCCGCGCATGAACTCCCAACTCCTGCTCCTAAACCCTAATCCCTAATCCCTAAACCCAAAACCCTAAACCCCAAACCCCTAAACCCTAAACCGCCTCCTCCTTGCACCCCAGGGTGAAAACAGAGCAGACTACGCGCACGCAAGATTCGATGGCTTCTGGGCATGCACCAGTCAGATCTCTTACCATGCTGTAGGGCCCTAAACCCTAAACCCTAAACCCTAAACCCCTAAATCTATGATGGTGATCGTCGACAGCGAGAAGATATCAAGGCTCCAGCAGAGAAGAAGAATAATAAGAAGAGGCATACACGAGCACGGTTGCAGAGACACTAAGCCCCCTAGTTTCTGGGCCTGTAGGAACAGCCGAACAAGTCTGTGGTGTGTTCCTGAGATTATTGGCCTTTTTGAGGGTTTACTGGGTTTCTGAACAATGTAGACAGAAAGTGTGTCTCAGTATGCTAGCTGAAATATTCGATGTTCAGCAAGGGTACGAAATGCAGCCGATGAGTTAGGTCCAGTTAGGTTCTAAACGTGAGCAGGTCTCAGATGCCAAAGGCATTGGCTGTGTAACCAAATTCACCCATGGATTTTTTTTGGGGTTTCCGAAATTCGCGGTACCTTATTGGGGTCCTTGTTATCATCAGGGATTCCTATTTATTTGGGGGTTTATACTAGGGGTCCATTATTTTGCGGTAAACCTCCATTAGAGGCCCCGGGCCCAGATCCATCCTAGAGGGCATGTGCCTCTCTCCCGCAACGGCGCGAACATGTTTAGGGTTGAGGGTTTATGGTTTAGGATTTAGGGTTTAGGATCTCTTCATGGGTGTGTGGGACGGGGCGAATGGGGGCCCGCCTACACTCCCTTCCCATACACCCACCTTGATCCGTAGTGAACTCTTTCAAGGGTTGATGCGACACGCAGGTTGCCAGGGTTGAGGGTTTCGGGCGAGCTTGAGCCCGCGGCCCGAAGTAGGGTTTAGGGTTTAGGGTTTAGGGTTTAGGGTTTAGGGTTTAGGGTTTAGGGTTTAGGGCTTAGGGTTTAGGGCTTAGGGCTTAGGGCTTAGGGTTTAGGGTGCTCTATACCAAGGTCCGGCATTTGTCTGAAATAGCAGACCCCGAAGTTCAGCGAGGGGTTGCGCTGCACTCAACCCTGCCACCGGGCTCCAGGGGAGGGTTCAATGGGTTTGGGCTAAGTTTCTTGGTTCCTGTTAAGGAAGGTTAGGGAACTGAGAATACAAGGACGTTAAGAAACCTACAATAATTTGCCAAGACAGGGTACTATATCTTTAGCTGTCTCATGAGTTATCATACTAATATTAATATTGAATAATATGCATGTAATGTTATGCAATCTAATGCATTATATATTCATATTCATGATAATATGACCTGATTCCGGCAGCTTAGTTCAAGTTCTTGAAGCCCAGCATCCAACTACCGAATTTGGGGCAGCTGCAATGGAAGGTGAAGAGCAGGAGGTTCAGGTCTTCAGGAGTTTACAGGGTTGATCTCCGACCTCTAATCCCCAAACCCGAAACCCTAAACCCGAAACCCGAAACCCTAAACCCGAAACCCGCACGCAACATCTGGCTGAAGGTTCGTTCAGTGAGAGAAGTGTTGGGAGGAGAGGGGTGGGGTGGAGAGGGAGGGGGGTTCGATTTGTTTAGCTTTTTGAGGGGGCGGGGGGGGGAGGTTTCGGGTTTCGGGTTCAGGGATTAGGGTCAAAATTGCCCAATGCTCTAAGAGCCACCCCGCAACCTCTACAGCCCTGAAATTTTCAAGAGCCTTCGACCCTAAACCCTCTTCAGGGCCAAGACCCCAGCATCCCCCAAAAGACCCCACAAGCCCTAACTTAAGACACTTAGCTTCACCCCACACCACCCTCACCCCCCTCACCCCCTTCACTCCTCCACCCCCCCTCCCCTCCTCCCCCCTCCTCCCTCCATCCCTCCCCCCTGCTCCCCCCCACCCCCTCCACCCCCAACCCCGGATCGCACAACCAAGATTGGCTAGGGTTTAGGGTTTAGGGGTTAGTTTTTAGGGTTTAGGGTTTAGGGTTTAGGGTGTAGGGTGTAGGGCTTAGGGTTTAGGGTTTAGGGTTTAGGGTATCACCAACACGGACACGGACCTCAATCGTGCTCGTTTGTGGGGCGGGAAGCCTTTGGATGGGAGCGAGTTGACGTGGCATGTGGAGCGGGCAAGATCCAAGAAGAGCAGAGGGCTGGGTTTAGGATTTAGGGTTTAGGGTTTAGTCTGCTGCAGAAGTCCAGGAGATCAGACAGTGTACCAGAATCATATTGTTTAAATTCCTATGCCACGATCTGTTGAATCCTCAAGACGCCTCAAGTACCCTAAGCCCCAAACCCTAAAACCCTGAACCCCTAAACCCTAGACCCTAAACCCTAAACCCTACACCCTAAACCCTGACCCCAAAGCCCTAAACCCTAAACCCCAAACCCTAAACCCTAAACCCTAAACCCCAAACCCTAAACCCTAAACCCTAGACCCTAGACCCTAAACCCTAAACCCCTCAAAAGCTGCAGAGTGCCCAGGGCTGGCTTCGGCAGACATTGGGTGAACCGCAGTGGAATGTTTCGCGCTTCGGCCAACTTAAGGGTCTTAGGGGTTTAGGGTTTAGGGTTTAGGGTTAGAGCAGATATCAACACGAGGAAGCCCTAAAGCATTTGAAGTAGGGTTTAGGGTTTAGGGTTCAGGGTCTAGGGTTCAGGGTTTAGGGTTCAGGGCTTGGGGTTTAGGGTTTAGGCTTTGGGGTTTGAGGGTTGAGGGTTGAGGGTTGAGGGTTGCTGGTTTAAGGGTCTTAAAAGACTGAAGGGTTTAGGGCTTCAGGGATCTTAAGGGTTTAGTGGTTGACTCAACCAAACCCTCAATGAGGACCCTAAACCCTAAACCCTAAACCCTAAACCCTAAACCCTAAACCCTAAACCCTAAACCCTAAACCCTAAACCCTAAACCTGAGGGTTTGGATCTTTAAGGGTTTGGGGTTTAGGGGTTTAGGGGATTTAGGGGTTAAGCGTTTCGTGTTTAGGGTTTAGGCATCTTGTGGGTTTTTGGGATTTAGGGTTTAGGGTTTAGGGTTTTGGGGATTTAGGGTTCAGGGTTTCGGGCTCAGGGTCTACCATGACACCAAGGGTATCCAGGGTTTCGACTTGAAAAGGGTTTCTTAGAAGGTCTTCGGGGTTAGGGGTGGGGCGTCCGATCTTACTTAGAATTCTGGTCTTCTTTAGGGGGTTTTGAGTCTTAGGGTTTTTAGGGTTACGTGTTTGGGTTATGGTTTCGGGTTCAGGGTTCAGGGTTCAGGGTTAGGCTTTTTCACCCTAAAGCCTTAAGCCCCAAACCAAAACCTTCCATAATAGGTGGGAACCATGGTATGGTCCCTTGTCCTTGTTTGGAGGGATCCGAGGTATGGGCCGTTACGATATGTAGTGCATATAGGGGTTATATAACAGGGGCCCAAAAATTAAGGGCCCATACTTCGGATCCCCTATTCAAGCCTCAACCCTCAACGCCCCCCCCCCCCCCCCCCCTAAACCCGAAACCCTGAACCCTAACCCTAAAATTTTAAACCCCAAACCCTAAACCCTGAACCCAAACCGTTTTTCCCAGGTGTCGATGACACAAGTTACCTTCTTAGTGAGCCTACGCGTGCCTACGACGTGCCCCCTGGGCCGCCCGAGGTTTCAGGATTTCGGGTTTAGGGTTGAAGGTTTGGGATTTAGGGTTTAGGGTTTAGGGCTAGGATTGAGGGAAGAGGGTAGAGGGTAGAGGGTTTAGGGTTTAGGGTTTTGGGTTTTGGGTTTTGGGTTTAGGGTGGACCTAAAACCCTCAACCCTAAAGCCCCCAAAACCCTAAAACCCCAGCAAGGGGCTATAAGGGTCTCTCTGGCTTTGGGGCTTTGGACCCTTCCAAGCTGAAGACCTTCAGCTTCCTTTTTCGGCATCTCCAGTACGGTGCTCTCAAAATCAAAACTGACCTGGACCCACCCTAAACCCTCAACCCTCAACCCTAAACCCTAAACCTCCCCTACCCCCCCAGGACGCGAGTTCTGGGATCCGAACCTTGATGGCTGGACAGGTTTAGGGCTTAGGGTAGGGTTTAGGGATAGGGTTTAGGGCTAGGGTTTAGGGTTGAGGGGTGAGGGGTTAGGGGTTTAGGGTGTAGGGTTTAGGGTTCGGTCGGTTTCGAGGTTGTAGAGAGGTTAACCCAGCCATGAAGCCCTAAGCCCGAAACCCGAAAAGCTAAACCCTAAACCCCAAACCCCAAACCCCAAACCCCAAACCCTAAACCCCAAACCCCAAACCCTAAACCCTAAACCCTAAACCCTAAACCCTAAACCCTAAACCCGAAGGTTTTTTGTTCCGGTCTAGCTTGCCTAAATAGGGAGGGGTAGTAGCTGAACGAGTGCACTTTACATATTTTTGGGATACTATCATCCCCTATAGAAATGGAAGTGCGGCACTTTTTTTCTTTTTTTTGTTTTTTTTTTTGTTGGGGGAGGGGGGGGGGTCTTGTGAACTCAGCAACTAAGTAAACCCCAAGGTTTAGGGTTTAGGGTTTAGGGTTTAGGGTTTAGGGTTTAGGGTGTTTTCCTCCGAGGTTTTTGAGCCACGACTGGGGCTCCAGCGGACGATTCAAGGTCCTCACGCTGCCCCTGGGCGAGGGTTTGGGGTTCAGGGCTTGGGGCTTAGGGTTTCGGATTTGGGGTTTAGAGTTTAAGTTTAGAGTTTAGAGTTCAGGGGTTGTTTAGGGTTTAGGGTTTAGGGTTTCGGGTTTCGGGTTTCGGGTTTAGGGTTAGTCCCAGAAGGTCAGATATGCCATGCTTGTGGTTTCAGGGCCCGAAAACCCCAGTGAACACTTAGGAGTATGGTACCGATGGAGTCTATTGACCCTCTGTTCAGGGTTTCAGGGTCTAGGGGCCCTCCTGGCTTCGCAGAAAAGCCTCCAAGTAGCTTCGACGCTGAAGATTTAGGGTTTAGGGTTTCTCGGGTTTCTAGGGTTTCTGGGGTTTCTAGGGTTTCTAGGGTTTCTAGGGTTTCTAGGGTTTCTAGGGTTTCTAGGGTTTCTAGGGTTTCTAGGGCCCCTAAACTCCGAGGCCCTATACGCCGAACCGGAAGTGCGCCCCCGAACCCGAAAATCTAACCCGAAGATTGCCCATCTGAAAGGCGGCCAGCCGTGCAGTGGAGGAACCCTAAACCCCAAACCCTAAACGTAAACCCCAACTACAAACCCTAAACCCTAAACCCTAAACCCTAAACCCTAAAGCACAGTGGAGGAGGTCTCAGGTGTTTGCGAAGCCCGCCCTTTCTCCCAGTAAGAGCCAGCACCCTCCAACAGGCCCAAAAATCTGTGGGGCTACTCTAAACTAGGGTTTTCAAGGTTTAGGGTTTAGGGCTAGGGGTTTAGGCTTTAGGTTTAGGGGGTGCGTTTGGTATGAGGATTTGGTGTTCAGGATTAGGGTTAAGGGGAGGGAGTTTTCCCCTTCTCCCGCAAGGGGGACCTCAATTTGTCCAGAAGCCCTAAACCCTAAACCCGAAACCCGAAACCCGAAACCCTAAACCCTAAACCCTAAACCCTAAACCCTGAACGAACCTCCGCTTCCATTTGAGCTCCCTGCGCGGCCTTCTCAGGCTAATGATTTTCAACTCACAGGCGGGCTGCTTGAGAGTGTAGGCTTTAGAGGATTCCAGGGTTTAGGGTTTGGGGTTTAGGGTTGAGGGTTTAGGGTTCTTTCGGCCGATTTAGTCCGGCTTAGTCTGTATGCGTGTAGGATCCGGGGGTTTAGCATCTAGCATTTTTCGGTGGCTTTTGAACAGGCTCATGGCCTGAATTCTGCAGGTTTAGGGTTTATATAGGGTTTAGGGTTTAGGGTTTAGGGTTTAGGGTTTAGGGTTTAGGGTTTAGGGCGACCAAAGTCGGAGGAGGAACCCCAAACGCTCTGCTCGCTCGGGCACCTTCGGCATGGGTCACTGAGGGTCACTGGGTTCAAAGCAGCTGCGAAACCCATTCAGCCCGCAATCCTGCACGAAGCCTAAACGCTAAACCCTACACCCTAAACCCGAAACCCTAAACCCTAACCACAACCCGAAACTTCAGAACTGTCGTCTGCCAGCCCTGCTTGCTAGTAGGATAAGAGCTCAAAGCGTTCCTTTTTCTGTGAAGGTTGCTCACAGTGGTCCTAAACCCCAACATCTCAAACCTCGAACCCTAGACTTTGGGATGCTTCCCCTTATACGAAGAGTCCTAAAATAGGGGTTCTAATAGGGGGTACTATAATCCCCATTAACAAACCCTAAACTAACCCTGAACCCTAAACCCTAAACCCTAAACCCTCTTGTCCTTAAAGGGATTATAATCGGGGGGTACTATAATCCCTATTAAGAAGTCTTAGTATAAAGGCGAACATCCCACCCTGGACTGTCGAGTTCGCTCCGGGATTGGGGGTTGGTTTAGGGTTTAGAGTTTAGAGTTTAGGGTTTGGGGGCTGGTGCTTTTTGGTCCTTCGGATGCAGGCCGCGTTTTTCGCCTCCCTGGCCGTTAGCGCCATGGTTGGAGACGCTGGTTCAGCAAAGACGGACCTAAACATAGGCTCTGGGGGTTTAGGGTTTAGGTTTTAGGGTTTAGGGTTTCGGGAACCTCAAACCTTAACTCCGGAACCCTAAGCCCTGCGCATATCTCCGTGGTCTGGCATTCGGGTTGGGCATCCTTAGTACAGAGGTGCCACAGGGACCCTCGCCTAGAGAACAACTACGGTTTTAGGGTTTCAGGGTTTTGGGGTTTTGGTGTTTTGGGGTTTAGGGTTTTAGACCCTAACCCTAAACCCAAAACCCTAAACCCTAAACCCTAAACCTGCCCAATTGTGGCTGAGTAGGTTTGGGCCTTTGGTGGTTCGTGTTTAGGGTTTGTGCCGCTGCCACTTCTCAGGGATCCTCAGCTTAGGGTTTTTTAGGGTTTTAGGGTGTTAGGGTTTGGGGTCTTAGGGTCTTAGGGTTTTCGGGTCATTTTAGGGTTTCAGGGTCTCAGGGTCATGGGAAACCCGAAGGGTTTTCAGGGTTCTAGAGTCTTAGGGCCCCAGGGTTTTTGGGGTCTTAGGGTTTCATCCCTAAACCCTAAACCCTAAAGGGCTTCCATGCCGTGCTCTCAGAGTTTCCCCTCAGCCTTCGGGCTTCTGCTCCTCCGCACTACCCCCGTGTGGGATGCCTCATGCGCCCCATGCTTCTCAACGAGCCCCCTGAGTTGCAGAATTCCGAAGCCCCTCAGCCCCTCAGCCCCTCAGCCCCTAAGCCCCTAAGCCCCTAAGCCCCTAAGCCCCTAAGCC
Organism: Symbiodinium natans; assembly: GCA_905221605.1. Lineage (NCBI taxonomy): Eukaryota > Dinophyceae > Suessiales > Symbiodiniaceae > Symbiodinium > Symbiodinium natans. The sequence continues at coordinate 314,767 of CAJNDS010002221.1, forward strand.
CTGAGCCCCAAAACCCCTAGGGTTTAGGTTTCAGGGTTTAGGGCTTAGGGTTTAGGGCCTAAGCCCTGATCCCTTAGTCCTACCGTAAACCCTAAACCCTAAACCCTATATCCCTTAGTCCCCTAAGCCCGAACCACCGACAGCTGAGGTGCTTAGAGCTCTTGGAATCCTGCCAGATGAGATGTGGACCGTTCCCTGATTGCAGAGGGCCCTAAGCCCTAAACCCTAAACCCTAAACGCAGGAGGGGTGTCAGGGGTTCAGTTTTGCGTACAGGCCTGGGCCGTTCATCCTAAGCCCTAAACCCTTTATACCATGAGTGTGTGCGGCTTCTTCAGAAGCCCTAAGCAGACCCCAAAAGCCCAACAACACGCACCCAATCTCTGGTTCCATCAAGCCCTGAAATCACCTCCTATGCCGGGGTTTAGGGTTTAGGGTTGGGGTTTAGGGTTTAGGGTTTAGGGTTTAGGGTTTAGGGTTTAGGGTTTAGGGTTTAGGGTTTAGGGCTTAGGTTTAAACCCTAAACCCCACTCCTGAAACCCTAAGCCCGGTAGGGCATCCCAGTAGACTACCCGAACCCTAAACCCTGCTCATGAATAACCGGTGCGCATGTCCCAACATAGGGGGGTATCCCTTTTACACCCCAAAGCAGAATAGAATCCCCTAGAAGGGACGCCCCATAAAGGGTACCCCCTCTTGTCGGAAAATTGCAGGTAGTCTTCGGTCATGCGACATTCTTTGTCGTCTTGCTCTTCTGGCAAAGTCTTCGACTCCCTTGCCTTCGAAAGCTGCTGGTGTTTATGGCCCCTATACTTGTTTAAGGGGTCAGGAGCGGGATGTTCCCCCTTATACAAGCAGTCCTTAATAGGGAAGGCTAGTACCCCCCCAGGGAAACCCTAAACCCTAAACCCTAAACCCCGCATGATATTTCCCATTAAGGGCTGTTAGTGCAAGGGGGAACATCCCAAGTCCGGGATCTAGGTGGAGCGTTTTTTGGGTTTTGGGGCGTTCGGCGTTTCGGGCAGTTTGGGGTTTAGGGGTGTTGCGGAGGGTGAGTTTCAAAGTTTAGTGTTGAGGGCTCAGTGACTCAGGCGACGATTCAGGGTTTGCAGGGTAGTTAGGGTTTAGTGGCGCAGTCCTTTGTAGGGATTATATAGTACACCCTATTAGTGGCGCAGTCCTTAAGAGGGATTGTATAGTACACCCTATTACCATCCCTATTGCATGAGGACCTGTTAGTGTAAGGGGGATCATCCCAAGCTAGGGCTCTTCATGTCACGGTTGTTTGCGAGGCTCTCTATCTTCCCTCTCTGTTCGCGTTTCTGGGTCTCTTGCCGTACCCTTGAAATCCATATTCCGGTTTAGGGTTTAGGGTTTAGGGTTTAGGGTTTAGGGTTTGGGGTTTGGGGTTTGGGGCTTAGGGTTCGGGATTTAGGGCTTAGGTGGCTCGCCTGCCTCACCATCTATGGTGTGTCTCAGAAGCCCTAAGACCACATGAGCGCCCCTTCAAAGAACCAGGCCCATTGCCATACATGGCGAGGACCCCATACCATAAACAACCCCATATGGCCCTTAGGCCCTTTATAGCCCTTCTTTCGGCCTCTTAAAGCCTATATACCTATGTATACACGTAGCTTTTGACACCCAACCCCCCGAAATCCGTGGTCTCAGAAAAAATCAGGGGCGAACCCTAAACCCTAATCCCTAAACCCTAAAACCCTAAACCCTAAAACCCTAAACCCTAAAACCCTACACCTTAAACCCCAAACTCCAAACCCTAAACCCTAAACCCTAAACCCTAAACCCCAAATGGGACCATCTAGAGGAGCTGCTAGCTTGTGCTTGAGGGCTTCGAGAGGAGGGTTGCGCAGGATAGCCTCTAAACCCTAGACCCGAAATCCTTGGGGTTTAGGGTTTAGGGTTTAGGGCTTAGGGCTTAGGGCTTAGGATCTAGGGTTTAGGTTTTAAACTTTTAGGTTTAAACTTTTAGGGTTTAGGGTTAGCCTTAATCCCTTCCGCACCATCACCGAGGATAGGCTGTGCATCGACCAGAACGACGCACAGCTACAGAGCTGTCAAATGAGGGGGGGGGGGGGTGCGAGAGGCGTGCCACATGGCCTCCGCGACCATGACAGTAGACCGGAGATCCCTAAACCCTAAACCCTAAACCCTAAACCCTAAACCCTAAACCCTAAACCCTGTCAAATCCTCCGTCCCAAATCTAAACTGCTCCGTGGGGAACCTGGGTTGGTGGGACCCAGCCGGGCTTTGCTTCTTGCGGCAGCTGCAGGTGATCGAACGGGGATTGCCCTAGACCCTGTTAAACCCTAAGGGTCCACATACCTATACAGCACAAACTTGAGCTTTAAAGGGTTTCCCCTAAACCCTAAACCCTAAGCCCGAAGCCCTAAACCCTAAACCGGGCAAGTTTGGGCTTCTAAGTTGGCCCGCCAAACCCTGGAGTAGCTGCCTGCCCTTAGGTTGAAACAACGAGGAATTCTCAGCTTGCCAGGCCACCGGGGTTTAGGGTTTAGGGCTTAGGGTTTAGGGTTTGCTCCCCCCTCCTGCGTGACAGTGAGCCATGATGGTGTCTCCCGAAACCCAAAACCCCAAACTGTAAACTGAAGGTTTGAACTCCCAAATCCTTGAGTCCTGGAGACAGTCGCTTGTGCTGTTTGCCCTGGCTTTTAAAAGACAGCTCAGTTTCTCATCCCCCACCGTTTCTTGCAGCTTCTGATCACGCCGGGTCTGGCTTTGGGTTTGCCAGCAGGTTGTAGACATTGCCTACAGGCTTCTACCCCAGCCCTTCTTTTGGTTACCTGATTGCCTTAGTATAGTGTTCGAACCCTATAACAAAGTACCCAAACAACTGTATAGGGTTTAGGGTGTAGGGTTTTAGGGTTTAGGGTTTGGTGATTTTTCGGGTTCAGCCACCCATCCTCTAGAATAGGGTTCGACGCCCGCCGCAGGATTTTTGCTGAGCTCTGAGAAGCTCGTGTTCCTTGGATGGAGTCTGTGATGTCGGGTTTAGGTTTCAGGCATGGTCCCTTCCTATCGCCCCTTACCTTCTTTACGGGGTGCTGAAGTATGGGCCCTTTGGGTTTTGTATGGTTGCATCGGAATGTATGTATATGGATAGGTTCCCCAATTAATTCAGGCTACATGCAGGGACCGTGATTTCGAGGCTGTTGAAAGATTTCCCAAGTCGGGCGTTGCAGGTTAGGACTGAGCTCTAAACCCGACACCCCAATAGCATGCAGCACCCGAAGCGCCACGCACTAACCCTAAACCCTAAGCCCCAAGCCCTAAACCCTAAACCCAGCACCCGGCACTTCGCGCATAAGAATGGGCTCCGCTTCTACCCTGGAGCTCTAGCTTGGACCCCGAAGGTTGCACCCTTGGGTTTGAGGACCTCATAGGTGGCTTTAGGGTTTAGGGTTTAGGGTTTAGGGTTTAGGGTTCAGGGTTCAGGGGTCTTAAGGATCCTGGACCTGTAAGGGGTATCATATTTGAATTATGTTAAGGGAACCTCTTGAGGCTTACACAACCCCCAGACTGTTTAGGAGAGGCGTAGATAGACAGGAACTACCCACCTTCGATACTCTACGAAGAATGACCCTTTTTAGGCAACCGTTTGGGAGGAATAAAGCTTGACCTTTCTTATTCCTTCCCCCCCCCCCCAACAACAAAACTGACGCTCTAAGATCCTTCGTGAACCTGCGAAGGATACTGTGGTCGGAGCATTACTTCAGCCGCCTCTGGTGCATGCCCCTCTGACGCACTTCGGGTCTCGTTCGGGGGCAAACCCTACCGAATGAATCCTAAACCACCGAAGCCAAAACCTTGAACTGCACTGTCATTAAGTCGCAAAATCACCCGACCCTCATGACCCTAAATACCCTAAACATCCCTAAACCATCAAGACCCTAAACCTCTACCCAGCACTGTTGGCTGGAGGCGAGGCGTGGAACGCAGAAAGTTCGGGGCTCCACCCTATTTTTTTTGTTTTTTGGTTTTTGGTTTAGGGTTTGCGCATCATCTGGGTGCTGAGGTTTGGGGTTTAGGGATCACTGCTGAGGGTTTGGTGTTTAGGGGTTTGGGTGCAGGGCTTATAGGGTGTGGGGTTTGAGCGTCAGCGCAAGCACTGCCCAGTTCATCGCAAGGAATGAGGAACTAACCCTAAACCCTAAACCCTAAACCCTAAACCCTAATAGGGCTTTTGGGAGCCCCTAAGCCTTACAGGGTTCTTAAGGGAGGGGAGTCAGGTGGGGAGGGGGGGTATCGAACCCAAGGTTCCCTAGTACTCCCTAAGCTTCCCTAAAATTCTTCAAGCACCTCTATCCCTAAACCCTAAACCCTAAACCCTAAGGTTCTTTAAGCACCTCTATAGCCCTCCTCCCTTAAGGACCCGAGAATCAGCCCCCTGAACCCTGTACCGCCTGATATGGGTGGCCGTTTTGGGTCTATAAACCCTAAACCCGAAACCCTAAACCCGAAACCCTAAACCCTAAACCCTAAACCCTAAACCCTAAACCCTAAACCCCCGTAAACAGGACAAGGGACCCTCATGTAGAGTTTCTACCAAAGCTGAGAGTTGAGGTTTGAGATGGCCACCTTCCTGAAGGACCTGAAGGGTTGATTGTTTAGGGTTTAGGGTTTAGGGTTTAGGGTTTCAGAACATAGGGGCGTTGTTTGCGGTTTATGCACCTCAGACAAGAACTCAAGTATGGAATGTGCTACGAAGTTGTTTGGAGCAAAGGTCCTGCCCTACACAGCCTGGAGAATTCTCAAACTTGTCCAACCCTAAACCCGAAACCCTAAACCCAACGCTAACTTACATTCTACCAGTCGAGAGTGTATGAGTGTGCAATGGTAACAGCGTTTTCTGCCGACTCTTACCATCCTGGACAGGCGGCAGATTTTTGTAGATGCAGGCGGCGTATGTGATGCTACATGCTTTAGGTTTAGGGTTTAGGGTTTAGGGTTTAGGGTTTAGGGTTTAGGGTTTAGGGTTTAGGGTTTAGGGTTTAGGGTTTAGGGTCCCAACTCCACGGGATGCCCATGGGGCCGGGGGGTGGGGTGGGTGCGAGGAGCGAACGCCCGAGTGGGAAAGAGACAAGCAGCAGGAATGTCATGGGTTCCTAAACCCTAAACCCTAAACCCTAAACCCTAAACCCTAAACCCTAAACCCTAAACCCTAAACCCTAAACCCTAAACCCTAAACCCTAAACCCTAAACCCTAAACCGTCCCCTAATTACTACCCCTTCCGTTTAGGGGGTTTAGGGCTTAGAGTTTAGGGTTTAGGGTTTAAGGTTTAGGGTTTAGGGGTAATTATTACCCCCCTCTAGACCCCTAGGTTCCCCGCAGAATTAAGGCTATTTAGGGATAGTCAAGCTTAATGAAGGTTTTTAAGGGGGGAACAAAGGGGGGGGGTAGTATAGAAGGGGTAGTAGGCAAACCCATGAGAATGGAGGCAACCGCTGGCGCAACGGCAGGTGAAAATGAAGCAGTTGCAACATGCTAGCAGTACTAGGGTTTAGGGTTTAGGGTTCAGGGTTCAGGGTTTAGGGTTTAGGGTTTAGGGTTTAGCGATACAAAAAGCGACTTTTGAACAATTCCTTGCCTGCCTAACACGCAACTACAAAGCAACTAGGAAAGCGAGCAGCAGTACATCATGAACAGATACAATTTTCTCACTTGCTTATCAGACATTAATTACCTACATTCACACTCAACGCACATACCATAATCTTGGCAAGCCCTTGGAAAATTTCATATTTCCGTTATTGGGTTTAAGAGGATCATATTCAGGATGTTTTCAGACGGTTTTTCGGGTCATCCTAGTCATTAGTCCCATGTAGACAGACTACAAGAAGGCCCCCCTCCCCCCCCCCCCGGGTATAAGTAGAGTTACAAGGACCCTAAATTGGGTCATAAGGCTCCTATGGTCATTTTTTCCTTTTTTAGGGTTGGGGTTCCCTTATAATCCCCTGAAACCCAAAAAGGGTACCCTTTTATTCCTAGGTTATTCCGGGGTCTAGGAGTCCCGTGGCTACAGTTAGTATAGTACGAAGTAGTTGGAGCATCTCGATGAGTCTCCGGAGTCCGGAAACTACGAGGCGCAGCCCTAAACCCTAAACCCTAACCCTAAACCCTAAACCCTAAACCCTAAACCCTAAACCTAAACCCTAAACCCTAGTGGTTCAGGGTGTAGGGCTCTCTTATGCAAGCCTTCAAACAAAAAAGGTCCCCTTTCTAGCTCAGCATAATAATCATGCTCCCATACCCTCCACTGCAAATTCTAGCCTGTGCCCAGGAAGCTTGGATGGAGCTGTATGCAAAGGCTAGACCTAAACCCTAAACCCTAAACCCTAAACCCGAAACCCTAAACCCTAAACCCTAGACCCTAGACCCTAGACCCTAAACCCCAACACCCAAACCTTTGGAGCCTCCGTTCTCAAGCGGCAGCGTGCGCGAGGACCCAGCTGGGCACAAGCGGGTGCAGATCGTCCCCGCAACTTATTTTAATGTCCAGCTGTGTTTTCATGGCCAGAATATAGGGTTTAGGGTTTAGGGTTTAGGGTTTAGGGTTTTGCATAGTCTACCCTTATGGGCCCTCTATATTTCTGTATATATGTATACATATATATATACATATATATATATATATAAATTGAGGCCCTGCATTGGGCGCCTAAAGTTCCCCTCTCCGCCCCCCCTCTCCCCCCCCCCTCTCCCCCCCCCCCCCTCTCCCCCCCCTCCTCTCCCCCCTCCCCTCCCCCCCCCACTCCCCCCCCCCCTCCCCCCCCTCCCCCCCCCTCCCCTCCCCCCCCACAAAGCGTATGGAGCCACGCATTTGTTGCACCCTGCAGAAGGTGAGGAACCGAACAAGGACATTGGGGCGCAACTGCTCAAGAGCTTCCGCCAGGCACTTCCTAAGGGGAAAGAGGCCCTTCACCTCAGCACCACACACATACATGAAGAACGTCAAGCTGCTTCCGAACCTCTCGTCTTCGCTGAGCTCTTTCACGCTGAAGATCAATCTCAATGTCATTCATCCAAGACACCCTCCCCCCCCCCCCACCCCCTCCCCCCCCCCTCCCCTCCCCTCCCCCCTCCCCTCCCCCCCCCCTCCCCCTTCCCCCCCCCCCTCCCCCCCCCCCCCTTTCCCCCGCCACCCCCCCCCCCCCCCCCCCCTAAAGATCCCATGTAGGGTTTCCTTTTCTAGGAATCATGATTACATGCCTAAACCCTAAATCCTAAACCCTAAGCCCTACTGAGCCTCCAAACTTACAGCTCCCACCTCAGCGGGCCCCAGGTGGACACTACAGGGTCGGTTTAGGGTTTGGGGTTTAGGGTTTGGGGTTTGGGGTTTGGGGTTTAGGGTTTAGGGTTTAAGGTTTAGGGTTTATGTTTTAGGTTTTCGGGTTTAGGGTTTAGGTTGTGGTGTTCGGGGAGTAGGGCAAGTAGCTTACGAAGCCACTTGTTGAACTTCAGGCAATCCGTATTTAGTAGGGTTTGGGGATTAGGGTTTAGGGCTTAGGGTTTAGGGTTTAGGGTTTAGGGTTTGGTTTTTAGGCTTAGGGTTGAGGCTTTAGCCTTTAGGCTTCAGGGTATGAAATTTAGCATTTTTTTGTCCTTGGCTACGTGAGAAGCCGCTGAATGCCAAGCCCGAAGCTTGCCGAGGCAGGCCCATGATACAGGACCACCCAGTGACTCTCCTTAGGGTTTAGGGTTTAGGGTTTAGGGTTTAGGGTTCAGGCGTACATCGGGCCACTTGGTGCTATCCTGCGATCTTAGGGTTTGGGAAGACTCTCCACACAATTTCAGGTTTGTTTCTTTGACAAATCATGTCACGCCGGAAAACCCTAAAAACCCTAAAACCTTAAAAACCCTAGAAACCCCAAACACCCTAAAACAAACCCTTAAAATAACCCTACAACACCTAAAAAAACCCACAAACCGGAGAACAAAAAAAAAAAAAAAACCTTAAAAACCCTAACAAACCCCAAAAGCCCTAAAAGACCCAAAAAGCCCTAAACACCCTACAAAGCCCTCGTCGGCTCAGGTCAAAACTGGCGCGTCGCTGGGCATGAGTCGGGGATCGGCTCAGGCATTTGTCGGTTGGGGGTTTAGGGTCTAGGGTTTAGGGTCTAGGGTTTAGGGTTTAGGGTTCACCTTTAGGTTTGATATATGATTCAGGGGAAAGTATTGCTGGGCTGCAAGGTTGTAGCCTCCAAAATGTAGGGCACCCCCCCCCCCCCCCCCCCCCCCCCCCCCCCCCCCCAAGCTGGAGGCGGGGTAACACCTCCCGGGTGTTTTGGGTTTTTTTGGAGGGGGGCGTCTGTTCTTGGCGCCTGAACTCCTACCTTGAACCCTACCCTACACCCTACACCCTACACCCTAAACCCTAAACCCTAAACCCTAAACCCTAAACCCTAAACCCTAAACCCTAAACCCTAAACCCTAAACCCTAAACCCTAAACCCTAAACCCTAACCCTAAGGCTGCGCTCCAGTGAGGTTGGTCTTTCTGTCCTCTGCTTGCTGGTACGTTCTCTGCGTTGCTTACAACGTGATCGCTCTGCACTACGACGAGGCCCAGCAAGGGTTTAGGGTTTAGGGTTTAGGGTTTAGGGTTTAGGGTTTAGGGTTTAGGGTTTAGGGTTTAGGGTCTTTGTAGCCTGGGTACACCCAGCAACAGCAACAAGGACAGCACCATCCAACAAACACAGTAGAACTATTTTCGTATACTAGCAACCAACACCAAAGTCATGAGATAATCGTAAATAAGAAGAATCGGACTAGTCGAAACCATAGTAATGCCAATCATCATCATCATCATCCAGAACCCAGCTAAGGTGCATGGAGCTCTTGATGTTGACACGGAGGTCGCGCGCGTGTTCTTGCCGGTGGCTTGGCGGCAAGGTTCACCTAAGCCCAGACCCAGAAGAGGTTTAGGGTTTTAGGGTGTAGTGTTTAGAGTTAGAGTTTATGGTATAGGGTCTAGATCTTAGGGTTTAGGTTATAGGGCTCGTAGCTTCAAGCCCCCTAAAGCCTAAACCCCAAACCCCAAACCCCAATCCCTAAACCCCAAACCCCAAACCCCAAACCCTAAACCCTAAACCATTGCAGGCCGGCATCATGATTACGATTGCCTCCTTAGTGGTTCCTGTGGTCTACTACCTCGGCCGCCAGGTTGCAGAAAGCCCTAGGGTTCAGGGTTCACGGATCAGGGTTCAGGGTACAGGGTTTAGGGTTTTGGCTTTAGGGTTTCTAACCCTAAACCCTAGGCACCTGCATTTTCCTGAACCCTGAGCCCCCAACCCAGTCAAAAACTTCCCCTGGAATTGGGAGTCCATGCCAGTGCTGATGGCCCAAGGCTTGGGTTTAGGGTTTAGGGTTTAGGGTTTAGGGTTTAGGGTTTAGGGTTTAGGGTTTAGGGTTTAGGGTTTAGGGTTTAGGGTTTAGGGTTTAGGGTTTAGGGTTTAGGGTTTAGGGTTTAGGGTTTAGGGTTTAGGGTTTATAAACCCTATAGCCCTAAACCCTATAGGGTTTAGGGTTTAGGAGTTAGGAGTTAGGAGTTTAGGGTTTAGGATTTAGGATTTAGGATTAAGGGTTTAGGGGCTTCTGTGGATGGGGTTCAATAGGAAAGGGGTTGAATTCTTGAGCCTACCCTAGAGGACCCTGAGCCCTAAGCCCTAAACCCTTGCCCTGGGCATCCGGACTTGAAGCAAAGGTTCCAAACCCTAAGCCCTAAACCCTAAACCCTAAACCCTAAACCCTAAACCCTAAACCCTGGGTCGCTTCCGTCGAGCGACAGACCCCGAACGCTCGGCCGAGGGCCTTACAGCCCGAGCGCCCAAGCGAAAAGAGAAACGGAAAGGTGAGGGTTAAGCCTCAGCGTCTGTCCTGGACAGGCCAACGGACATCGGCCCTATTTCACGACAACGTCAGTACTCGGCTCACCCAGGTTTTGGGTCCAGGGTTTGCCGGGCCTCCCCCCCCCCGGAAAAGGCCCCCTGACCCAAGGCTGGCGAGGGGTCCAGACAGTTGCTCAATTTGGGATTTTTGACGGATTTTCGAGCCCGCCCTCCCAGCGGCCCCCGGGCTCCCCGGCCCGGGGTCAAGGCCTTTCGGGGCCAAGGGCCCATGCGTAGAGCATTACTGCACCCCAAGGGCCCCCCGGGCCAAGGGCCCCTCGGGCCAAGGGCAGGGTGCAGCGGCCCCGAATTCAGGGCTAGATCCAGGAAAGCCCCAAATCAGCAAAGGCCTCTACGGCCCTGACGTGCCAAAGGCCCGAAAAGGGCCGAGGCTACCCCGAACGCCAGCTTAAACCCTAACACCGCAAAACCCTGCGAAGGCCTTCAAGCAAATAAGGGCCTCTACGGGCCCACGTGATGAAGGCCCGAAAAGGGCCGAGGCTACCCCGAACCCCAGAATAAACCCTAGCGATTGAAATACTCATTGGCGAAAAAAAAGAATAGGTTCCCTGACCTTCAAATGAATAAAGCCTCTACGGCCCCTGACACGCCGAAGGTCCGAACAGGGCCCCGAGAGACCCCAAGAGCCACCAAAAGGCTTCAAAAGACTTCAAAAGGCCCCGTAAAAGAAGGGGGACCCCAGGATGCCCATACCCGCAATGAAAAATGCGATTTTTTTGTACTGAAATCGATGGTTTTGGGCACCCTTTCATTTTACCCCAAGGGCCAGGAAAGCCCCCAGGAAGCCCCCAAAAGGCCCCAAGAGCCACCAAAAGGCTTGAGGCCCTTAAAAGGGGAATCCAGGAGCAGGCACAAAGGGTTTCCCTGACCTTCAAATAAATAAGGGCCTCTACGGGCCCTGACACGCCGAAGGCCCGAAAAGGGCCGAGGCTACCCCCAACCCCAGCTTAAACCCTAAAATCGCAACTTTAAAAACATCAAAGCCAGCATCAGGGCACAAGAAAATAAATTCTATAAACCCTAAACCCTAATAGAGTATAGTTTGGGTGGCCGGGGTGGGTTGACGGGCAACGCGAGCGCGCGGCCCGGGGTGTTTCACACCCGAGCGCGCGCCCTCCCCTGACACACCCTAAACCCTAAACCCTAAGCCCTAAGCCCTAAACCCTAAACCCTAAACCCTAAACCCTAAACAACTCTAAACAACCCTAAACAACCCTAAACCACCCTAAACCCTCAACCCTCAACCCTCAACCCTCAACCCTCAACCCTCAACCCTCAACCCTCAACCCTCAACCCTCAACCCTCAACCCTCAACCCTAAACCCTAAACCCTAAACCCTAAACCCTAAACCCTAAACCCTAAACCCTAAACCCTGAACCCAAACCTTGGGCCATCAGCACTGGCAGGTCTTAGGGGGGGGTGGCGCTCCGTAGCGATCGCCGAGATGAGCCCTTTCGGGGTTTAGGGTTTTGAGGGTTTAGGGCCGTAGGGCTTTGGTCCAGGTCGTTTTTTTTTTTTTTTGGGGGGGTTGGGTTTTTTTGGGGAGTTTAAACCCTAAATTTAAGAGCCTCCGGCTCAAGCCGCCGACCCCGCTGGAGCATAGTTGAAAGGTTTAAACGCGCTCGTCAGCTCAAAGGATGCCAAAAGTTGATTTCCAAACAGGAGCTGAAGCCAGCTTGAAGGAGGGCAGCCCCATCAATTCAAGCCCAACACGAAATCATGGGCGGGTCGAGCGGGCGTGGGGGTAAGGGGGGTAGGGGGGGGGAGTAAGGGGGGGGGGGGGGGGGGGGGGTACAGGGGGGGTGGGAGGGGGGTGGGGAAGGGGGAGGGGGGTGTAGGGGGGGGGGGGGGGGGGGGTGGGGGGGGGGTTGGGGGCGGGCGCCTATGGTCCGTGAGTTTATGCGGTGTGGGTGGCCTGGCCCTCTGGAAAAGCTGCCCGGGTCCCCCCCCCTTAACCCCCCCAGGGGGTAAGGAGGGAAAGTGGGGAGGTTTGCACCTCCTTTCCCATCCAACACGCCGCCAGGGTCGGCGGACCCTAAACCCTAAGCCCTAAACCCGAAACCCTAAACCCTAAACCCTTTGGGGTTGTCCGTGGTGGAGGCAAAGCTCGATGAACCAGGAAGTCCCAGTCCCAACCTAGGGCCTTGGAGGCTTTAGGCTTTAGGCTTTAGGCTTTAGGCTTTAGGCTTTAGGCTTTAGGCTTTAGGCTTTAGGCTTTAGGCTTTAGGCTTTAGGCTTTAGGCTTTAGGCTTTAGGCTTTAGGCTTTAGGCTTTAGGCTTTTAGGCTTTAGGGTTTAGGGTTTAGGGTTTAGGATTTATACAGGGTTTGGGGTTTAGGGTTTAGGGTTAGGGTTTTTACAGGGTTTGGGTTTAGGGTTTAGGGTTTAGGGGAGAGGGTTTAGGGTTTAGGGTTTAAGGGAGAGGGTTTAGGGTTTAGGGTTTATACAGGATTTAGGGTTCAGGGTTTAGGGTTCAGGGTAGAGGGTTGAGGGTTTATACAAGGTTTAGGGATGCCTAGAAGTCCGACAATGCAGTTAGACCCTACACACTGAGCATCCTAAACTCTAATCGGCGAAAAGCCAAGACACGTTGAGATAGTATGAAGTAATTCTAAAAACCTGTATACGGATACTGGAAACATCTATATGCATACATATATATATATATATACATATACACGTATATGCATTTGTAGCAGTGTGTATATATATATATATATATATTCATACATACACATGCATATACATGTATATATATATATATATATAGGCAAAAGTTTAGATAGTAACATCGACGCAATACAGCCCCTGCCCCGGCAGGCTGCAAGGTTGCAGGTCAGAGGTTTTCAGCGGCCACAACTTTGTGCAACAACTTCCTTATTTGGTCCCTCAACCTTAAACCCTATACCCCAGACCCTAAACCCTAAAACCCTAGGCTTGAGGCGCCTTTTTTTCCTTGGCAGGACCCTAAAGGCTTGAGGGTTTGGGGTGTAGGGTTACCGTGTTTAGGGTTTAGGGCTTAGGCTTAGGCTTTAGGGCGTAGGGTTTAGGGTTTAGGGTTTAGGGTTTACGGCAACCCATGGGCCCTAGTATCCCTTACTTGGGGGAGATTCCCCGAAGGGCCCGCGCGCATTTGTTTTCGTAAATGGTACTTTCTGGCCCCAAGTCTTCCCTTCTTAGGTGCACGGACCCCTAGAGGTTCCTTGCACCCTAAACCCTAAACCCTAAACCCTAAACCCGAAACCCGAAACCCTAAACCCTAAACCCTAAACCCCTCTTGAGCTGTGATGAGCCATTCCTGAAAGAGCCTTTAGGTGCATCTGGGTTCAGCGCTTTACCGCAGATGGGGCCCTAAACCCCAAACCCCAAACCCCAAACCCCAATCCCCAAACCCCAAACCCCAAACCCCAAACCCCAAACCCTAAACCCTAAACCCTAAACCCTAGACCCTCGACCTCCTTCCAGGAATTGGCTTGATGTCCGACGTCGAACAAATGCCTCAGCAGCTGGCGTCCTTCACGATCAAGGTCGACGGGCCGATGAGCCCTAAACCCTAAACCCTAAACCCTAAACCCTAAACCCTAAACCCTAAACCCTATGTGTGTTTCGAGTTTGGGGTTAGGAGTTTAGGGTTCTTCTGGTGGGCTATTAGGCTATTAGGGGTGAGGGCTTAGGGTTTAGGTTCTAGGGCTTTTCTTCCCCGAAGGTCCATCTTTTTGGCGCTTTTTGGGCCTACACCCTAAACCCTCAACCCTCAACCCTAAACCCTAAACCCTAAACCCTAAACCCTAAACCCTAAACCCTAAACCCTAAACCCTCACGTTTGGCAAGGATGCCAGCTGTGCATGCTGCGACTACCAGCACAAGCATCCGCTGACCAAGACCGAGATGCCTTGTGACAGGACAGGTCCCAAGTCCGTTTAGGAAAAAAAACTCAATACGCAACTTTGTGGTGCTTTACTGTAACTTTACATCTTTAGCCTTTTTGGGTTTATTGGGTTTCTTAAGAAGGCAGCTAAAAATTAAATTTATAGCTACCCTCCTGAGTGCAGCCAAGGCAAATCGGGATCCCTTAAAATAGATCCCCTAAATAGTAAGATTCCCTTAAGAAATAAAGACCCCCAAAAGGGTACCCCTGATTACGGAAACCCCCATATACTCCCCAAAGAATGAAACAGGGAAAACAGTACGGTTCTCAAACCCTAAACCCTAAACAGTAAACCTAAACCCTAAACCTTAAACCCTAAACCCTAAACAGTAAACCTAAACCCTAAACCCTAAACCCTAAACCCTAAACCCTAAACCCTAAACCCCAAACCGTGGAGTAAAGGGGTCGACTCGGGGTGAGTTGCGAAACTTGAAATCCTCCAGCTGCCTACGCGCAAGTAGGGACAGCACATCCTGGGTCCGAAGTCCCAAGAACACCCCCAAAACCCTGAACCCTGAACCCTAAACCCTAAACCCTAAATTTGGGAGCCTCCGGCTCACGCCGACCCAAGAGGCCCGAAACCTCGCAACCCTCAAACCAGGAACACCCTAAACCCTAAACCCTAAACCCCAAATCCCAAACCCTAAACCCTAAACCCTAAACCCCCCCCCATTTGGGCAGCTTCAGCTTCATGGCCAGTCTTGTGAAAGGGCAGCGAACGAGCATCTTTGATCTGAGCAAGACAGGCTATTGGTGGGAAGTGGCGTTGCGCGTTCTTGGTTGTAGCTCTATGTGGGTTTAGGGTTTAGGGTTTAGGGTTTAGGGGTGTCTAAGATCTTCTGACAAGGTTTGGAGGGTTTAGGGTATTCCGGGCAGGACGATCATCTTCCAGATGCTCAGCGGATGGTACGCAGACTCAGCAAAGGCTGCAGGAACAGACTGGATACACGAGGTTGACACCGTGATTCGCGGACGCATCGGTGCAATCATGTCGGATGTACGACAGCGAACCCTACCCATTAGCTACACCATTTACATGGTCGGTGCCAGCAACGTACCGTTCCTGGCCAATTTCATCTCGGACTCTTGGTGTGTCTGATCAGCACCTTTTTTTCCTTTCTGAGCGACCAGAGTCCGTAGCGTGTCGTAGCCATTCCATGGAACCCCAGCAAGCAGGCCCTACCACGCCCAGTAGTACCTTATTTTTGTTTAGACTGCGGATCCTCATCAACCCGTTTAAGCAAAAGAAATGATTCTTTATTCTCTAGGGTTACTTGGGCAACCTAGAAGACCTCTACTGAATTTTTCTGAAACACCCAAGCCCCAAACTGTAAAGACCCTAAACCCTAAACCCTAAACCCTAAACCCTACACCCTAAACACCCAAGCAGTGCAAGATAGAGTCAGTGGGGAGTAAAGCTTTTTGGTCGAGCCCGAGTCCCCAACTAGGGTTGAGGGTTAGGGTTTAGGGTTTAGGGTTTAGGGTTTAGGGTTTAGGGTTTAGGGTTTAGGGTTTAGGGTTTAGGGAGACTCAAAGATGCCGAGACTGAAGGGAGTGTCGCCTACTTGTCTCCGTAGGTTTTCGGGCTTGTGGTGTAGGGTGTAGGGGGTCCTTAGCAACCTTCAACCTCTAGCCCTAAACCCTAAACCCTAAACCCTAAACCCTAAACCCTAAACCCTAAACTTTCAGTTCTTGAACCCGAATCCCTAAACCCTGAAATCCTAAACCCGGAGCCCTAAAACACCAAACGCGAGCTCAGGCGTTCATCGGCAGAATCCTCCAAGGGCCTACAGGTGCGCATGGTTTAGGGTTTAGGGTTTAGGGCTTCGGGATGTCTTGCGAGGAAGCGTGTGTGTGTGTGTGTGTGCCCTAAACCCTAAACCCTAAACCCTAAATGCTAAACCCTAAACCCTAAACCCTAAACCCTAAAGGGGGTGGGGGGAGGGCCTGGGTTTAGGGTTTTGGGCTTTCGGAGAGCTTTAGGCTGAGGGTGTGGGGTTTGGGATCCCATGTCCCTCCGGGCTCTAAACCCTCAACCTTAAACCTCAAACCCTAAACCCTAAACCCTAAACCCTAAACCCTAAACCCTCCTGGTTCAGTGGTCTGAAAAAATGGTATGGGTTTAGGGTTTCGAGTTTGGGGTTTAGGGTTTCTCTTGGGCCATGGATTATTGAGTCGGGCCTCGTGTCTTGCGCCTCATGTCGTCTGTCGAGACCTTTTTTCTTGTTTGCATGCTCAAGAGCCCGAGTGTGCATTCGGGTGCGAAGTTTAGGGTTTAGGGTTTAGGGTTGAGGGTTTAGGGTTTAGGGTTTGGGGTTTAGGGTTTAGGGTTTAGGATTTAGGGTTCTCTCTCTCGCTCTCTCAGGTTTCTATAATTCGTTTGCGCCTCTATAGTTGCCTGACCAAGTCAGAAAGCCTGCCTAGAGAAGCAAAAAAACCCTATCTGTCTCACATCTGACGTTGCAGCGATTCTGACGATGGGGACTGACTCTAAACCCCCACCAAAAAAGAAGGGGAAGGGCCTACGTAGTCGGGGTCCCCCCCCAAACCCTAAACCCTATACCCTATACCCTAAACCCCATCTTCCCTAAACCCTATAAGCCCTAAAAGGGAATGAGGCTCCCGAGGCTTCCCGCAAATTGGAGCGTAAAGGGTTGGGAGGTTCCAATTGTAGCTGTACTTATAATAGCTGTACTTACAACTTACAACCACATTAGGGCGCATAAGGGGCTCATCAGTGGGTTGTAAGTACAACCCTAAATCCTAAACCCTAAACCCAAAACCTCATGAACCTCCAAGTGCGGCCTTGGGTTCAGGGCTTCAGGTTTGACGTTTGCGCGAGGGGGGGGGGTGGAGCTGTATCAAGGAGTTATCAAGCTTGGCCGCCTAAAATCCTAGACCCTGCACCCTGAAGCCTAAACCTTAAACCCTAGACCCGCAGTGCTTGAGCAAAGTGTACCAGGCTACGCTTTCTACGAACCCTGAAGCCTAAACCTTGAGCCCTAAACCCACAGTGCTTGGGCAAAGTGTACCAGGCTACTACGCTTTCTACACGTGGGCACTGAGGGAGTTCATCGGCTGGGCCTTTGTGATTGCCGCTGGCCAGAGTTTTCAAACCCGAACCTCTGAAACCCAGATTTACCGAACCGTGAATCCCCCAAAACTCTGAACCCCAAAATAAACCCTAAACCCCCGAAAACTGGAGCCCCTAGAGCCCTCGAGCCCTGAAGCCCTGATCCGAAGATGCCCTGATCCGAGCCGCACGCGTAAACAAGAGTTGAGGGTTTAGGGTTTAGGAAAAACCTGCTAAACCCTAAACCTTACACCCTTAAACCGTAAAACCTTAAAACCCTGTACTCACCATATCCCCTAAGCCCTCTATCACGTCACCCTTAACCCGTTTCAGTCCCTGCATCCACACGCTGTGCTGTTTGCTGCTGTAAGGAACCATCGCCAGCATGTACCCATGACGCGACCCATTGAGGTTTCAGGGTTGTCAGTTTGAGGGAACCCTAAACCCTGAACCGTAAACCCTAAACCCTAAACCCTTAACCCTTAACCCTAAACCCTAGGGCGGGGTAACTACTGGTTTCCAGGCTTTAGGGTTTAGGGCTTTGGGAGGGGCATGTGCTGGTTCCTAGGTTCCTGTATTCGGGGGCCCTGAATTGTAAACCCTAAACCCGAAACCCCAAACCCCCCTGAACCCTAGACCCCAAACCCTAAACCCTAAACCCTAAACCCTAGACCCTAGACCCTAAACCCTAAACCCTAAACCCTAAACCCTAAACCCTAAACCCTAAACTCAAGCCCAGGTCATAAGCATTTTCACAACCCGCGTGTCGTTCTCCCTGTGGAAGTGCCCTGGCCTCACCAGATTCCAAGATTGAGTCTAGGGTTTAGGGTTTAGGGTTTAGGGTTTAGGGTTTAGGGTTTAGGGTTTAGGATTCAGGGTTTAGGGTTTAGAGTTTAGGGTTGGAGCCTGAGGTCTTCTGTCTGGGTTGCCGCCAGTGGACATAGATTGAGTCACCGTGAGTAAGAAATGAAGGCATGCGTGTATGGGATACCCATCTTATGCTGGGTTTAGGGTTTAGGGTTTAGGGTTTAGGGTTTAGGGTTTAGGGTTTAGGGTTTAGGGTTTAGGGTTTAGGGTTTCTGGTTTACACCTCCACTTTCCAGAGCTCTCATCCCTAAACCCTAGACACAACCCAGAATCCCCCCCTCCGCCGGCCAGTACATAGAAAAATCTCCTGAAAGATGAGCATCCTCCCATACCTAAAGCCCAAAACCCTAAACCCTAACCCCAAACCCTAATCCCCAAACCCCAAACCCCAAACCATGTTCGCGAGGCTTACTCAGGAGTGGGATGCCCCAAATCCTAAACCCCAAACCCTAAACCCCAAACCCCAAACCCTAAACCCCAAACCCTAAACCCCAAACCCTAAACCCTAAACCCCAAACCCTAAACCCCAAACCCTAAACCCTAAACCCCAAACCCTAAACCCGAAAGCCTGCCACCACTCAAGCCACCAGGCATGGCCTTGCCTTACAAAAGAGGAGCCCTGGCCACGCTGGTAGGGGGTCTAGGGTTTAGGGTTTAGGGTTTAGGGTTTAGGCTTCAGTGTTTAGAGTTAAGGGTTTATTTGACTGTTATAAGCTTCAGGGGTGTGCGGTGTGCAGGGTTTAGGGTTTAGGGTTTAGGGGTTATACTATAGGGTCGAGGGTTTAGGGTTTAGGGAGATCTCGTCCTTGATGGTTCATGCTTTTGGGCAGATTGGTGCGTGCAGGATTTCGGGCTTGGGGTTTGAGATGCCTGTGCTTCCAGTGGGTCGTCTGTGTGTGTGTGTGTGTACCTGTGGCCTGAAAGAATGCAACCCTAAACCCTAAACCCTAAACCCTAATTAAAACGCGTGCTGGCAGGGTTTGTTTGCTTCTGTGTTTCTTTGTTCTTTAACTCCTGCAGTCCTGGATCTCGGTGTCTCTATTTGAGCAGGAAAACTACGAAATTTTCATCTTAGGATGGTTTAGGGTTTATGGTTTAGGGTATGCTTAAACGCACAAGAACAGGGCTTGCCCGGCCAACTCCGAGGAACTATGTTTGCTTTCGGCAGCGTGCATGCATGGTGGCACTACTCGTGCCATGTGGCCTGGCAGCTTGAAGTCTATGCATACCTAACCCCTAAACCCTAAACCCTAAACCCTAAACCCCAAACCTAAACCCTAAACCGCAAAGTTTGTATACAGGGTTTCGAGCAAAGTCTAAGGGTTGTTACATGGTCCCCCAAAAGGGGACGACCCCTTATATACCCCTTGCATACCCTGTAAAACCCCAGGACCCCATCCTCAGAACCCTTTAAGGGGGGTAAGGGACCGTGCTAAGAAACCATGTAACTTCCCTTAGATGAACCGTAAAGCCTAGACCGAAGCCCTAAGCCCTAAGCCCTAAGCCCTAAGCCCTAAGCCCGAAGCCCTAAGCCCTAAGCCCTAAGCCCTAAGCCCTAAGCCCTAAGCCCTAAGCCCTAAGCCCTAAGCCCTAAGCCCTAAGCCCTAAGCTCAGGCCGCCGACCCAAGAGGCCCGAAACCTCTCAACCCTCAAACCCCCAACCCTAAACCCCACACCCTATACCCAGAACCCTAATCCCTCAAGACTCCAGGTTTTGAGCCTCTGTGGGTCTAATGCTCTTCAGAGGGGGGGGGTGGGGGGCGCGAGACATGAGTCGAGTCCGGCAGCTGGTGTGGGGGTGGGCTGTGGGGGGTGCGGGGAAAAAAGGGGGGAGGGTGGGGGGGAAGGGGGGAGTGGGGGGTGGGGGGGGGGTGGTGGGGGGGTTTTGGAAAGGAGCCCCTACCCCTGTGCTGAACCGCCTATGGTCGATGCGTTTACGTCGTGTGGGTGGCGCGGTCCTCCAACACCATCCAACACTTAAGATTTAGGCTTTGGGGTTACGGGTTTAGGGTTTGGGGTGCAGGGTTTAGAGGCCAGGAATGAGGGCCTGACAGTTTAGGGTTTAGGGTTTGGGGCTGCCAGGGAACAATAATGTTGGTACTTATCCAGGCTATTGCACCCCTAAACCCTAAACCCTAAACCCTAAACCCTAAACCCTAAACCCTAAACCCTAAACCCTAAACCCTAAACCCCTTAAAGCAAGGTGGATGTCTGGTGGCGTCCTTCACTTGGATGTCCTATATCTTGGCCTACAAGGGCTCCACGGACTCTTGCCTCTGCAGCAAACGGGTCAGGTTTTGACCCCTAAACCCTAAACCCTAAACCCTAAACCCTAAACCCTAAACCCTAAACCCTAAACCCTAAACCCTAAACCCTAAACCCTAAACCCTAAACCCTTTATTTAAGCCCCTCGAAGGTTTTGGCACCTTGGGTTCGAGGTTTTTTTCCGCAAAGGGGCCATCGAGCGCGAACTCAGTTGCGCCGAGCTTTCGGGTTTAGGGTTTGGGGTTGAGGGTTGAGGGTTGAGGGTTGAGGGTTGAGGGTTGAGGGTTGAGGTTTTTTGGCAACAATGAAGCCGACATACTTCGTCAACATTGTCCCCCTTCTCACTCTCGGCAACTCAATTTGGTTTATACACTACCACCCAAATTAAGCACCTACCCCAAACTGAAAGACAACTTCTCTGCACGCTTTGCCCCAGATCTTCAAAATCCTTGCTTGACACCCTTAAACCCTTTTACTCTGTGCATCAATACAGGGACCCAAACGAAGGGCCCATACTTGAAACCCTAAACGCTAAACCCTAAGCCCTAAACCCTAAACCCTAAACCCAAAACCCTAAACCCTAAACCCTAAACCCTAAACAGTCCTTTGTGTGATATTTCAAGGACGAAAGCCTGCTGCCGATCCTTCCGTTCGCCTTAACTTTGGCGGCGACCATGGGTCTTTTCTTCCCGCGGGTCTGCCGCAGAGGGAGCTGTATGGGCTGCTTGGCCCTAAACCCTAAACCCTAAACCCTAAACCCTAAACCCTAAACCCTAAGCCCTAAACCCTAAACCCTAAATCCTTGGGGTTTAGGGGTCTATAGGGCCTCAGGGTGTGGCGTCCCCCAAACTCTGTAGGTCCTTTTGAGGGGGCTGTTCTAGCTTGGGGTTTGGAGCTTTGGGTTTAGGGTCACTAGATTACAGTTCGGGCCTTGAATACAGTTTAGGGCTTAGAGCGCATCCTCTGATGAAAGGAACATAGGATTTTGCCCGGAGCCCTAACACTAGTGTCTTCAGCATTTCCCCAAGCGCCATGGCTTCCAACCTCTGAACCCTGGTTTAGGGTTTAGGGTTTAGATCAGGTCCCGGAGCTGTTCTTACTCAAGCCGCGTGCTTCTGGCCCGCCATCAAGAGTTGCAGCAATAATGCTGTAGTAATAGCAAAGTTGTTAAAATCCAGTAGCAGTTCTCAACTACCACGACAATAGGAGTTCAAGAACGCACAAGATGGAATCCTTAGGCAGCGCGCGAACAGTCAGCTTTTTGCTACAGCTACATGCTGCTTTTGACGCTGAAAAAAGTGCAATTGCTTAGAACAAATAGTCAGACTCAAAGAAACACGGGACAACCTTTCACGAAGGCTGCAAGGACCTTCCCAATGCAGCTAACATTTCCGGGGAGTAGCTATATGTTTAGGGTTTAGGGTTTAGGGCTTAGGGTTTAGTGTTTAGGGGTATTCTGGCATAGAAGCAACGGACATAGGTATCCCCTCCCATATCTTAGGGGTATGGGCTATAGTCGGTTGGGTTCTTCTTGTAGCCTCAGCAATTCAGCGAAGGTGGTTTTAGGATGTCAGGTTTAGGGCTACCCTAACCCTTAAAACCCAAACCCTAAACCCTAAATCCTAACCCCTAAGCCCTTCAGACGGTTCAAGACATTATTCCAGCTGGGACAAGGTCGCAACCCTGGCTTTTGTGGGGGCCTTGAACGGAATGTAGGGTCGAAGGCCTGAACCCTATGCCCGAATCCTAAACCCCAAACCCTAGCCCTAAACCCTAAGCCCAGAGCCCTAAACCCTAGACCCCAATTCCCAAAACGTGAGGCTTGCGCGGCTCGTTGCAGAAGCCGCCTGAGTCGCCATTGGCGCCCACTTCGGTTTTCCATGCGGAGGCTCCTTCGTGGGCTTTTCAGGGTTTAGGGTTAGGGTTTGGGGTTTAGGGTTTGGGGTTTAGGGTTTAGCGTTTGGGGTTTAGGGCTTAGGGCTTAGGGTTTAGGGTTCCTAAACCCTAACTCCTAGAAACCCTGACCCTAAACCTACCCTAAGAGCCCATGAACGCACCATCCTGCCGTCTGACATGCCCCTAAACCCTACTTGGAGGTTCAGGGCACTTATAACTCGAATTATAACTGTACTTCTTACTGGCTCGAAACCCAACTTTTCAACTTTTGGGCTTCTTATAAGGTAGCTTATTCTGAGAGTTTCAACTTTTTTTCCCTCAGAAAGACTTATAAGCCCCCGAATTCATCTAAGCAGGTTATAAGTAGACTTATGATTGTGGTTACAAGTACACATGAACCTCCAAGTACTGAATGAAAGGTGGAAGAAGTGATGTGGGGGGGGGGGGGGGGGTTTACGAAAACAGGGGGCCCTAAACTAGACCCCCAAGCAGTAGGATCCCTTATAACAAGGACCCCAATAAGGTACCCTAAGCCCTAAACCCTAAACCCTAAACGCCCCATTTCGATCTCATGTACAAGGTCAGGTTGCCATGCATCCAGTTTTGGCGCTGGCATCCGACATCCCAAAACATGGAAAGCCCTGAGCCCTAGAACCGCAAACCCTAAACCCTAAACCCCAAACCCTAAACCCTAAACCCCAAACCCCTAAACCCCTAAACCCCAAAACCTAAACCCTAAACCCCAAACCCTGAACCCTAAACCCG
>CAJNDS010002221.1:340000-377500 GCA_905221605.1 Symbiodinium natans
TAACTCCTGGCTGGTCATGCCACCTCCGTTTGGAAGTGCTTTCCGCCTTGGGACGAAATGCACCCTAAGCTTGCTTTTAGGATTTAGGGTTTAGGGTTTAGTTTTTAGGGTTGTTTACAAAAAATAGAAAAACACACACACACACAGAGACACAGAGTGAAAGCGACAAACCATCACAACATCCGTACACCCCAAGGCCTTCGATGCACTTTTCGTCTGCACTATTTCTCACCTTTGCTCTATGTATATGGAAGGTGTCTGCACTGTGCTTGGACAAGAAAGAGTGGTAGCGCGATAGAAGGTAGGTTCATACTCCTGTGATTGGTGTGTGTGTGTGAGTGTATATAGAGTTCCTTTTACAGATTGGCTCCCTTCTAAGAACCACTTCATAACAGTTAAGAACCTGTTTCCGAGACCTTCCGTTAGCTGCTCTTGGACTGAGCTCAAGGGCTCAGGATCGCAGGAGAAGGGTGTTGGGGTTTAGGGTTTAGGGTTTAGGGTTTAGGGTTTAGGGTTTAGGGTTTAGGGTTTAGGGTTTAGGGTCATGCTCCAGGCTTTAGGGCAACGTAGCTAACCCCTACAAGGGTCCATGTACTGGCCCGAAACCCGGAACCCGAAACCCTAAACCCTAGCCCTAAACCCTAAACCTATGTGGTATACAGTTTGGCCTTGAAGCTGCTAAACCCTAAACCCTAAACCCTAAACCCTAAACCCTAAACCCTAAACCCTAAACCCTAAACCCTAAACCCTAAACCCTAAACCCTAAACCCTAAAGCCCCAAACTAAGGCCCAAGCACCTGCCTTTTGTAGGTACATGGTCCCTGGGGGCGCTTGGGTCTATGCCCTAACCTTAAACCCTGAAGCCTAAACGTGTTTAGGGTTTAGGGTTGGGGTTTAGGGTTTAGGGTTTAGGGTTTAGGGTTTAGTGTTTAGGGTTTAGGGTTTAGGGTTTAGGGTTTAGGGTTTAGGGTTTGGCTTTTAGGTTAGCTCACTCCTGCTTCATCCCGCGCTGGGGGCCGTCTGGGCTTCGAGATCCATCGTGGGACCTTTGGCTGCGGAGGGGCGGTATGGTGGAGGTTTAGGGTTTAGGGTTTAGGGTTTAGGGTTTAGGGTTTAGGGTTAGGGTTTAGGGTTTAGGGTTTAGGCTTTAGGGTTTAGGGTTTAGGGTTTAGGGTTTAGGGTTTAGGGTTTAGGAAGAGAGGGGCCAACCTTATGGTTAATCGGGTTTAGAGTGGCTTAGAGTTTAGGGGTTCGGGTGCCCCATAAGTCTTGCTAGCCCAGTGGTACCCTTTTCCGCCTTTTTTGGTTCTTGGATCCCTTATAAAGTGACGAACCCCCCAACAGGTACCCTTAGTAGAATATAGCTACTTGGCTACCAAGAACTGCTGTGCTTGCAGATGATTGCAGGCTTACACCTCAAACGTTCCAATCCCCACGACTCTAAAACCCAAAATCCTAATAAACCTCTTTTTCGAACAAACCCTAAACCCTAAACCCTAAGCCCTGAAAACCCGCCGGAGTTCCCTGTAGGATCTTTGCATGCCGTGATGGTTCTTTGGTTGAATCTTTAATGTTTAAGGTGTGAGCTGTGCATCCATCCTCGTTGCCCGAACTTTTGGGCGACTGCTGAAAGAGGCTTTTGGGCCTTTTGGGCTTAGGAAAGTTTAGGGTATAGGGATTCAAGGTGCGTCAAGCTTGACCGGGCTTACCGAAGGACGGCTGCATGGCCTGCTGCGTTTAATAATCTTTTTCCAAGTTGGCAGGCTGTCGGTGCAATTTAGCAATCCATGTGCCTGCAACGCCAAATTGCCAACGGCCAAAGACGCAGACGAAGAACATCCCCCTGAAGCACAACACACTACAAATCCTAAATGCCCTAAACCCCAAAGCCGGAAAGCCGCCTGAGAGCCGTAACCACCCCCAAAAGACCTAAACACCCAACAAAAACCTAAAGCACTAAAACCCTTAAAACCTAGGAGCGCCAGAAACCCTAAAACCCTAAAACGTCCCAAAAGTCTTGAAACAAAGCCTAGAAAACACCATGAAACCCCAGAAAACCCCAAATAAGAAACTCAGCAAAAACATTTGCAGGTTTACGATAGCAGGGGACCCTTTATACAGACCCTCAAAGAGTAGGATCCCCTTATAATAAGGACCCCAAAACTACTATTTGTTTGAGAACCCCCAAACACAGAACATTCTTCCTTATGAGGGCAATATGGGGATTGTTTTTTTTTTTTTTTTGTTCTTTCTGTTTGGGGGGTTTTTAAGCAAGGAGTATAAAAAAGGCTGCCCCTAATATTGTAAGCCCCCCATTTTGATAACAGAAAAAGGACCTAAGCAGAGAACTCCTAAGCGACCAAACGGGCACAGCAATGTAAACTCTGAACCCTGAGCCCTAAACCCCTAAACCCTAATCCCTCAACCCTAAACCTTAAGGCCTAAACCCTAAACCCTAAACCCTATGAGCGCGTCCTTGGTTCGGAAAAGTCGACCGTTTTGGACTCAGTTTTTGCACCGGGTACCATCGTTGGACCAGGTTAGGGTTTGGGGTTTAGGGTTTAGGGTTTAGGGTGTACAGGGTGTTTACGATTTTCTAGACCCTGTGCAGAGGATGGTCGCAAGACATACTGGTGCGCTCTTGCTGGGGAAAGAGTGGGCTCTGAACTGAAAGCTGGCAGTCCCAAACAGTTGGGTTTTGAATTCAGGGTTGAGGGTTTACGATTAGGGTTTAGGGTTTAGGTTCAGTTCTGGAGGCTCCAACTAGTTGCCGTGGAAAACAGGACACCCGTAGACCCCAAACCCTATCGAGCTGTCTGTTGTTTCAGGTGTGTTGCTCTATGGTAATGTGACCTCATCTGAACCCTACATGGAGGTTCAGGGTACACATTGACCAATTATAACTGTACCTATAGCCCACTTATACGCCCCTTAAGTGCCCTAATATGGTCATAAGTACAGTCATAAATGCTTGGAGGTTCAGGGTACTTTCTAGCCGATTATAAGTGTACGTTTAACCACTTATACGCCCCTTAAGTGCCCGAACATGGTTATAATCACAGTTTCAAGTACAGTTTTTTTGGATAATAAGTACCCTGCACCTCCAAGTAAACCCTAAACCCTACACCCTGAATCCTGAGCCCTAACCCTAAACCCTAGACCCTGGACCCTGAAGCCTGAACCCTAAACCCGAAACCCTGAACCCTGAACCCTAAACCCTAAACCCTAAACCCTAAACCCTAAACCCTAAACCCTAAACCCTAAACCCTACCACCTCTGGCTTGTGGGTTGTGGAGTTCCGGGGTGGCCCAGCGTGCCCACGTACCTATATTTAGGGTTTAGGGTTTAGGGTTTAGGGTTCAGGGTTCAGGGTTCAGGGTTCAGGGTTCAGGGTTTAGAGTTTAGGGTTTAGGGTTTAGCGTTTAGGGTTTAGGGCATACCCACAGCCTTACAGTAGGGTTTAGGGTTTAGGGTTTAGGGTTCAAGGTTTAGGGCATCCCCACAGCCTTACAGTGGTTCCCAGATAGTAGCTTTGCGGCCCGAGTTTATACCGTTTGGATAGGGTTTAGGGTTTAGGGTTTAGGGTTTAGGGTTTAGGGTTTAGGGTTTAGGGTTTAGGGTTTAGGGTTTAGGGTTTAGGGTTTAGGGTTTAGGGTTTAGGGTTCGAGTATACATAGGGCAATGCATGAGGCTTAAGGCTGGATGCAACTGTACTTGAGCCTTTGAGAAGGCTATGTGTATCAGAATTGATGACCCTGTCACTACACCCTAAACCCTAAACCCTAAACCCTCAACCCTAAACCCTAAACCCTAAACCTGAAACCCTAAGCCCTACCCCCCCCTCCCCTATATATATGGCGAGGCGCGGAGAGCTGCGCTGAAGCTCGAACGAGAGGCCACCCTGAATGGGAGTCTCCGAAATTCGGGGGTGCCTTTTTTTGGGGCCCTTCTTCGAAGGGAATCCTACTATGTTTAGGGTTTAGGGTTTATTTGGGGTCTATCCTAGGGGTATTAGGGGTTCCTTATTTTTCGTAAACCTCCCAAATCCTAAACCGAGGATTTTCGGGTTTGGGTGACGTCCAGAGACGCAAGGCTGGATGTTCGTAACAGGGGTTTTGGGTTTATAAGGGTTTAGGCTTTTGGGTTTAGTGTTTAGGGTTTGGGGTTTTAGGTTCGGATGTGGAATCCTCTTTCCGGGCTTAGGGTTTCGTATCTTGGTGGTTTACGGCATATGTGCCTGATCTGTTGGGAAAGTTCGTCAGTGTGATTTCTAATCAATGAAACCTTGCTATAACTTGAGATGTTCCCCCTGAAACCAACAGTCCTTAATCAGGATAGGGTTTAGGGTTTAGGGTTTAGGGTTTAGGGTTTAGGGTTTAGGGTTTAGGGTTTAGGGTTTAGGGTTCAGGGTTCAGGGTTCAGGGTTCAGGGTTTAGGGTTTAGGGTTTAGGGTTTAGGGTTTAGGGTTTAGGGTTTAGGTACAGGGGGGGGTACTATTTTCCCTATTTAGGACTGTTCGTATAAGGGAGGAAGATCCCAAGCTATAACCCTCAACCTGCAGGATTCCGGGGCTCAGTGCTTGAGAAGTGCCTAAACCCTAAACCCTGAACCCTGAACCCTAAACCCTAAACCCTAAACCCTAAACCCTAAACCCTAAACCATTCAGTCAGAGCTACGGGTGCCATGCTTGCGACTTCCCTGAACCCTAAGCCCTAAACCCTGAACCCTGAACCCACGATGCTTCCTGCTGGACGTACAGGGTGCCCAGAAGACAGGCGCACAATTTTTTGGGCTTGGGTTTCAGAGTTCAGAGTTCAGAGTTCAGAGTTCAGAGTTCAGGGTTCAGGGTTTAGGGTTTAGGGTTTAGGGTGCCCTATTCCCCCACATCCTAAACCTGACACCCGACCTTGAGCCTGAAGCCCTAAACCCTAAACCCTAAACCCTAAACCCTAAACCCTAAACTCGGTTCCACGTGCGAAGGTCGCGCGGATGAAGAGCTCGATGGCCAAGGCTGAGAGGACCTTGTGGCGATCCGCAACTGCCTAGGCGTTAGGGTTTAGGGTTTAGGGTTTAGGGTTTAGGGTTTAAGGTTTAAGGTTTAAGGTTTAGGGTTTAGGGCTCAGGGTTTAGAGATACTTAACATTTCGGAGGTCGGGTTTAGGGAACCTTAAACCCCGCGGACATCCCGGAACCAGCCGATGTCTGTGATGTCCTCGACTCGTTGGTTTGTGTTGGGCGAAAAGTTACATTCAAATAGTGAAAAAGAGGTCAGTATATGGTGATTTCTCTAAATCATGATCCCTTTTTAAAGGGTCCTGTTTCTACCCCGATATTTTATGGCACACAAAAAGGGGCGATCATTTTGAGAACTGGCCATATAGCGTTGCGGAGCATGGGGCTTCGTAGCGAGTGCCGTCATCTTCGAACACTTCAGCAGGCCCCAGCGTGTAGGGATGTTTTGGGTTTTAGGGTTTTAGGGTTTTAGTGTTTTAGGGTTTTAGGTTTTTAGGGTTTTGGGGTTTTAGGGTTTTAGGGTTTAAGGGTTTTAGGTTTTAGGGTTTAGGGTTGTTCCCCTAATATAGACCCCCAAATAGTAGGATTCCGTTGTAACAAGGGCCCCCTTATTCCAGAAGCCCCCATTTTGAGCAAGGGCATCTGATCAAGAGACATCGAGCAGTTTGCATGCAGGTGTAAGCCTTCTCAGTTGTCTTCTTTAGTTGTTAAAACGGTTGTAAACTGTAAGCAGCAGATGCGACGCAAGTAGGGCTGCTACAACAGCTGGTATTGCTCCCTGTCGCAGCCACGACCCTAAACCCAAAACCCTAAACCCAAAACCTCAAACCCTAAACCCTAAACCCTAAACCCTAAACCCTAAACCCTAAACCCTAAACCCTAAACCCTAAAACCGAACGCAGGAGGGCGCGGGCGACTTCGGACGGCGCTGCGCCCAAAGCTGTGCCCAAGGTCACGTCCCGACCGATTCTGCCCCCCGAAAACCCTCTTAGGGCCTTAGGGTTTAGTTTAGGGTATAGGGTATAGGGTTAGGGTTTAGGGTTTAGGTTTTTGGGTTTTAGGTTTTGGGTTCAGGGTTTAGGGTTTAGGGTTTAGGGTTAGGGTTTAGGGAAACCCTGAAACCCCCAAACCCTAAAGCCCCCAAACCCTCAAACCCCCAAACCCCAAGACCCTAAAGCCCTAAAACCCTAAAACCGCAGCCCATCAGAACTCAAGAGCCCCGAAATCTTGGACCCTCGAGCAGCTCTTAGGGCTTTTAGGGTTTAGGGTTTAGGGTTTAGGGTTTACTGCCTCAAACATGGTTCAGGGTACATATAGCCCAATTAGAGGTGTAGTTATAACCCACTTCTAAGCTCCTTAAGTACCCTATTAGGGATCTAATGGGTCATAAGCACAGCTATATTAGGGCCCTAAACCCTAAACCCTACTAAGTACCCTGAACCTCCACATAAAGTGTCCTGAGGGTTCCTAAACCCTAAACCCTAATCCCGAGGGCCTAAGCCCCAAACCCTACAGCCCTACGGGTTTAGGGTTTAGGCTTTAGGGTTTAGGGTTTAGGGTCTTTTGTTGCTATAGACTGCAAGGCTGTCTTCAACTCTTGTTTCGTCAAGGTTGTAAAGGAGGGCATGGGTCTGATCCGGGCCTCCTGTGAATGCCACCCTTGCCATTGTTTATCATACACAGCTTTGTGCCCGAATAGGATCTCGAGTTTACGGTTCAGGGTTTTGACCAAGATACTGAAACCCTAAACTCTAAACCCGAAACCCTAAACCCTAAACCCTAAATGCAGTTTCCACTGCTGCAAAGTTTTTTCAACGGTGTGTGCTACGCATCTTGCCGCGGTCGCTTTGTTCGTGTGGGCACACCTCGATGGTGTTTAGGGTTTAGGGTTTAGGGTTTGGGGTTAACTCGGCAAAGGGCATCTACTACAATCCCAGCCAGTCAAACCCGCAAACCTGTTTCAAAGCGGATAGCCCTAAGCCCTAAACCGTAAACCCTAAAGCCTAAACCCTAAACCCTGTGGTTTTCATAGATACGTTGGGAGGTTCCAGACATTGAGCTGCTGAGTAAGTGACCCTCTCCTGCGAAGACTCTCAACGTACAGCTGCTTCTTGATATTTTGGCGCTAAAACCCAAAACTCGAACCTTAGCCCCTAAATTCAATTGGCTTAGGAATAACCTTGATTTCACGCCTAAACCCCTAGACACCTAAACCCCTAAACCCCTAAACACCTAAACCCCTAAACCCCTAAGCCCCTAAACCCCTAAACCCCTAAACCCCTAAACACCTAAACCCCTAAACCCCTAAACCCTAAACCCCTAACCCCTAAACCCAATAGGCCGAAGAATGCCCTTGCTTACGCATTCTGGGGGGCAGGAGAAGAGCAGACCGCGGCCGAGGGCCAAAGCAAAGGCCACACGTGAACGAACTAAACCCTAAACCCGAAACCCTTCAAATAGTGTAGGGCTTACGAAGCTTGAGGTGCTGGGCTTCCCTGTAATATAAGAACCCTACAACTCCCCTATAATAGCCCTATACTAACCCTAGACTCCGAGACTAAACCCTAAACCCTAAACCCTAAACCCTAAACCCTAAACCCTAAACCCTAAACCCTAAACCCTAAACCCTAAACCTCCCTAAATGGGCTTCAAGGTTTCTGGGTGTGTGAGGTTTGGGGCTTCAGCCTTTCGGGGACGCAAGGTGGGGCTCCAAGCTCTACCGGCACCTTAGAGTCTGTCTTGAAACTTCGGGTCTAGGGTTTAGGGTGTAGGGTTTAGGGTTTAGGGTTTAGGGTTCAGGGTTCAGGGTTTGGATTTAGGGTTTAGTACTGATCGGCAACGGTGAGTGGCTTGCTAGGGCCTAAGGGTTAAGGGTAGTTTAGGGTTTAGGGTTTAGGGTTTAGGGTTTAAGGTTTAGGGCTTCCTTCAGCGTCCTAAGCCCAGCAAACAACGCAACAAGCTGCTCAATCGCCAGGCGAGAACAAAAGCCAAGGCCGGCTGCGTGAGCTGTGGGGGGATGTTGGGATGCTTAGGCACCCTCAAATATGAACTCCTGAAGGGTTTAGGGTTTAGGGTTTAGGGCTTAGGGCTTAGGGTTTAGGAAGCCCGAGACCCTGAACCCTTTTGTGGTCTCATTAAGGCCAGAAGGAGGTCAGGACTGGGGGGTAACCCCTCGCAGGTCTTGTTAATTTTGTTGAGGGTTTCAGTGTTTAGGTGTCTACTGTTTAGGGTTTAAACCAAGTAAGGGGCATAAGGAGGGACCCCTAGAAGGGACCCTTAACCTTATCCCCTATCCGTAAAAGCGTCCCTCCTTGAGCCCCCTAAATCCTAAACCCTAAACCCTAAACCCTAAACCCTGAACCCTAATGAACCAAGCCAGTTGCGTTAACTTACAATCTGGTGTCGATACTGTGCAAGCAAAGCTCAAGACTCAAGATTCACAGCGCGGCTGCCTGCGCATGTGTCCAGTAGCTGGGAGGTTTAGGGTTTAGGGTTTAGGGTTTAGGGTTTAGGGTTTCATCAGTTCCCAGCATATGGGTGGTTGCGTGCTACTATACACAGTACATACGTGGCGCTTGTAAAGACATAGCTCACATTGTGTTTGCTTGGTGTTTAACGTGTGTAGGTAGTGCTTACATCGTCTTCCCATGCCGGGCAACTTACATTGTCACAAATACACGACACCCCCTTAGGTGCTCCCTGCAGCCTTCCTTGATGTATGGGGCCCATACACCATCTAAACCTTATAACCCCAACAAGATGTTCCTAAACCCTGTAGCCCGCATAGCCCTGCAGACCTTGTTAGCCATCTAAGTTTCCCTAAATCCTAAACCCTAAACCCTAAACCCTAAACCCAAAACCCAAATTCCCAAACCCTAAATAAGTCCTAAAGGTCCCTAAGCGCTGCACCCTAAAGAGTCGAGGCCTCTTGGGCTGTTCGACGTTGGACGGTCCTAAACCCCACACCCGGAAGTCCCAAAACTTCCCCTGTAGTCCCGAAGCCCTTTCTGGGCCCTCAAACTTAAACCCTGAACCCTAAACCCTAGTCCTAAACTTTTGGGCCTTAGGGTTTACGAACAAGCCCCTGAAGCCTG
The DNA here is from genome assembly GCA_905221605.1 of Symbiodinium natans. NCBI lineage: Eukaryota > Dinophyceae > Suessiales > Symbiodiniaceae > Symbiodinium > Symbiodinium natans. The sequence continues at coordinate 349,108 of CAJNDS010002221.1, forward strand.
TTCTGAATCCTAACACCCGAAGTGCCAGGCAAAAGCTGCCGCACGCAAGCGCAGGAAGTGAGCTAGCCCGCACACCTCCAAGGCGTTTCGGGTTCAGGTTCAAGATTTAAGGCTTTAGGGTTAAGGGTGCAAGGTTTATAGGGTTCCTATAGGAACACCCTAAAACCCCAAACCCCTAAACCCTAAATCCTGAACCTTACACCCTTAGCAGACCTCCTCACGCAGACTGCCAGCCTTTAGGCTGCCTTCACCCCTTCCGCCCCCCCCCCCCCCCCCCCCCCCCCCAAACCCTAAACCCTAAACCCCAAAAAAAGGAAGGCACATGGACACTGTTATGGGTAATTCGTCTAAGGGTAGCTGCAGGGTCCCTGAATATGGTCCCATACCTTCACTAAAGGGTTCTGAAGCATGGGCCCTTCGGAATTTCAGTCTCTACGCAGGGCTTCAGTGGGTCAACATCTCAGAAACCGCCAGCGGAAGTGCTGCCGGCGCGCGGGTTGTGGACTCTTCTGAATTGCGGGTTATCGCCAGCGTAGCCCGCCGCTGTAAGTTGTCCACCCCTGTACCCAAAACCCCTCAAAGCCCTGAACCACCCAAACCTCAAACCTGAACCCAGACCCTACAAGCGCAACACCCCTAAAATCCTTAAAGCCCCCAAAACCCCGAAAGTCCATGAACCACCCCAAACCCTAAACCCTAAACCTCTAAATTCCTAAACCCCTAAAACCCCTGAACCACCCTAGGCCCCAAACCCTAAGCCCTAAACCCTAAACCCCAAAAACCCCCGAACCAAACCCCAAGGCCCGGGAGCTTCAGTCTGAACCCCTGAGGCCGTCAATTCCCCTCGCTGGTTCTTCGTCGGGAATGCAGGATTGATATATATGTAGGGTATATATTTATAGTGTAGGGTACCCTACAGAATCCCCTTAAAGGGTGTATATATATATATATATATTATACATATGGGGGATATAGGGCACCTCATTCCCCCATTCCCTACCAGGTAGCCAGTGAGCCCCTGCTGGGCCCGTGTGGTTTTGCCCACTCTGGCCGACTGCCTCTGGAGAAAGATGTCAGTTTCGACTCGGCTCAGGGCTTAGTTTAGGTTTTAGGGTTTAGGGTTTAGGGTGTGGGGTTTAGGGCTCAGGGCTTTGGGCTTATGGGGCGTAGGGCTTAGGGCTTTTGGGGTTTTCGGTGTAGGGTTTAGGGCTCAGGGCTCGTAGGCTGGGCTTCGGGCGTATAGGGCTCAGGGTTTAGGGTTCATAAGGTTTAGGGTTTAGGGTGTAGGGTCTTGTGCGACCTTTCCCTGGCAGAATGCAGGAGACGTCTGCAAAGGTTGGTCGAGCAGACTACTTGCTCAGGGGTAAAATCCGGGCCACGAGCAGCGACGGATTGGCGTTGTGTCTCCGCGCCCCTATACGGGCGCAGGCCGCGATCGTCACGGGCTATATCGTCTCCTCCCCGACACAGCGCAAGCCGATGGACAGACCGGCGAGTATCGTTGCTGCACGGTGCACCGCCGAAGCTGGCACCGGATCGTCGGTTTCGTTTCGCACTTTGCTCAACGCTCGTCCCTTGAAGGGTCTTGGAAGCTCCTTTGTCTTGCTGTGGCAAGTAGGGTTAGCAAGTTGGGTTACGGGGATTATTCAAGGGTCTCTATAGAGGATACCAAGTAATCAGACTTGCCAAGTCAAAAGGGCTTCCAAGAAGGGTTGCACCCTCTACGGGCCATGACTTGTTCTCGAAGCCTGCACGCTTTGTGGCCGATGATCGTGCTCTCGCCAAGGCGCCGGCATGGACACGCACGTCTTCCTCGAAACTGTCATCGCTTTTGGACGTCGCTGCTCGCGGCATGCGAAGGTGTCGTCACTTTTGGCTCATGGGTCTCTCACTGTTTGGGGTCCACACTGGCATAGTCTATCATCATAGCCACCACCATCAAGTTACGTCGCCCTAGGTCCTGACAATTCCTCAACCCTCTACCCTAAGCTCGTACCTACCCTGAACTGCTCAACCCTGAGCCTTGCTTTAACACCTGAGAGCCTCATTAAACCGCAGAGCTCTTCGACCCAAAAACCCCTCAACCCTTACCTTACAAACCCTGAACTCGTGAACATAAGGTCCGAATGTCTTCATATAGGCAATAAAAGTACTTCCTCTATACTACTATACGGACGTTGTGGCCCAAGCCATATAATACTGTGGTACTTGAACCCTTACCCTTCATTTAGTTTTTTCATTAATTGTACAAAGAATATATACATAGTTACATGTATATATTAATATAAAGGATGTATGATGCATGCTGTCATTCATGTATTACTCATACTTATGCTCATCACTGGATCAAACGTATCAAGAAATACAGCAATGAATAACACACATGAGCCTAAACCCTAAACCCGAAACCTTACACCGTAAACTCTAGACCCTAAACCCTAAACCCTAAACCCTAAACCCTAAACCCTAAACCCTAAACCCTAAACCCTAAACCCTAAACCCTAAACCCTAAACCCTAAACCCTAGTATTTTTGCGGTAATCATATGGACCCTTGGTGCTTCACCAGCTCTACACTCCCCAGTAAGCCCTTCCAAGAGGACCCAAGTGCATTTGTGTTTGTGGCTTTTTAGGGTTTAGGGTTTAGGGTTTAGGGTTTAGGGTTTAGGGTTTAGGGTTTAGGGTTTAGGGTTTGGGGTTCAGGCTCCTTACCCCCACCATTCCTACCCCCAACCCCCGGCACCACCTCTCCTGAAATGCGATGTATAACACCTAGTGTGTGTGGTTTAGGAGTTGAGGTCTGGATTTAGCGATTTCGTTGTAGCGATCCCTGGTTCCGCAGCATCACGGGTCATGCCAGCAGCGTCCCCATGAGCCCTGCACCCGATACCTGCCACTTGTCTCAGCCTCTAGCCTTAGACCCGAAACTTCGAACTCCTGAAGCACCCAGGGCCCTAGGGTTTAGGGTATAGGTTTTAGGGTTTATGGTTTAGGGTTTAGTGGTAGAACATCTTCCCGCGAATAGGGTACACGGTACTTGGGTGAGGAGCAGGTTAACAAAACAGCCCCAAAGCACCAAGCCCTAAGCCGCCTAAGCCTAAGCACCCTAAAAGACAAGCTGAACGAGCACTGTGGCACGACAGCTAGCCATGAGCGGCGAAGCGGAAGGAGGAGGCAGCATTTCGGACAGAAAGCTCACAAAGCATATTGGTGTTAGGGTTTAAGGTTTAGGGTATAGGGTTTAGGGTTTAGGGTTTAGGGTTTAGGGTTTAGGGGGGCTCAGGGTCTAAGCTTGCACCCTCAATGCCCACCCTTATTCACTCTTGTGTTCTGGGTTAGCTCTAGTACAGTACCCCAAGCAGGCACTATAAGCCCTAAACCCTGATTAAATCCTAAATGCACAATTCTAAACCCCAAGCCCTACATCCTGAGCCCCAAAATCCTCGTTGAAGCTCTCTACCCCGGACCGAGGGACGCCTAAGCCCTTAAAGGGGTTTAAGGTTCGGGTTTCAGGGTTTGAGGCCTCTCAGTCCCTTGGAGCCCTAAATTCTTAAGCAGCCTCTGTTTAGGGTTCAGGGTTGAGGGTTGAGGGTTGAGGGTTCAGGGTTCAGGGTTTAGGGTTTAGGGTTTAGGGTTTAGGGTTTAGGGTTTAGGGTGAATCCCACAATCCCATAAGCCCGAAAGCCCTCAACCCCAACCCGCAAATCCATCATTCCAGATTGGGGTCACAGTCACAGGCTTACCCTAAGCTTTGATGCGGACTCTTTCGTTTAGAGCCTTGTTGGCCCTGAAAGGCTGCAATCGGACTCCTGTCTGTAGGGTTTTTGGGATACTTTTTTAGGTTGTTCCTTGCGCGGCCCAAAAATGCAGGTACGTGCGGACCGATGTATCCGCTAAACCTCCAGTTGTATCAATCCAAGCACTGTATGGACATCCCTCTGACACTATGGCTATTCTATGCGTCAGGGGCCATATGGCAACGTGGAACCCCCACAACGGACTGCAATGTAGAGGACTGCCCATCAAATCCCGCAAACCTTAAACCCTAAAGCCTTAAATCGTAAACCCCTGAACTCCAACCCCTCATCAAGCCCGAAACCCCATAATTACACCCTTAAAACGCTTAAACCCTGAACCCCTAAACTCAACAACCCTAAACCCTAAGCCTAAGCCCTCAACCCTAAACCCTAAGCCCTAAAAGAACCCTGAACCCTTAACCCTAAACCCCAAACCCTAAACCCTAAACCGTAAACCAGAGCCAACAAAGCCGAGAGCTTAGGAGGAGGCCGGAGGCGGCGGAGGCGGAGTAACTCCGGCGGGCGTCACCACAAGCACCGGCCGGCAGACCCAGAAACTCGAGGGCTTATAGGGTTTAGGGTTTAGGGTTTGGGGTTTGGGGTTTAGGGCTTAGGTCTTAGGGCTTATACGGTTCAGGGTTTGGGGTTTGGGGTTTGGGGTTTAGGGCTTATAGGGTTCAGGGTTCAGGATTTAGGGCTTGTACGGTTCAGGGTTTAGGGTTTGGAGTTCAAGGAGGGTTGTAGAGCTAGGGCTTTGGGTTTACATATTACCGATAGCATAGCGTTGAGGGGTAGACGAAGTTAGACTTCAGGGTTTTGGTTTGCTGGAGGGGGGGGGGAGGGGGGGGCAGTTTGTTTTTGTTTTTTCGGCGTCACGGGTTCTTGAGGTTTCACACCCAGAAACCCTAAACCCTAAACCCTAAACCCTGAATGCACTTGAGGCCCCCGAATGGGGTGGAAAGCTACAAGGTTTTGGGATCCAACTACGCAGCCAAGCCTCTAGCCAGTCAAGCACGCAGAAACTGTCATGGGTTTAGGGTTTAGGGTTTGGGGTGTAGGGTGTAGGGTTTAGGGTTTAGGGTTTAGGGTTTAGGGTTTTGAATTTAGGGCCCAATGCTTAAACCCACATCACAGCGTTTAGGCTTTAGGGTTTGGGGTTTAGGTGGGGTCTCGAGATTTTTAATGCCCCTTGCTGATCTCGATAGCTTGATAGCTTCCCAAGTGGGTGGGGATCGGGCCCCCATATGAGAGTTTCCCTAAACTTCTACGTGTTCCTGTTGCAAGGGTTCTAGTACTTATCCTTTTCTTTTTTTGGTGGGGGGGACGGGGGCATAGAGCGGGCACACCCTATTTGGGGAAGCGCGCGTTTCTTCAGGCAACTAAGCGCCAATCCTTGGCACCCGGGATGCCGCCGAACCGCCGTGACCGTGGTGTTGAGTGTTGGGCCGCTTGTGGCCTCTATGGGGCTTAAGATAAGACCTAGACCCTAAACCCTAAACCCTAAACCCTAAACTCTAAACCCTAAACCCTAAACCCCAAACGGCTTTTGATGAGGGGTCAGGGTCTTTTGAGATACCGAGCTCACCAGACTCCATGCTGCGAGGCGGAAAGAGCCGCGCGACAGTGGAGAGGAGCCTCTAGGGTTTAGGGTTTAGGGTTTAGGGTTTAGGGTGCCAATTCATTTCGGCGTTGCCGCTTGAAGCCCTAAACCCTGAACCCCAAGCACTCCTGCGGTTTAGGGCTCTTATGAGGGGGTGGTTCAAGAGGGCAGGTACCATAGAGGGAATCTTCGGAACAGAGGGGCCATTGATAGTGGCAATGCTCATGCTATCAATGCCTTATGCTCTTCATGGCTTTCGCTTGTCATCTGTAACCCAGCGTGTACCTTGACGATCTTCTAGGGGCCAGGGACTTGGGTTGATATACCCCAAGGCCTCAGCGCGCGAAACCCGAATACAGCCCATCATTCTAAACCCGCAACCGTCGTCTTTAGACTAGTTATACCGTTAGAGACCCCAAGATGCAAATTAAAGCCGCGGGCTTGCATATACACCGTTGCATGTATATATATTATATGCATATTGATATTGATATTGATATTGATATTGATATTGATATTGATATTGATATTGATATTGATATTGATATTGATCTATATATATATACATATACACAGCGTTTTGTCGGGCAGTAAAGGCTGCTGTAGATTTTGGTGACTTTGCTACAGGTTCTAAATCGAGCTTTCGGAGTTCGCTACCCTACATCGTCCCTCAAAGGCGTGTATAGGAGGGCCTAACCCAAACCCGAAACGCCCCAGGAAAACCAAGCGAGTTGTTGCATTTCAGAGCACTGGTGTTTCAGGCGTTCGTCAGCGCTCATTACAGTGGATCTTGCATTGGCACCTAAAATAAGCCACCATGCTCAAGGAGACCATCCAAGCTATATAGCAGCTTCATTATAATGGTACCTTGAGTTCCTCAAAACCCTAAACCCACTAAACCCTAAACCCCAAACCCTGCAGCAATCCTGCCGCGGGGCCCCTAATTCGGTCCCGGGGGCTCCTCCCCTAAACCCTAAACCCTAAACCCTAAACCCTAAACCCTAAACCCTAAACCCTAAACCCTAAACCCCAAGATACCAGGCCCTTCCTCCTCAGCCAGGGGCCCAGGGACATGGCGCCGGGCATTCCAAGGTTTAGGGTTTAGGGTTTAGGTTGTTTTGCTTCCACAGCCGAACATATTCTGGGGTTTAGGGTTTAGGTTTTAGGGTTTACAGTAGGGTTTAGGGTTTGGGGTTTAGGGTAACTAAGTATCCGTGGTTCAAACTAAGCCGCGCAACTGCCGGAACACCCTCAATTTAAAGCGCCCGAAACCCTAAACCGCAGAAGGCCGCCTCCATCGGAAGACCTTTCACTAAGGGGTCGAAAGGAGGGGGGCCCCTAAATATCCCTAAACCCTAAACCCTAAACCCTAAATATCCCGTAACAAGACCCTCAGGTCCCTGATAAGGGTTCCTCCTTCAGACCCTTGATGTCATGATGGTTTGACCGAAGCGTTGCAGTTCTCAATAAACCCTAAACCCTAAACCCTAAACCCTAAACCCTAAACCCTAAACCCTGTACGCCTTCGTCATGTCTCACCCTCACAAGATCTTGGTAGTTCGGCTCACGAAGTTCCTGAGCCTGCCTTGGGGTTTTAGGGGTTAGAGTTTCGGGGCCCTAAACCCTAAACCCTAGACCCGAAACCCTAAACTACAGGAGTTCTCGGGTTTAGGGGATAGGGGTTAAGGTTTTTCGGGTTACAGGGTTTAGGGCTGTTAGGGTTTGGGGGCTCGGGCTTCGCGCCGTTTAATGTTTAAGGGGTATAAGGAGGGACCCCTTGATCCTATTCCCCCCAAAAACCCATATATATATAACCCGGACCCCTATATATATATATATATACGTACATATATCATATATATATATATACGATGTAGTCCCTATGTACCTAAGTAACCCCTAAGGTCCTTGGTAAGGGTCCCTCTTTTTATTCCCTTGAAATGTTGTTGGGCGGTCTTCCTGGGTTGTCAGCACAGTGCACAAAGGCGTCCTAACGAACCTAAACCCCCGAAAGCAGATAAGCCCAAAAAACATACACGGTTTAGGGGTTTAGGGTTTGGGCCTATAGGTTTTGGCCTTTGAGGGACACCGTCTGAAGGACATGTTCACCCTAAGCCCATTTTGGCGTGACACTGTACTCTTAAGGTTAAGGGAGGAGCGAACTCTGGTATAGTAGTGGTATCTGAGCAAACCCCTCCGACGTCTAGTAAGCCCTGAAAACCCTGAACCTTAAACCCTAGACCGAAACCCCCTCCCTCCCCTCCACCCTCCCTCCCCTCCCCCCTCCCTCCCAGAACACACAACGTTGGCCACTGGCGAGTTCTTTCAGGAAGCTTTGAAGCACATCCGGAATCGTGCTACTTTGAAACATGTTTCAGCGTGACACGATTGTGGAGGCCATTTCAGAAGTTACAACCACGTCGCTTGTTTGATTCGCAACATCTTCATGCAGCACCAGTGCGGCCTGCAGGTATACTTCTTCTCTAAAAAACACGGAAAAGGACTCGTCGACACGATTTTTGCTCACGTGCAGAAGTGGATTGAGAGCTACCTCAAGCACGGTCAGACAGACAGATCTCCTCGCTGCCCGAGCTGCTTGCGGTGTGCAAAGATGGGGCACGTCGGGACAGCGCTAAAGATCCAGAAGGTGTACAGTGGATAGTGGAGCAGTTCGAGCGGCAGCAGAAACCGCCCTCCCCCCCCCCCCGCCCCCCCGCCCACCCCCCTACCCTCCCCTGCCCTCCCCCTCTCCTCGACCAGCCCACAGCTCTCTCCTCTTGCAAGGTTCCAGCGGCCACCCTTCGAGGAGCACTGGCATCTCGCCGTCTCGTTTGGGGAGAGTTTTGAGGTTTGGGGTCCAGGGCTTAGGTTTAGGGTTGTGAGGGTTTGGGGGTTCGGGGTTTATCATCCCTAATCCCTAAGCCCTGCCCCAAACAGTTTACGCTGAAACCCAACCCCGCATAGGAGATTCTGGATACTTGCTTTCTTTGCAGGAAATGGACCCTATCAGCCCTACCAATCCTAAACCCTACCAACCCCAAAGCCCGATCAATCCTTAACCTCTAAACCCCTAAAAACGCTACTACCTATAAGGCCCCAAAAAAACCTAACCGCTAAACCCCTAAGAACCCTATAACAAAAAACCTATTCAATCCGATGAAACCCTATCAAACCCTATAAAACCCTCTACGAACCCCTACAAACGATATCGAACCCGTATAGAACCCTTTTTATACCCCTGCTGTACCCTATAAACCCCCAGGGGCCCAAACTTCAGGACCAAGGGACCATACTAAGGGACACGGAACTTCCCTTTGGTGAACCCTAAACCCTATCAGGGCCCTGGGGGTGGCCCTAAACCCTAAACCCTAAACCCTAAACCCTAAACCCTAAACCCTAAACCCTACACCCTAAACTGGCCCTAAACCCTAAACCCTAAACCGACGCGGGCATCCCCTAAACCCTAAACCCTAAACCCTAAACCCTAAACTCTAAACCCTAAACCCTAAAACCTAAACCCTAAACCCTAAACCCTAAACCCTAAACCCTAAACCCTAAACCCTAAACCCTAAACCCTAAACCCTAACCCTAAACCCAAAGCCCTACACCCTAAAAGGCAGCACGCCCCGCCACCTGTGGGTTGGCCACGCGCCCGGAACCTCCAAAACAGGTTTGCAGGGTTTATGCGGTTTTAGTTTTTGTTGGGGGTATGGGGCTTTAGGGTTTTTAGCACTTACAAGGTTTGGGTTTACATGGGGTGTATACAGTTTGTGGGATTTCTAGAGTTTTTTTGGGTTTATAGGGCTTATAGGTTTTAGAGCGTCAAGGCTTAGCGCCAACAGGGCTTATCAGTTGGTGCTGGAGCTTCGGCGGGGCGTCTGAGGGTTTCCTTTTGGATGGTCTGAGTTTCGGGGTTAGAGGTTAATGCCAGGATCTCGCATTTGAGGTTCGTTCTAGTTTGCAAGCTGAACACAGGAGCGAAGACAATCATCAATGGTCCCCTTGTCTCTGTACTCTAAACCCTAGACCCCAAACCCTAAACCCTAAACCCCAAACCTAAGCCCTAAACCCCAAACCCTAAACCCTAAAATCCCTGAATGCATCATTCCGGCTGAGGCACGGCTGTGCTGGAGGTGTCCACCACGTGCCGCCAGGCGACCGCAGGGATGGCAGGTAAAGTGAGGGTGGACGGGAGGTGTTTTTAGGGTTCAGGGTTTCGGGCTTAGTAAGGGTTTAGGAAGGATTTTTGGTGGAGGGTTTGGAGGCCCGTAGACCCCAAACCTTGACGCCAAAAGCCTTCATTCGGGCCTTACGTAAGGGCTTGGAGAAAGAACCAGAAGGGCGTTCAGAGGATTCCAGACCCCCGAATACCGACACACCCTTCATGATGCCGTCTTATGCATATACCCCAAACTCCAAACCCAACACCCCAAGCCCGATACTATAGTTCCTCGACCCCCTCAAAAGTACCCGGGGAATAACGGCCTTTGGCCGCCAGACAGGCCATTGCAATGGGTGATCCAGGGGTTAAACCCCTAAGCTCCAGACCCTCAGCAGCCGAGAAGGTTTAGGGTTTAGGGTTTAGGGGTTAGGGGTTAGGGTTTAGGGTTTGAAGTCCGCAGAACCTGAAAACAGGCTATCCGCCTCCCCGCTTGGCAGGCCTTGAAGTACATCTGCGGGCTTAGGGTAAGGGGTTTAGGGGTTTATGGGTTTAGGGTTCAGGGTTCAGGGTTCAGGGTTTAGGGTTTAGGGTTTATAGGGTTTAGGGTTGTCTGGGGTTCAGGGCTCAGGGCTCTAGGGCACTAGGGTTCAGGCCCCGGCTTAGAATTTTTGTGGGTTCATTGTAGAACACAAAACCCTCAACCCTAAACCCGCTATACCCCTAAACCCTGAACCCTAATCTGAAGCCCTAAACCCCTTGACCTCTTCAAGCCCTGAAGCCGAGACCTACCATCTGAACCCATCAAGGCCCTCTTGGCCTTTAGGGTCTAGGGTTTGGGGTTTAGAGTTTGGGGTTTAGGGTTTAGGGTTTGGGGTTTAGCGTTGAGGGTTTAGGGTTTAGGGTAGGGCGGCCCAAGTCCAGATGCGAAAGCCCCAGACTCTAGACCCCGACTCCTAAACTTCCCAAGCCTGAAGACCGGGCTTAGTTATAGGTGACTCAGGGGTAACTCTGTTGCGTCCATGTTGTCCATGTTGCTTTTGCGTCATGGGCTTACCTAGGGAGGTCTATAGAAGACTTAGAGCAGCCGAGTTGATGCGATTTGGGGCGTTTTGCAGTTTAGGGTTTAGGAATTGGGGATTTGGAGGTTTAGGGCTATGCGATTTGGAGCGCTATAAGTCAACCCTGAAAGGGAGGGTGTAGGTGTTACGGCTTAGGGTACATTTTTGCCGGATTTACGCTCAATGCTGTCCCCCAAGGTAAGTCTGAGGTTTAGGGCCCTGAGAGTTTTTTTGGGCTGAGGTCTTCTGAGCTGTAGGGTTAGGGTTTAGGGTTTCGGGTTTAGGGTATTTAGACGAACGTGCCGCAGCTTCTGAACAAGCAGCAACATGTGCCTATGGAAGCGGCCCTTCATCGCGGCAATGCCCCCTCACCCCTACAGCCTCAAGCCCTAAACACTACACCCTAAACTCTGAACCCTAGGGTCCATCTTCCCAAGTCCAGGGCCCACTTTCTTTCTCCAAGTCCCCCAATACCTCTGTCGCGAGGCAAGTTTAGGGTTTTAGGGTTTGCGGGGTAGGGTTCCGGGGGTTCATGGGGTCCATCTAAACCCTGATCCTGACACCCGTGTATCCTGTAGCATAGAGCCTAAAGACCTTAAACCCGTAATTAGACCATACATTGGGTTACTATGAATTGCTTAAGAACCCCCCCCCCAAAGATTCTTATTGTTGATATTTTTGGTGTGGTTCTTAAGCAAATAATAGGTTTAGGATTTTCGGGATTACCTCGCCATCCGGCCAATATCCTCTGCCGAGCATTGTGCTCGCATGGCTTCGAAGGCGGGCTGGCCGACTTGCCAGCTTCATGGGTTTAGGGTTTAGGGTTTAGGGTTTAGGGTTTAGGGTTTAGGGTTTAGGGTTCATGCCCTTTCTTTCCGAAGCCCAGGCTAAAGAATTCGGGGGTTTTAGGGTTGAGGCTTTAGGGTTTTGGGGTCTTGGGGATTTAGGGTTTTGGGGTTTCGGGGTTTACGGTTTGAGGGGTTTTCTTCGAGTTTGCCTCTTGAGGGTTTCATCGGAAGGTTTAGGGTTTTGTCCGGGTGTAGAGCTTCAGGGTGTCACAAGGACGGCCCCCCCCTTACCATTCCAACTGTAGTTGTAAGGGACTTATAACCTATAATCTACTCTTACTAACTGTAGTTTTAAGGGACTTATAGCTTATAACCTACTATACGAACTGTAGTTTTAAGGGACTGATAACCGAAGTTAGGAGCCTTGTAACCCAACCTAGGGTCCTTGTAACTCTACTTACAACTAGGCGGTGTGCCCTCCTTGCATGGGCCCACTTCTGCCCACGCAAGCAAGGGTTTAGGGTTCAGGGTTAGGGTTTGAGGTTTAGGGTTTAGGGCCAGAGAGGGAGGTTGTGGAGGAGTTTTGGGCGTCTTCAGGTTTAGGGTTCAGGGTTAGGGTTTGAGGTTTAGGGTTTAGGGCCAGAGAGGGAGCTTCCGGGGGCCTTGGGGAGAGGGTTGTGGAGGAGTTTTGGACGTCTTCAGCCCCTGAGCCAAACCCCGAAGCCGAACCCCGAGCCCTAAACCCTAAAGCCTAAACCCTAAACCCCAAACCCCAAACCCCAAACCCCAAACCCCAAACCCCAAACCCCAAACCCCAAACCCTAAACCCTAAACCCTAAACAGCCGAACTGACCAGGTCTGACCTCCAGTTCATGGCTTTGGCAACGAAGATCAAGGTGCTTGCGCTGGCCTTAGACCCTTACTTCTCCAACAGCTGAACTTTACATTTTTTTTGGGATTCCTTATTTAGTAGGAATAATAAACCCTAAATCCTAAACCCTAAACCCTAAACCCTAAACCCTAACCCTAACCCTAAACCCTAAACCCTAAACCCTAAACCCTAAACCCTAAACCCTTGCTTGTTGGAGAAGTAAGGACCACCTACGCCTTGGGGCTCGGTGCGCGGCGGCCGCGGTTTGTGTGCAGCTGGTAGGCACTCAGGGTTTAGGGCTTCGGGTTTTAGGATTTAGGGTTTCGGGGCTTAGGTTTAAGGATTTTGGGTTTTGGATTTAGGGTTTAGGATTTAGGGTTTAGTGTGGTTTTTGGTGGAGGGGGGTTCCCAGAACCAAGAATCTCCTACGGGTGGGGAGTGGGGTGATAGGGTTTATAGGGATTAACGTTCAGGACTAACTAGAACATGGTCTGTTGTCTTTCCGTCCCGGTATATCTTGGCTCCTTCAATGAATGGTTTGCAAACGAAGTGCAACTGAATGCCTAAGCCCTAAACCTCAATAAGGCCTGTAGACCCTGCAAAGCTTAAACCTGCGCACTTCCCACAGAGCAGGCGCGGCAGGAGGGGCCATAGTTTAAACCCCTAATGCCCGATGCAGTTTCAGGCGTGGGAGTTTCCATCGCAAGAGCTTATACAGACACCGCAACCTGTAAACGTAGCCTAGAGACTTGCCATTTTCAGGCTGTTTCGGTGTCAACAGCAAGACGAAACAATGAGTTGCATGTTTTGTTGTGTGTGACCGTTTGCTTTGCATCTGTTTTTGATCCTTTGTTTCTTGTTCAACGTCCCAGGCGGTCTTGCGATCGTTCTGGTTCGCGGATGACTTGGGTGCAACTGCACAGTTTGATTGAAAGAAAAGACAAGCCATATTCCATGAAGCCTAAACCCTAAACCGCAAACCCCAAACCCCAAACCCCAAACCCCAAACCTCAAACCCCAAACCCCAAACCCGAAACCCTAAACCCTAAACCCTAGACCCTAGACCCTACACCCTACACCCTACACCCTAAACCCTAAACCCCAAACCCTAAACCCTAAACCCTAAACCCTACGCCACGCCACCGGAGCCCAGGAACTGGCGCGGCGCTGTTCTCCAGTCGCTGGCCCAACTCCAGCAGCTGCCAGTTGGCGTGGTTCGGATAGTAGGGGTTCAGGGTTAGGGTTTAGGGTTTAGGGTTCAGGGTTCAGGGTTCAGGGTTCAGGGTTCAGGGTTTAGGGTTTAGGGTTTAGGGTTTCCTAAACCCAAAGCCCTACACCCCAAACCCTAAACCCTGAACCCTCAACCTTACACTCTGAACCTTCGGGTTTTGGGTTAACCCCAAACCTACACCCTGACGCACGTTCCCAATTTTTAAGGGTTTGCGTCCCTAACTAAGCCCCTTTGTGTGGTTCGGAGGTCCTTCGGGGTGCAGGGTTTCACGATTACCCTACGCCCTAAGCCCTAAAATCCTACACCCTAATTAAGCCCTTCTTTTTTTAACTTGGGACTTGCGTCTAGGGTTGCACGCCTGGGAATCATAGGACTTTCGGGGCTTCGGTTCTCACGCGTCATGCTTCTCATCTCGCAGCACGCTTCTCACCTCGTGGCAAGCTTCCAGGCTTGTGGGCTAAGCGAGGATGTGCAGGCCTGGATGAAGAACGAGCGGTCTTTCGCGCAGGCCGCGGCGAACTTTTGGAGCATCTGGGACATGGACTTCTCCTTCAGCCAGGAGACCCAGCAGAACACTCTGGCGTGGGTGAGTCCTTTGGCAGGTCTCATTCGTTCCGGTTCTGTGAACGGACTCTTGAAGGACCTCGCTAGCCATGGAGACGAGGCTAGTGCGCCTAGTGGGGCACGCTGGAAGGAAGCGCCGTCTTTTACATTTGTAGGGAGTATATAATGTAAAGTGAGAATTCAACATATCGTCGAATAACATATTGCGAAGACATGCAGAAAATGTCCTTCATTAGAATGTGTATATGTATATATACACACATTCTATATACATATATATATATACACATTATTCGTATGAATATAAAGATTCAGGTTTTGATGCCATGTCCTGTATCTATTTTGTATGACAGACGCAACCGAAGACCCTACACACCATCAAGCCGCTAGGGTTTGGGGTTGAGGTTTTGTGATTTGGGGTTTATGGCTTGGTTTCGTTCTTCGCAAGCAGTCGAAAGTCAAAGCGCCGCGACCCGGAGCCCCCAAACCCTAAAGGCAATCAAAAGGCAATCAACTGCTCCAAAAATGCTTGAAGCCTTAAACCCGGGTTTAGGGTTTAGGGTTTGGGGTTTAGGGTTTAGGGTTTAGGCCTTGAAAGTCACCCAGAACCAAGGTCGCTCGCGCCCTTTGCCGCCCGTGTGGAGGACGCCATCCTGGCAGCACTGCTCCCCCGCTGCAGGCAGCTCAAGGAGGAGCGCGGGTTTGGGGTTTAGGGTTTATAGGGTTTATAGGGTTTATGGTTTATGGGCTTTTTTAAGCTTTTCAAGCCCTTGCGAAGACCTTCTTGAAAGGCTCCGTGCCCCAGCATTGGGATGTTCACCCCCATACTAACAGTCCTTAACAGGGATTATAGTACAAGGACTGTTAGTATATCGGGGGAACATCCCAAACTACACCCTAAACCCTAAACCCTAAACCCTAAACCCCAGACCCCAGACCCCCGATATCCCCCAAAGCATCGGGGGCCCTAGCAGGTCAATTTGTGCAACTGTCGGAACGTCACCGATGCCGGGCTCCTCTGTCTCCTGACTTGCCCCGAGGCAGGGATCGACCTTCCCAAGTCCTGTAACCCTAAACCCTGAACCCCAAACCCTAAACCCCAAACCCCAAACCATAAACCCTAAACCCCAAACCCTAAACCCCAAACCCTAAACCCTAAACCCCAAATCCTAAACCCCAAAACCTAAACCCCAAACCGTAAACCCCAAACCCTACACCCCAAGCCCAGACCCTAAACCCTAAACCCCAAACCCTAAACCCCAAACCCTAAACCCTAAACCCTAAACCCTAAACCCTTCAGCAGGTCGCCTCGCTCAACCTGTCCTGCATGCCGCAGATCACGGCCGACGGGGTGGAGAAGCTCTGCCTGGGGCCTCAGGGTTCAGGGTTCAGGGTTTAGGGTTTAGGGTTTAGGGTTTAGGGTTAGGGCCTCAGGGCCGGGATTTAGGGGTTTGGGGGTTTAGGGGCTTACGGGTTCAGGGGTTTAGGGTGCAGGGTTAGGGGTTTAGGGGTTTAGGATTACAGTAGGGGTTTGGGGTTTAGGGTTACGGTTAGGGTTTGTGGTTCAGGGTTTAGTTCTGGGGGCGTAGGGTTTTTAGGGGCTTTCCCTGAGCACCCCAGTACCTACAATGATGGCCTGCAACCCTTAAATGAAGAGTGTATACGCCCTCAAAATGGCTAGCCTGGGGGCTCTAGGTTTGCCTTTGTGTATTCTCAATTTATGACTGAGCAGAGATGGTTGCAAATTTGCATCTGCCACAAATCCTTCGAATTCCTAAGCCCTAAGCTTACTTTGGTTTCTACGTATATGGGTAGTTTCCTAAATTAGGGTCCTTTTTTGCGTACACATTCCAAGGTGGCACCTGTTGAAAGGGATTCCAAAAGGGACCCGAATGTAGAGAACTGCCCATATGCGTTACTCGTGTTTATTTCTGCTCGGAGTCTCGAAGGTTTTCGGATCTCGGAGAAACCCTAATTAAACCCTAAACCCTAAATTCAGGGTCTTCGTAGGGCTTCTGGAGTCCTCAGTGGTGGTACCTGTAGATCCCAAATCCCCCATAGCAACGCCCATCCTCTTACTTGGAGAACTGAACTTTAAACTTTTTTGGGTGTCCTTATTTAGTAGGGATATAAAGTTTAGCCCTTTTTTCCTTGGTTATTGGAGGAGTAAGTCCTAGCCCTAAAACCTGCATGCCCTCGATTTTCAGGAGAAAAAAGGCGTTTCATCCAAATATCCTTTGCGCAGCATGGAGGCACCATGTATAGAGGCAAGTGCACACCGCCCAGCAGCTGGGAGCACAGTTTAAGACCAAATCAGGCAGCCGCCGTGACCGATTGCGGAATGACTTCCGAAGCGGGCCAGTTAGCGAGTGAGTGGCACTCGCATGCGCTTCATGACGTATAACGTCGGAGGTTTGGCATCGGATGCATACGACGTCTTTATGGCCGCCATGTATCGATTGTCGCCAAAGGCTAAGCCACACATCATCTGTCTACAAGAGACGCATTGGAAACATAGTACGGTGTTTACGACAGCTGGATGGCATGTTATCACCTGCAGTAGCTCCAGTAACTTCAAGTCTAGTGGGTTTATGGTTATGATTTCACATGATCTTCTTGAAGCAAACCTGGTCCCAAATATACCCTTGCCCTTCACTATTCCAAATCACTCATCGGGTTCGTGAACCATAGAGTTTTCAGTTAAGGGTACGAGAAGGGACGCCCTAGAAAGCCCGTCGCCCTGCTATTACACTGAAGTAGCCACTACAAGGGTCTCCCCTGTAGTGCCTTGCTGTACCTCCAAAGAACTCTAAGCCCCCGCACAGACCCGAAACCCTAGATCCTAAGCCCTTAGCCCTGCCAACTCTGAGCCCGAAAACGCTTAGAAGCCCAAAGCCCTTAAACTCTAAGCCCTAAAACCTAAGCCCTTTGACCCCTTTAAGCCCTTTAAGCTTTGTAAGCCCTGCTAAGCCCTTTTAAGCCCTTTGTGCCCTTGAAGCCCTTGCAAGTTCGCACTTGTCCCCAAAGAGTTCCTTGGGATGCCAGAGGCTGCACGCTGCCCATCCGTTCCCTGGAGCTCTCGGGCTGCGTTCGCATACGCGAGGTGGCTTTTGAGGTGTTGGCTTAGGTCCCTAAACCCTGACCCTTAAACTCTGAAATCTGAACTCTAAACCCTAATTAAACCCTGAACCCCGAACCCCCGAATTACCCATCGTGAGGGATGAAGGTCGTTAGGGCTTGAAGTTTATTCTACACCCTTAGCTCCAAACCCCAAACCCTAAACCCTAAAATCCGACGAGTTCTTTCTGAGTGCGAGCTTAGTGCTCAGTGTGACCCCTCAGGGCCCTCTACGTAGCCCTGCAAATCAAACACAATTCCAAACCCTAGACTCCATAAAACCTAAACCAGGCACAGGGCAAGGTGCTTGGGGTGTAGCGGGTTTGGGGTTAGTTAGGAGGCTGTTTCGGGCTTTGGGCTTCGTAGTCCCGGTGGAGCCCCTTTAGACCTTCTTGGGTTCTGGTTTTCTTTGCAATCTGGCTGCCGGGCTACCAAGCTACGAAGTACCTGTGGCGCTAAGACCGTACAATTTGTAGCACGTTTGCATCTCACAGGTGCCCTAAACCCTCAGCCCTAAACCCAAAACCCTAAATTCCAAACCCTAAACCCTAAATCCAAAACCCTAAACCCGAAGATCCAGTCTCGGGCTGGGGTTCCCCAGTCTCCCAACAGTTCCTAAACAGCTACACCCTGGGGGATGGGGGGGAGGGGGGTGAGGGAGCAAGCCTCCACCCCAGAATCCCCAAACCCCAAACCCTAAACCCGAAACTTCAAAACCCGAAGCCCTAAACACCAAAGCCCCTGAGGATATTGTACTTGGCACATCGCTTCAGCCCTAAGCCCTAGCTCACGGAGTCACCGAACCCTCGCTATCTTAACAGGGTTTAGGGTTTAGCGGTTCCGCGTTCAGGGTTTAGGCTTGACAATGGGAAGCCCCGAACACCCTTAGCTTGCGCAGAAGGCCACACCACAAACCCTTGAACCTTTACTCCCCTAAAGTCGAAAGCTCTACGGCCCAAAAGTGGCTTTGCGGGCTAACCTGTCATCCCCAATGCTGTGTGGAAGGTGGATCTTGTGAAGCGGTTTGGACGCTTCATCGAGCTCGATGATGATGAAGACGGCCTGAACAAAGTGCAGGGCTAGCTGACTTCAGTGCTTGACGCAAAACGCGCACACGCTTGCTTAAGGGCTTAGGGGTCTCCCTAAACCTTAACCCTAAACCCTATAACCCTAACCCCTAAACCCTAGATCTAGGATTCCAAGCTTGCCGCCTCATGTGCCTAAGGGTAGTCCCATGTTCCCTTAACATGGGCCCTGAAATTGGGGACCCAACCCAAGGGCCCGTACTTCAGAACCCCTCACAGAAGCTCAGGGACCATGTTAAAGGGGCCGTGTAACTACCCTAAGAATGCTTTGCCCTCAAGGTACATGGTCTGCTTCTCTACGTCTCGGTCCCCCGTTGTACCCTAAACCCTAAACCCCAGGCCAAGCCCTATGAAGTTCGTAGGCTCAAATCCTACAATGCCTGGATCAGTAGTTATACTTACTTTTCCAACAGCTGAACTTTGAACTTTTTGGGTTTCCTTACTTAGTAGGAATGATAAAGTTTAACCTTTGTTTTTCCCTTGGTTATTGGAGAAGTAAGTATATGAAACCACCTCAACCCTCACAAGTAGACCCTAAGACACCTTCAACCCGCCCTGTGGGGGTTCAAAGAGGTGCTAGTTGGGTGCAAGTAGATTCTTAGCCCTGCAAGCCCACGACCCAGCAAGCTTGTCGACACCTGTCCCTGCTCTACGCCCACGCGAAGCACCCAAACCTCCAAACCCCCCAAACCTCCCAAACCTCCCAAACCCCCCAAACCCCCCAAACCCCCAAACCCCCAAACCCAAGAGCCTAAGCCCTAAATCTTAAATCCCAAGCCCTCGAATCCTAAACCCTCAACCCAAAGGCCACAGCAGGAAAAGAGGCCTAAACCAAGCTAAACCCATCAGCCCAAGCTGGTCGCTTCATCAGCTCGGCTCTAGGGTGTGGGGTGTAGGGTTTAGGGTCTGGGGTTTGGGGTTTAGGGCCTAAGTTTAGGGTGTGGGGTTTGGGGTCTGGGGGTTTAGGGTTTAGGGTTTGGACTCAGGGTTTTGAGGTTTGGTTGAGCTTGCGTCAGAGGGCTTGGGGTGTAGCGTTTGTGGGTTTAGGGTTCAGGGTGCAGGGTTCAGGGTTGAGGGCTCAAGATGCCAAGCTTCTCTCCAGAATCTATGGGTAGTTCCTCTTGGTCCCTTAATATGGTCCGTAAGGCGTCCCCTTTTAGGTTCCCATACTAAGGAGCTATGTAATTACCCTTAGACAGAAGGCCCCCAACCTCCTCGACACTAAACCCTAAACCCTAAACCCTAAACCCTAAACCCTAAACCCTAAACCACCTCCTCGACCCTGGACCGCGAGACCTTCCGGATGCCCGCAAGACTCGAACCCCAAACCCATCAACATCCGAAGAGGGAACCTCGAAGCCTCTTAATCTCTAAAAACCCTAAACCCTAAACCCTAGCGTTGGGCTAGCCGTAAACCCTAAACCCTAAACACTAAACCCTAAACCCTAGAGCCTAAACCCTAAACCCTAAACCTAAACCCTAAACCCTAAACCCCCTACAAAGCCCAAACCATGAGCAGGGCCGCCCTACGCACCTCCGCCTGGCCGTGGCCCTCCGCCGCCGGTGGGGGGACCTCGAGCTGGTTAGGGTTTAGGGTTTAGGGTTAAGGGTTAAGGGTTTAGGGTTTAGGGTTTAGGGTTTATAAGGTTTGGGGTTTATAGGGTTGAGGGTTTATAGGGCTTAGGGTTTAAGGTGTTGCCCCAGACCCTTGAAAGAATTTCCTGAGACAAGTCAAATGACAGTCATCGGATCTTGGTTTTAAGAGCAACCCATGGCATGATTGATTTTAGGGGTTCAGGGTTGGTTTAGGGTTTAGGGTTTAGCGTGTAGGGTTTAGGGTTTATAGGGTATAAGGTTTAGGGGTTAGGGTTTAGGGTTTAGGGTTAGGGTTTAGGGTTTAGGGTTTAGGGTTTAGGGTTTAGGGTTTAGGGTTTAGGGTTCAGGGGTGTCTAAACCCTAAAGCCGAGGACCATCAACCCAAGCCCCTATGGTTTCGGCTGTTGGGTTCAGGGTTCAGTCCTTCCGGGGCTTTCGGGGCTTGGGACCTAGAGAGTAGAAGATTTAAGTTGGGTTGAGTTTTTATTTTTTTTTTGGGGGGGGGGGGGGGGAGTGAGGGGGGGGGGGGGGTTGGGGGGGGGGGGGGTTGGGGGGGGGGGGTTGGGGGGGGGGGTTTGGGGGGGGGGGGGTTTGGGGGGGGGGGGGGGGGGGTTGGGGGGGGGGGGGGGGGGGGGGGGGGGGGGGGGGGGGGGGGGGGGGGGGGGGGTCGTGGTGTAGGGTTTACGTTTTAGGGTTTGGCGGTTAGGGTTTTGGGTTTTGGCGTTTCGAAATCCTTAAGATGGTTTGTTGAAGCTGGCTTTCGCGTTCTCTTCAGCCCTGAACCCATAATCAACCCATGAGCTCACGAACCACAACCCCGTAAGCCGGTTGGCCCCAAACCCTGAACCCCCTAACCCCAAACCCTAAACACTAAACCCGAAAACCCGAAACCCCAAACCCTAAGCCCTGAGCCCTAAACCCTAAACCCCAAACCCCAAACCCTAAACCCTAAACCCTAAACCCACCCTAAGCCCAAGCGCGAACAGCCCCTGGCGTTTGCCCAGGGATGGGGCATGCCTCCCCATGAGGCGGGGAGACCTTGGACGTCAGGAATTCTCCGGCATTGGGGCTAGGGTTCAGGGTTTAGGGTTTCGGGTTCAGGGTTTAATTACCCTAAACCCTAAACCCTAAACCCTAAACCCTAAACCTTAAACCCTAAACCCTCAACCCTAAACCTTTAGGGTTGCCCTTGGAGGTCTAGGGCTTGTGGATGTCGGGCATCAGGTTCGTTTTTTGAGTTGCGGGGTTTGGGTTTGAGAGCTACTCTCAGGAGCGCTTTGTTGTTGGGCATGAGTGGAAGATTCAGCCCCCTTAGGGTTCAGGGTTTAGGGTTTGGGGTCTAGGGTTTAGGGTTTAGGGTTTAGGGTTTAGGGTTTAGGGTTTTTTATACAAAGCCCAAGGGAATATCACAAGAATGTTGCATTCAGTAAGGTTCTAAGGGGAGTATAGCCCTTTATGACACACATCAGCCGTAGTGCTACTCATCCACCATAGCAAGCACATGTATGTACATGTTTTGTGCACAAGATGCTTGTGCACAGATGATCTTGCGTATGTTTTGGCATTGTTTCACCAACAAACTCAACTCTCAGCCCTAAACCCTGAACCCTAAACCCTCACGTACAGTAAACTCCAGAAAGTTGGAACATGCTTTAAGGATGATTAGAGCTGGGATTCCCTTCAGTATTCCTTGTGGGGTATGGGGATAAAGGATGTTCCAACTTTTTGGACCTTGCCCCCCTAAACCCTAAACCCTAAACCCTAAACCCTAAACCCTAAACCCTAAACCCTAAACCCCCAAACCCCAAACCCCAAGCCCTAAACCCTAAACCCTAAACCCTAAACCCTAAACCTTAAACCCTAAACCCTAAACCCTAAACCCTAAACCCTAAACCCTAAACCCTAAACCCAAACCCTAAACCCTCACATAGTCTCCAAGAACGTCGGGGGTTTCAGCCCCTCCCCTTCTCCAGCCTCCTGGCAACTTCCGCTACGAGCCCTTCGGGGCCGCAGCTGGGCAGACAGAGCAGGGTTTAGGGTTTAGGGTTTAGGTTTTAGGGTTTAGGGTTTATGGTTTAGGGTTTAGCGTTTAGGGTTTAGGGTTTAGGGTTTAGGGAACCAACCCAGCCCAAAAAACTTCCGACCATGAAGGGCCCTGTTTACACAACCCTTAAACCCGAAACCCTAAACCCCAGTCCCCCAAAACATATTAAGGGTCGTTCCGGCTTTAGGGTTTAGGGTTTCGGGTTTAGGGTTTAGGGTTTTTGGGGGGTGGGGGGGGGGGCGGCGGGATGGGTCGGGGATTCCCTGAGTTCTAGGATCGCCTGCGGAAGCCGCATTGAACAGAAAGGATTTAGAGGATTTAGGGTTTAGGGTTTAGGGCTTGGGGTTTAGGGTTTAGGGTTTGGGTTTCAAGTTTGGGTTTTAGGGTTCAAGGTTTAGGGGCTGATTGCCAGCTTTTCTCCTGGGGAGGGGGCGGGCGTACAGGTTCCTATCACCCTAAACCCTGAATCCTGGAGTACACAAGGTTGCAAGGTTGGGACTTAGATCTTAGGGTCATTGACCAAAAGCCCTAAAGCCCTGAAGCAGAAGGCTAACACATGATCAGCGGGCGAGCAAAAACGACTGGCTGGGAGAAGGCTTTGCTTACAGAGCAGACACACATCTCCACACTCCACGCGGAGCTGTATGCACTACGTACCCTTTCGGAAGCCTCCGCTTGCGCTCTAAGCCACACACCGTACAAGCCCAAACCCTAAACCCTAAACCCGAAACCCCAATCATTCCTTAAAACGGTCCCGAAAAGCCCTAAGCCTAAACCCCAATCCTCAAACAACTAAGCCCCGATCCTTACAACCCGAAAGCCCTAAGCCCTAAAACCCTAAAGCGCCAAACCCTAAACCCCAACACCTAGCCCCAAACCCTAAACCCAAAACCCTAAACCCCAAACCCTGAACCCCAATCCCTACACCCCAATCCCTAAACCTCAAGCCCCAAACCCCAAACCCTAAACCTCAAACCCAAAAACCCTAAACCGGGACCTGCCCCCTGGTGCTGTCCGCGTAAACCCTAAACCCTAAACCCTAAACCCTAAACCCTAAACCCTAAACCCAGGTACCACCACCTCCAGGACTCTGTTTTTGGGTTCTGAAGGTCTCCGTGTTTAGGGCTTAGGGTTTAGGGCTTAGGGTTTAGGCTTTAGGGCTTAGGGTTTAGGGTTTAGGGTTTAGGGTTTAGGGTTTAAGGGTTCAGGGTTCAGGGCTTGGGGCTTAGGGTTTTGGGTGAGTAACTATAAACCCTGAACTCAGAACCCTGCACTTTACTTCGACACTGAACCTTTAGGGTTTAGGGTTTAGGGTTTAGGGTTTAGACCCTAGACCCTAAACCCTAAACTCTAACCCCCCGGCCCCCCACTTCGTGTAAGAGAAGCGTCGCACGTCTGCTTCTTGAGCCAGGACTGGATCCTGGCAAGGGCCGGAAGGCATTTCTTCCTGTGCCATGGTTGAGGGTTTGCGGCTTCGGGTTTATGAGGGTTTGAGTTCAGGGTTTATTGCTTAAGGGTTTAGGGTATCATGAACAGAAATAGTAGGAGGTACCTGGGCTTTCATTTGGTAAAGAGGAGCACTGTCTATGTGGAGGTTTCCGAAATTTGGGGGGGGGGGGGGGGTTACCTTCTTGGGGTCCTTATTATAAGTCTAAGTGAATCCTACTATTTGGGGCCTATTTTAGGATTCCCCTGTCGTAAACCTCCACATCTCGAGCATCTGGTGCCTAGACAACAGGGGTTGGTCTACACCCTAAACCCCAAACCTAAGCCCTAAAGCCCCCAAAACTCTAGCTAAGCCGTAACTACAGACCTCGTGATGCTATAGGGATTTCTAGCCCTAAGCCCGTCTACCCTCATGGAATAAGGAATGAGGCATATTGTCCAGCATGATGGGCATCTTATTTTAGCCATTGTGGGTATAAGAGCCACGAGTTCAGAAAGGCCGTTTATTGAAAACCATGTCAAGAACCCTAAACCCTGAACCCTAAAACCTAAACCCATTGCTATCGAGACTTTCGAGGGTCCGGGTATAGTGAAAACCCCGTCTGCCGCCCTTCGGCTGAAAGCCCCGCGGACGCTCGCGCGTGCCTCCAGTCGCGGCTGCGGTAGCGAGGCACTCGACCTCCTGAAATGGAGATTCCAGGGTTTACTGGCCCTTATTCTCTCTTGTTTTTGAAGGTTCAGCTTCCCTGATCAGCCCTTAGAACAAAAAGGGTGCCCATTCTATTCCTAGGCTACTCTTGGGTCTAGTTTAGTTTTGCGGTTTAGGGTTTTCTATTGCAGGCTACGGGGCTTGTAGCCGGCTGATACAATTCAGGGCCGAGGCTTTGGGTGAAGAAGGGTCTAAGGAGTCTAAGGAGCATTCCATCCATCACTCAGCGGATGTTTGATGGGTAGCCACGGAGGGCGACTGCTTTGACAAACATAGTCATGATTTGGGATGTTCCCCCTTATTGCATAGACCGAACCCCCTGAAAAGAATGATGCGCATATTCTAAGGCTGTCAGGAAAGGTGGGGAGGGGCGTGTAAGCCGGGAAGGGACCACCTGCAATGCTGTCGCTCAATGGCTAGTAAGGAGTGTTTAGAGTGTAGGGTGTAGGGTTTAGGGTTTAAGGTTTAGGGATCAGGGATTCGAACGCCACAGCCTGTTGTGGTTTAGGGTGCTCCTGGTTTCAGGGATTTTTGTAGTTCAATGACACGCCCCAGTCCCGCAACCCCCTTATATGCGCATATTCACAAGTAAATGTTTATCCCTAAACCCTAAACCGTAACCGGAACCCTGAACCCTGAAACCTGAACCCTAAACCCTAAACCCTAAACCCTAGACCCGAAACCCGAAACCCTAAACCCTAAACCCGAAACCTTAACCCTGAGCCCTAAACCCTAAACCCTACAGCTATACTTCAAGCTGTCAACACAGGATCCTGGCAGCGCAAGGGGCATCCGGCAGCATGGGGGATGAGATGGATGTCGCCGATGACGACTCCAAGGAGCTGCCCTTGGTAGGGTTTCGGGTTTAGGGTTTAGGGTTAGGGTTTACGGTTTACGGTTTAGGGTTTAGGGTTTAGGGTTTATCTGGCTGGTTCTTAGTACGGAATGAGGGGATGAGGGCCCTATATAATCCCGCAAAGGGTATCTAATGGGGCCCTCCTTCCCTCGTTCCCTACAAGAACCAGGGTGTCTCAGGAGCCACCTTACGCGGTGCTTGGGTATGTTGTAGTTCGGGTTTAGGGTTTGGGGTTTGGGGTTTAGGGTTTGGGGTTTAGGGTTTAGGGACTAGGGTTCAGGGTGGAATGCTGAAGAAAACCGAGTGCTCCATGTTGTGGTATCGCACCCCAAGCAAGTTAGAGGCGCCGGCACCCCTAAACCTCAAACCCTAGGCCCGCCCAACCCTTGCGTTTCCCAACCATTCCTCTTCCAGTTCCATAAACATACGCCGTTAGGCCCTTACCCTCACAAGCGCCCAACCATCAAGCGATACCTGGGACCCTCTTTACCTAGAGTTTTGCGGGTTATATCTGCTGATTAAGGGTAGGTACTACTAAACTGTAGGTAATCAGAGTCCCAGGTGAAGCCTAAACCAGGGCTCTAGGTTTAGGCTCCAAGGTCTCTACGATTCCAGGCCTTGGTTTTTTTTGATCGAAAGGCGGGTTCCCGAGGCCCCAAACCCTAAACCCTAAACCCTAAACCCTAAACCCTAAACCCCAAAACCTAACCCTAAACCCTAAACCCTAAACCCTAAACCCTAAACCCTAAACCCCAAACCCTAAACCCTAAACCCTAAACCCTAAACCCTAAGCCTCGAAGCCTGGCCATCCAACAAATGCAAAGCACACGGCAACCTTGCGCCCGTAATGCGCGTAATCTAGGAGTGGGAAAACTGACTAATGGTGTTCCCTTATAGTCCCTTTATTCTTATACTACAATAACCCCCAACCCCCCCCCCCCCCAAAAAAAAAAAAAGACCTATACTAGTTTTTCAGGCTCCTACTCCTATACTAGGAGGCCTTTTTGCACTTATTGGTAGTAAGTGGGCAATGTCTGAAACCCGAACCTTAAACCCTAAACCCTAAACTGAAAACCCAGACCACGGAGTCTTCGCGGCATCCCGAGCATCAACATAGAATTTCGTGTGTCCGGCCAATGTCCTTGCCTGTCTGCCGCATCCTTAGCTGGACATATGTTTGGGGCTGTTTGCCTTCCAAACCTGCCATGCAAACAGCTTGTGGGTTTAGGGTATAGGGTCTAGGGTTTGGGGTTTAGGCTTTAGAGCTCAGTGTTTAGGGTTTAGGGAACGTTTGTGGGGTAGGATGCAAGAAAACGCGGATGCCAACCTTCTGTAAGAATTGTTGCTTACAGTTGGCTTGATGCAAGGCCAATCAGATCCCATGAAGTCCTTCTGACCGCCGACCGAGCCACGAACTTGCAAGCACAACTAAACTTGTCAACGCGCCATGCTTGCGATTTTGTTGCAACTCGCTTGCACCCTCGTGGTAGGGCGTCAGGTTTTGACAGCTCGTGTTGCAGGAAATAGACTAATAAGGGACTTCTGTCAGTGCAATAACGCCACGACACCACCATTCCGCAATGGGTCAACATCATGGAACAAGACTTGCTGCGTTGTCTCCCTATCACAAAGCATCCGTGCCCAGCAGCATGTTGTTTCCAAGAACTGGCGCGCGTGTCCAGTCACGAGCCCGTGTTTACATGCATTGAGTGACTCATTGAAGTGATTTGTAGTGATAGGCGTTTTGTTGTACTTAAGGAGGTTGGTCCCCGGGAAGCCTGTCAGCGCAATCTTTGCGCACGGGTTGTCAAAGACCCTTTCGCAGTGCCCATCTGCAATCCCCAAGCACGAGCCCTAAACCCTAAACCCTAAACCCAGCGGCAGTACGCCGCCATGCAACGAGGAGATCCCTGTGAAGACTCAGCATACGTTTCTTGATCAGGCTGGCTGCGTGTCAGAATTCGAAACTTTCAATAGGGCTCAGGGCTTCGTAGGGTTTGGGGGTTATGTGTGGCCTACGGGATTGGCGCGGCGAGTTTGGGGCGCATGTAAAGATTAGCCGGTGGCACTTAGATGCAGGGGCCTGAAGTTACAACCTCGTATTTTCTGGGAGAAACAGGTACGGACCGTACATATCCACACGAGCCTCCATCTTTGATTAGCTTGCGCCTTCCCTAAACCCTTGCGAAATAGCCTCCCAGCTTTGACCCCCTTGACCCTTAAGCCCCTAAACCCCAAACCCCATAACCCTGGGCCCTACACTTTCAGAAGCTCGGAGCACCGGAGTTCGACTTCGAGGCTTTGTTCCGTGTCAGGCTGGCCATGGCCCTATTCCCCCACACGTAGGGGTCTGAGTGTTGAAGGCCAGTTTAGGGCTTCGGGTTTAGGGTTTCGGGTTTAGGGTTTAGGGTTATTCCCGACACTTGGTTCATTGAACATCGGACAAAACCAAAACTAGTTGTCTACCTCCAATCTTTTTAGCACGTTGCGTGCGTTCTGGGCTTGGTTGCTTCTTCGTTTCTTCTTGCAATGAGGGGCCCACAGGTGCCTGCCCTGGTCTGCACCTGTAGGGGGGGGGGGCACTTGCCGCTTCAGGGTTGGTAGGGTTTGGAACCGATCGAACAAAAAAACCATGAGTGGCGTGGTTCTTGTGTCCATGGCTCGCGGCAGGCTAAGAGCTACAACTTCACAGCCGTGAAGGACATGGTCACCGCACCTCCTGCGCAATTTGGGATTTCGGACGGGTCCACGTGTTTGGGGATGCCTTAATTCCCTTACCCTGAACCCTAATGACCCTAGACCCTAAACCCTCCAAAACCCTAAACGCCAAACCATAAGCCCTAGATCCGTACTGTTTTTTTTTGTTTTTTTTGTTTTGGGGGGGTGGGGGGGGGGGGGGGTGGGGGGGGAAAAGGTTGTGAAGATGACTTGCCGTACTACATCTCCATCAAGTTCTTACTTAGCCCATAGCTGAACTTTCACTCCAGTCCGCCTGGCTAAGGATCGTTCCTTACTCCTCACATTGCAATTGTCATCCGAAAAACGGTTTAATGAATATTCCTGAATTCAAGGGTAGTGGAGTCTCTGTGTAGAATGTACTCAGCTTCTGCTTTTCACAAAGCTCTTCAGCATTGCACATTGTGGTTGAGGGTTGAACCTTTCCCTAAACCCTGAACCCCAAGCTCCAAACCCCAAAACCCTAACCCCCCAGCCCTAAACCACAAACCCTAAACCCGAACCCCTAAACCAAAGCTTACAAACCACGAGGCCCAACCAGGGATCGTCAATGTGCAGCCAGCTGGACGCAGCCCGCCATGCAACCATTTTTCGTGCCCGGCGGCCCCCCGAACCTTGAGCTTTCTCTACGTGTTTAGGGTTGGGTTTAGGGTTTAATGTTCGGGTGACATTAATCACCCCCCCCCCCCCCCCCAGATTTTGTTTTGGTCTCCGGGGTTTTGAGGGTGGAGAAAA
>CAJNDS010002221.1:382500-392818 GCA_905221605.1 Symbiodinium natans
AGGCCACCCCAAACTTAAACCCTTTCCCCCTCCCCGCTCCTCACGCCTAAGCCCAGAACCCTCACTCACGGCCTAAATACACCCTATACCCTAAACCCAAAAATCCCTAGGCCCGAATCCCTAAACCAAACCCTCCAACCCGCAACCCCAATTACCCAAGCTCGTAAACCCACAAAAGTCCTTCGCGAGACCCGCAAGTCCTGGAAACCCAAAACCCCACAACCCAAAAAACCCACAACCCCAAAACCCAAAAACCCTAAAGCCCTGAAACCCTAAATCCCTGATTCCCTAAAACCCTCCAACCTTCAAACTCCTAAACCCGAAACCCTAAAACCCTAAGCCTTAAAACCCAAACATTAAACCACCGTAAATCTTGAACAACCCCCCCCCCCCCCAAACCACAGGGTAGGACCACCGGCTTTTTTAGGGGGCCGGTATAGGGTTAAGGGTTTAGGATCTATTTTGGGTTGAGGGTACTGGGCAACCCTAAACCCCAAACCCCAAACCCCAAACCCCAAACCCCAAACCCCAAACCCCAAACCCCAAACCCCAAACCCCAAACCCCAAACCCCAAACCCCAAACCCAGACCCCAGCCCGACCCCACTGGTTCTTAGTAGGCAATGAGGGAATTCGGGAACCGTATATATTCCCTTATACAGGGTGTAGGGTTTCCGTCCTGATTCTCTCATTCACCACTGAGAACCAGTAACTTCGTACGCCCCACCACAGGCTGCCCTAAACCCTAAACCCTAGGGTTTAGGGTTCAGGGTTCCTAAACCCCCTAAACCCTAAGCCCTAAACCCTACACCCTAAACCGATGCTTGCAGGAGCTGAGCATCACCGTGAACTACGCCGCCTCGGGGGAGCTCCTCACGACCACCACCGTGTGCGCTGGCCGGCTTAGGGTCTAGGGTTTGAGGTTTAGGGGTTAGGGTTTAGGGTTTAGGGTTTAGGGTACCTATGCGGTATATTTGTAAGGGTTGCTCTACAGTAGCCCTAGGGCCCTGTGTACCTATGCGGTAGATTCTTACGGCCTTAAACCAATAGGGTTTAGGGTTTAGCGTTGAACTCTATGGATTGTTGGGTTTCGCTTTTCTGTAGGAAAAGAGTTTGACCTTGTTGTTTTGGCTAGAACGAAGCAAGTAAAGGGATTCCTTTACAGAAGCCTTAGGGAGTGTACACTATTCTTAGATATATATATATATATACATATTTTTATTTATGTATTTATCTAGTTGTTTTTTGTTTATTTATGCATTTTCAATTTTTTATATACTTTTATGTGTATCTCTCTCTCTATATATATATATGTGTGTATATACACCCTCAGAGCTCTTAAACCCTAAAGCCCACAAGGTTACGTTTTTGGATGTAGGTTTCAGACCCCCGAATGTCTAACGTCGTTAGAGTGCTGTAACGTCCAAGTTTCTTACGGAAATGCTGCGCCGAGCCGATTGTGGGAGAATCCTTAAGCAGCGCCTTCGTGGGTTTAGGGGTTTAGGGTTTAGGGTTTAGGGGTTTGTGGCATGGACCTTTAGGGTCTATTTGGCACGCCCCTTTGTTTACTATTTACAAAACTTCTTGAAAGTAGTAGTGGTAGTAGTAGTAGGAGTAGTAGGAGTAGTAGTAGTAGTAGTAGTAGTAGTAGTAGTAGCAGTAAATGTAGATCCAGCCGGCCAACAGCCAGACTTAGGCAAGCACCCTCGCTTCGTGTTTCCTGTGACTTGGTAGGGGCCAGAGGTTTGTCGTATGTCCCCTCCCTTCGTCCCTTCGTGTTGTAAGGGTTTTGTAAGGGCTTTGGAGGTTTGTGTGCTTCCCCTTTCTCGTTCTTATAGGTTTTGGGGGAGCATCAAAATGATTAACATATATGATGTGTTTCCGTGCTCGTATTATGAGGGCTAGTGCCTGCCCTAGAGGTTTGTCGTATGTCCCCCCGCTTCGTGTTCCTGTGATTTGGTAGGGGGCTAAAGGTTTGTCGTGTGTCCCCTCCCTTCGTCCCTTCGTGTTGTAAGGGTTTTGGGAGGGTCCTGGAGGTTTGTCGTATGTCCCCTTTGTTCGTGCTTGTAGGGTCTGGGGAGTGTGTAGATGATAATCACATATCATGTGCTTCCGTGCTCGTATTATGAGGGGCTAGTGATTGGCCTGGAGGTTTGTCAGATGACGCCCCCGCTTCGTGATCCTGTGATTTGGTAGGGGCCTAAAGGTTCGTAGTGTGTCGCCTCCCTTCATTCCTTCCTATTGTAAGGGTTCTGTGAGGGCCCTGGAGGTTTGTCGTATGTCCCCTTTCTTCTTGCTTGTAGGGTTTGGGGAGCATCTAGATGATAGAGGTTTGTCGTATGTCGTCTCCCTTCGTCCCTTCGTGTTGTAAGGGTTTTGTGAGGGCCCTGAAGGTCTAGGGCAGTTACTAGCGCCTCATAGTACGAGCACGGAAGCAAATGATAATGACAATCATCTAGACGCTGCCCAAATCCTACAAGCACGAAGAAAGGGACATACGGCAAATTTGCAGGGCCCTCACAAAACCCTTACAACAAGAAGGGACGAAGGAAGGGCACATACGACAAACCTCTAGGACCCTCACGAAACCCTTACAACACGAAGGGACGAAGGGATTGTATCTAATTTCGTATATGGTAAAATGACATACGACAAATCTCCAGGACCCTAGCAAATCACATGAACACGAAGCAGGGAGACATAAAACAAACCTCTAGGGCAGTCACTAGCCCCTCATAATACGAGCACGGAAGCAAATCATATATGATAATCATCTAGACGCTCCCCACGCCCTACAAGCACGAAGAAAGGAGACATACGATAAATCTTCCAGGTCCAACAAAACCCTTGCAACTCAAAGGGACGAAGGGAGGGGGCACACGACAAACCTCTTTAGGCCCCTACCACATCGCAGGAACAGAAAGCGGCGGGACATACGACAAACCTCTATGACAAACACCAGCCCCTCATAATACGAGCACGGAAGCAAATGATATATGACAGTTTTCTAGAAGATCCCCAAACCCTCTAAGAAGAAAGAAAGGTGACATACGACAAACCTTCCCCCAACAAAGCAATTTCAACACGAAGGGACGAAAGGAGGGGACATTCGACAAATCTCTGGCCCCTACCAAATCTCAGGAACACACAAATCTCCAAGGGCCCTCAGAAAAATTTTATCAGCCTTACAACACGAAGGGACGAAGGCAGGGGACATACGACAAACCTGTAGGCCCCTACTACATCACAGGAACAAGGAAGCGGGGGAGGGGGCATACGACAAACCCCTAGGGCAGTCACTAGCCCCTCACAATACGAGCACGGAATCAAATTATATGTCAGTCGTCTAGACGCTCCCCAAACCCTACAAGTGAGAAGAAAGGGGACACACGGCAAATTTGCAGGGCTCTCACAAAAACCCTTGCAACACGAAAGGACGAAGCGAGGGAACGTATGACAAACCTCTAAGCCCCTACCAAATCACAGGACCAAGGAAACGGGGGGGACAAATGACAAACCTCTAGGACAGCCACTAGCCCCTCATAGTTTGAGCACGGAAGCAAATCATATATGACGATCATCTAGACTCTAGACGCTCCCCCAAACCCTACAAGCTCGAAGAAAGTGGATATACGACTAGCCTCCAGGGCCCTCACAAAACCCTTACCACCCATACAACGCGAAGGGACGAAGGAAGGGGACATACGACAAACCTCTAGGGCAGTCAGTAACCCCACATAGTACGAGCACGGAAGCAAATGATGTATGGTAATCATCTCGACGCTCCTCAAACTCTCCAAGCACGAAGAAAGGGGACACACGACAAACCTTCAAGGCCCAACAAAACCCCTACAACACGAAGGGGCGAAAGGAGGGGACATACGACAAAGCTCTAAGCCCCTACCAAATCTCAGGAACAGGAATCGGGGGGACATACGACAAACCTCTAGGGCAATCATGGGCAATCACTAGCCCCTCACAATACGAGCACGGAATCAAATTATATGTCAGTCGTCTAGACGCTCCCCAAACCCTACAAGTGAGAAGAAAGGGGACACACGGCAAATTTGCAGGGCTCTCACAAAACCCTTGCAACACGAAAGGACGAAGCGAGGGAACGTATGACAAACCTCTAAGCCCCTACCAAATCACAGGACCAAGGAAACGGGGGGGACAAATGACAAACCTCTAGGACAGCCACTAGCCCCTCATAGTTTGAGCACGGAAGCAAATCATATATGACGATCATCTAGACTCTAGACGCTCCCCCAAACCCTACAAGCTCGAAGAAAGTGGATATACGACTAGCCTCCAGGGCCCTCACAAAACCCTTACCACCCATACAACGCGAAGGGACGAAGGAAGGGGACAAAAGACAAACCTCTAGGGCAGTCAGTAACCCCACATAGTACGAGCACGGAAGCAAATGATGTATGGTAATCACCTCGACACTCCTCAATTCTCCAAGCTCGAAGAAAGGGGACACACGACAAGCCTTCAAGGCCCAACAAAACCCCTACAACACGAAGGGGCGAAAGGAGGGGACATACGACAATGCTCTAGGCCCCTACCAAATCTCAGGAACAAGAATCGGGGGGACATACGACAAACCTCTAGGGCGATCACTAGCCCCTCACAATACGAGCACGGAATCGAATTATATATATATATATATATATGCTACCCCCCCCGCAGCGACCTACCCTTTTTCGGCCTTTTTAGGCCTTTTTAACAAAATATAACAAAGAAGGCCCAAAAGTCGCGTAGTTAATCACCGGGTATTGAAGGACAGTTACTGGGACACCCACCTCACAGACCCCGATAAGCCAGCATTGGAAGAATCTACATTTTGAATCTGAAGCGGACAATGCTGTCTTTAGATGTTTAGATTTGTGGCTTTCTATGCAAATTGTGCGTTTAAAGGGCAATTAATGTTTTGTTGAGCAACTAATTTATTTATACAAGTGTTTGTACGAGGCAAAGTATTAATCAAATAGTGAAACATTTTTCTTGGTTCTATGCGAATTTAACTACTGGAGAAATTGTTAAGCAAAGAGCCCAAGTTGACTCAAGTGAATACTATTTAAAGGAGCATACTCAACCAAGATACGAAATAGACACCATTCTCAACCAAAATATGGCAAAGTGTGCGTTTAAAGTGCAAATAGTGCTTTGTTGAGCAACTACTGTATTTATACAATTGTGTTTGTACTAGGCAAAGTATGCTCTCTGAAAAGTCCACTGAAATACCTTATGTTTACATATTCATGAATCGTTTTTATTTTTGAAATAATCATTTTATGCGAATTTAGCTACTCGAGCAATTATTAAGCAAATAGCCCAATTTGACTCAAGTGAATACCATTTAAAGGACCATACTCAACCAAAATACGAAAGAAGCACCATATTCAACAAAAAAATATGGCAAAGTGTGGTTTAAAGGGCAAATAGTGCTTTGTTGAGCAACTCATGCATTGAAACAGTTGTGTTTATACCAGGCAAAGTATTATTGAAATACTATCTGCAAAGTCAAATGAAACACCTTATGTTTACATATTCATGAAACAATCCTTTTTTTGAAGTATTCATTCTATGCGAATTTAACTACTAGAGGAATTCTTAAGCAAATAGCCCAATTTGACCCAAGTGAATACTATTTAAAGGACCATACTCAACCCAATACGAAATAAACACTAACGGAAATGGAAGCGGTTCTACCTGCGTAACAATGAGACAAAAATTGCTGAAGTATTCAATAAAGACCACTTATATACTATGTCTGAAAAGCACAATTTGCATAAGCAAGCTTAAAAATGCACAATAATGGAAATAGAAGCGGTTCTACTTACATAACGATGAAACAAACATGTCTGAAGTATTCAATAAAGACCACATATATACTATGCTTGAAAAACGCAACTTGCACAATCAGGCTTAACAAATGCACAAGAATCCTAGAAAACTACTTAGTGAAGGCCAGTTCACAAATACATAAAAACATCCAAAAGCGCAAGCTTTTCAGGAGAATCTCTGGTGAAGTTTGGATTATAGGGTTTTGGGGTATCCCTGGACGAGTAGGAGTCACTTTTTAACCAAACAATTCTAAGCAATAAATGCTTTTCCTCAAGCCGAGTATTGCAAATGCTGCTTCTAGATAATTAATCGCATTTACCAGGCAAATATTATCCATGCGAATTTAGCTACCAGAGCACCAAGTAATGGCTGAATAAGGTCTACTACACTTGAGTACAACCAAAAGATGCACTAAACACTAGCGGCTCTACTTACGTAATAACGAAACAAATAGTTCTGAAGCACTAGAAAGACCACTTGTATACTATTTCTGAAAAGCACAATTAGCATAAGCACACTGAAAAATGTGTAGTTGTTGCCTCGTGACCGTGAAGGCGAACCAAAAAGCCAAAATACCAAAACCAAAAAACCAAAAATACCAAAACCAAAAAAACCAAAAAAAACAAAACCAAAAAAACCAAAAAAAAAACAAAAAAAACAATTTTCCGGGACTCTTGGAGAAGCCCCATAGGGATTCCTGAGAGTCCCAGAGAATTGTTTTTTTGGTGTTTTTGGTTTTTGTTTTTTTGTTTTTTTTTGGTTTTGGTTGTTTTGTTTTTTTTTGGTTTTGTTTTTTGTTTTTTTTGGTTTTGGTATTTTTGGTTTTTCTACTGTCCCGTGTATGCGATTTTTGTTGTATTTTAGTCTACGCCCTAGAAATACGCTATATTGCACACCGAGTTTGCTTGCAGTGCAGCTGGGTGACTTGAGACAAGGCGAAAAAGGGTAGGTTTAGTGGGGGGGGGGTACCATATATATATATGTATATATCAGTCGTCTAGGCTCCCCAAACCCTACAAGCACGAAGAAAGGGGACACACGCAAACATCCCACGAAGGAACGAAGGGAGAGGAATTACGACAAACCTCTAGACCCCTACCAAATCACAGGAATACGATGCGGGGGACACACGAGAAATCTTTAGGGCAATCAATACCCTCATAGCGACTGCGGAAGCAAACGATATGTGATAATCATCTAGACACTCCCCAAACCCTGCAAGCACGAACAAAGGGGACATACGAAAAACCTCCAGAGCGCTCACGAAACCCTTACAAAAAACCTCAGAAGCAAATGACTTATGACAATCATCTAGATGCCAAGAAAGGGGACACACGACAAACCTGTAGGCCCCTACTACATCACAGGAACAAGGAAGCGGAGGGCATACGACAAACCTCTAGGGCAGTCACTAGCCCCGCACAATACGAGCCCGGAATCAAATTACATATGTCAGTCGTCTAGACGCTCCCCAAACCCTACAAGCAAGAAGAAAAGGGACATACGGCAAATTTGCAGGGCTCTCACAAAACCCTTGCAACACGAAAGGACGAAGGGAGGGAATATATGACAAACCTCTAAGCCCCTACCAAATCACAGGACCAAGGAAACGGGGGGGACAAATGACAAACCTCTATGACAGTCACTAGCCCCTCATAGTTTGAGCGCGGAAGCAAATCATATATGACGATCATCTAGACTCTAGACGCTCCCCCCCAAACCCTACAAGCTCGAAGAAAGTGGATATACGACTAGCCTCCAGGGCCCTCACAAAACCCTTACCACCCATACAACGCGAAGGGACGAAGGAAGGGGACATACGACAAACCTCTAAGGCAGTCACTAACCGCACATAGTACGAGCACGGAAGCAAATGATGTATGGTAATCATCTCGACGCTCCTCAAACTCTCCAAGCACGAAGAAAGGGGACACACGACAAGCCTTCAAGGCCCAACAAAACCCCTACAACACGAAGGGGCGAAAGGAGGGGACATACGACAAAGCTCTAGGCCCCCACCAAATCTCAGGAACAGGAATCGGGGGGACATACGACAAACCTCTAGGGCGATCACCAGCCCCTCACAATACGAGCACAGAATCGAATTATATATATATATATATGTATATATCAGTCGTCTAGGCTCCCCAAACCCTACAAGCACGATGAAAGGGGACACACGCAAACATCCCACGAAGGAACGAAGGGAGAGGAATTACGACAAACCTCTAGACCCCTACCAAATCACAGGAATACGAAGCGGGGGGGCACACGAGAAATCTTTAGGGCAATCAATACCCTCATAGCGACTGCGGAAGCAAAGGATATGTGATAATCATCTAGACACTCCCCAAACCCTGCAAGCACGAACAAAGGGGACATACGAAAAACCTCCAGAGCGCTCACGAAACCCTTACAACACGAAGGGACGAAGGGAGGGGACAAAAGATAAACCTTTAGGCCCCTCCCAACTCACAGGAACACGAAGCAGGGGGGCATACGACAAATCTCTAGGGCGGTCAATAGCCCTCATAATACGACCACGGAAGCAAATGACTTATGATGACAATCATCTAGACGCCAAGAAAGGGGACATACGGCAAACCTCCAAGGCCGAATGCAACCCTCACAACACGAAGGGACGAAGGGAGGGGACATATGACAAGCCTCTGGCCCCTACCAAATCTCAGGAACACGAAGCGGGGGAATATACGACAAACCTCTGGGGCAGCCACTAGCCCCTCATAGTACGAGCGCGGAAGGAATGATTTTTGACAATTATCTAGACACTCCCCAAACCCTACAAGCACGAAGAAAGGGGACATGCGACAAACCTCCGGGGCCCTCACAAAACCCTTACAACACGAACGAAGAAAACAACTCATACAAACCTCTGGGCCCCTACCAAATCACAACAACACGAAGCGGGGGGACATACGATTAACCTCTAGGGCAGTCACTAACCCCTCAAGACGGGGGGTGAAAGGGATTATGGGAGATGATGGGGAATGATGATGGGGGATGATGGGGGATGATGCGGGATGATGGGAGATGATGGGGGGGGATGGGGAATGATGGGGGATGACGCGGGATGAGAGACATGATGGGGCATGATAGGGGCTGATCGGGGACGATGATGGGGGCTGATGGGGGATGATGGTGGATGATGGGGGGGTGAAAGGGATTATGAGAGATGATGGGGAATGATGATGGGGGATGATGGGGGATGATGGGAGATGATGGGGATGATGGCGGATGATGCGGGATGATGGGGGATGATGGGGGATGATGGGGGATGATGGGGGATGACGCGGGATGACGCGGGATGAGAGAGACGATGGGACATGATAAGGGGGCTGACTGTCTCATCCCCCATCATCCCCCATCATCCCCCATCATCCCTTTCACCCCTCCCGAAATGATGGGAGATGATGGGGGATGATTGGGGGATGATGGGGCATGATGGGGGATGAGAGAAACGATGGGAGATGATGGGAGATGATGCGGGGTGATGTGGGATGGGCAATGAGCGGGTATGTCTGAAATCCTGGAAAAGACAATTCCCGGGGTTTGATTTTAAAGGGTTTAAATTCTTTTTCGGCATCTTAACTTTTTATGAACTCCTTACACAATCAAATCCGGTATTTGATTTTTGTTAAGGGTTTCAAGGATATTACCCTAAACCCTAAACGCTAAACCCTAAACCCTAAACCCTAAACCGTAAACCCTAAACCCTAAACCCTAAACCCTAAACCCTAAACCCTAAACCCTAAACCGATCCCCGGGATTTAGTTCTTTAAGGATTTCAATGATTTTTTGGGCATTTTAAATTTCATGAGATCCTTGAAAAATTAAATCCCGGGATTTAGTTTTTCAAGGATTTCAAGGATTTCATAAACTTCAAATACCGGAGCTCTTGCAAAAGCAAACGCCCCCCTCCCCACTCAGAGTACGGGAAGACCGCGCGGATTTTAAAATTTATGAAATCCTTGAAATCCTTGAAAAATCAAATCCCGAGATTTGATTTTAGGATTTCATAAAATTTAAAATGCCCAAAAAAAACCTTGAAATCCTTAAAAGATTAAATCCCGGGATTTGGTTTTTTAAGGATTTCAAGGATTTTTTGGGCATTTTAAATTTCATGAAATCCTTGAAAAACTAAATCCCGGGATTTGATTTTTCAAGGATTTCACGGATTTCATAAAATTTAAATACCGGAACTCCTACAAAAGCAAACCCCCCCCCCCCTCCCCACTCAGAGTGCGGGAAGACCACGCGGATTTTAAAATTTATGAAATCCTTGAAATCCTTGAAAAATCAAATCCCGGGATTTGATTTTTCAAGGATTTCATAAAATTTAAAATGCCCAAAAAACCTTGAAATCCTTAAAATATCAAATCCCGGGATTTGATTTTTTAAGGATTTCAAGGATTTTTTAGGCATTTTAAATTTCATGAAATCCTTGAA